>CP099845.1:21496555-22038502 GCA_030062745.1 Capitulum mitella
CGAGAGAGCTGTGCAGTGAGCGAGGCGGGTCAGTTTTTGCCGCACAATCCGTGATCAGCGGCGGAGTGATTCGTTCTTATCCGTGGAAGCACAAGTAAAACCAGCAGAGACCGACAACATTTCCAGGTTGTTTCTTTCCGCCCGTCACCATCGGGATAGCGCCGAATTTTTTCGAAACTACGGAGACCCTCTTCGCCTCCCCCACCTTACTTCGGCGCTGGCACCGCCACTGCTCGCGACACGTTAGGAAAGGCGTCTGATCGATTTGCAGCTCACTAAGTCACATAGCAGGCGATGGTGGTATAGTGGTGAGCATAGCTGCCTTCCAAGCAGTTGACCCGGGTTCGATTCCCGGCCATCGCAGACCCTGATTTTAATCGGAGCCATTCATAAGTGGGTCAAGTTAGGGACATTCTTGCAACGTCCACTCACGACTCATTTGACGGCACGCCCAGCCACCAAGTCAATGAGCGTCATTACCACGCACGAGAAGATGCTCCCTGATGCTGATCATTGCTCCCTATGCAGCCTGTTGCTGCACAACAGGCATCTGTTGTGCAAACAGCCAACACGAAATGCTTTGTGTTGGCTGGTAAAGGGCGGAACTACTTCAGTACATTGCAAGGAGGTAGGATAGGCGAAACAGACAGCGACAGATTTAAAATTTGAATCTCTGTATATTTGCAAAATCTGTATGTATTTGTAAAGGGATTAAAACCCTCTGTCCAAGGTATCGGAGCGGTGTGATATTCGTTGTCACCCGGTGGGTACGGAGTAGCGGGGAACTTCTGTGTGCTTCGTGCACTTTTATGGGTGAACGTAGTGTGACGCTTGTATATGCCCAATGTCACCCTATCCAAGAGGTATGATGATGATCGTTACATAATATCCAAAAAAGGACTTAAATTTTTCACCTACGGCGTAGATACTTCCTCCACCTCCCCTTCAGACACCCTAACTCAAACTGCGTTTTGGGACACTGGCAAAATAGTGTGGCGGCGCTACGTGTTCATATCAAGGCACAAGCAAGGCCGGCGCGAAGGACCATTTTCGAGTCTTTTCTGTCCATGCGTCGCCATCAGGATTAAGTTTTCTCCATACGAAAGGGGATGGGGAGAAAGGCGCTTTCTCTCTTGCTTCAGTCCCAGCGCGGTGGTAGCGCCGCCTCTGCTCGGGACACGTTGTGGCGGGAAAGTGTCTGGTCGATTTGCAACTCATTGGATGACGTAGCAAGCGATGGTGGTATAGTGGTGAGCATAGCTGCCTTCCAAGCAGTTGACCCGGGTTCGATTCCCGGCCATCGCAGGCTCTGGTTTTAATCGAAGCCACTGATAAGTGGGTCAAGTCAGGAGCACATTTGCAACGTCCACTCACGACTCATTTGACGGCACGCTCAGCCACCGAGTCACCGACTGCCATTACCGCTCACGGTGCCTGTTGTGCAGCGACCGAAACTTCGGGTTAGCTTCTACAGCTGGGGACCACTAAGGCATCATTACAGGAATATGGATGGGCGAAAAAATGGAGATGGTCTAGAATGACAGTTTGTGACGGGAAATCCCTCGTTGACCGAGATATCGTGGCAGTATTGAGTTGTCATCCAGTGTGCCAAGTAGGAAGTTCTGCGTGGTAATGTGCATTTCTGGCGCCGCTTTGACAGGAAGAGTAACGCTTGAATGCATGATTACAATTCATCCAAACAACATGAAAATGATCGCAATATACTAAACGAAATATGGTTTTGGCTTGTTTACTCACATTGTAAAAAGATGTATTCTTTTCTGGTCCGGCACCCTGACCCAAACCACATTTTGAGACCTAGCGATCTTTCATATTAGGATCAGCAATACAAACATTAGGTCCAAAGAATGCTGCTGTCGACGTGAACCACGTAAGACACAGCTGACCTTGAGGACTGTTGCTTTTTCTTGATTGGAAATGGTGAAGAAGCACTCGAAGCTTTTTGGTGATGTCGGAGATGTCTTTGTTCCGAGAATGCGTCGTTGAAGTCACCAGAGCTTGGGTTCATTCGTCCAGGTCTGTTGCCCAGTAACCAGGTAAACAACGTCTTAAAGGCACGAATAAACATTGCGGGAATTAGGATGGCCCTAGGAAAGAGGCAAGTTTAAAAACTGTCTGTAGATGGGGATGAAGTGCTGTGAAGGAACCTTGTTGCTTAGAGAGCTGCAAGTGGTATCTCCGGGAAAAGTTGAGAATAACAGGTAGTTTTCACGTCGTTTAAAAATAATTTAAGCGAATGTGTTTATGAATTGTAACCTCGTCTCCAAGTGAGAGCTGATGCAGTGAGGCGGATCAGTTCTTGCAGCATATTTGTGATCAGTGGCCGCCTTGTGTCTTCATATCTGGGGGGGAACAAGAAAGGCCGGCATGAACCAGAGACATTTTCAAGTGTTTTCGTTGCAACCGTCACCATTGGGATAATGCCGAACTTTCTCCGAGATGAGACAGTGCTTTCCTCCTACCACTCCGCCTTCCCACCCTCAGCCCCGTCTCACCTCGCCGCTGGCGCCGCCTCTGCTCGTGGCACTTGGAAAGGAGAAACGCTCGATTGATTTGCAACTCACGACGTGAAATAGCAAGCGATGGTGGTATAGTGGTGAGCATAGCTGCCTTCCAAGCAGTTGACCCGGGTTCGATTCCCGGCCATCGCAAGCGCGGTCTTTAGTTGAATTCACTGCTGAGACGTAGGCAGATTAATAATGAACATCGCGACTGTCATTCATAGGGCACCGCTTCGGCGCCCCAGTCAATGCACCCTGCAATCGCTCACGCTACGGAAAGTGCCAGGAAAGTTGTTAGATAAGGAAGGTCGAGAGAAAGCCGGGGGTCTTAAGGTAGAGGGTGAGATTATCTCCCCTCTGTACAGAACAGCTGGACTCACCGTGCCCATGAGAATGTGACGCCTTCTCGGCCAAAATCACTGGACTCCTGCGACCCCGTGTCCCCAGCCCGACGGAGCGCCCTCACAAACGTTCGCTCGCTGGCCGCCTCGTCTCCGGCCGGGTCAGGTCATGCCCCGCGGCACCGCAGGACCGCAGTAACCCCGCACCGGCAGACCCGTCCAGCGGCGGCCGGTGAGGAGAGGCGCCCGTATACACAGTGCGTGTCGTGCAACAGGACAGGAAGAACGGGGAAAATGTTCAATGTGCCGAGGTGTATTTTGTTTCCGTTTGTCCACTGCCTTTTGTAAGTACTTACCTGCTCGTCTTCTTTTAGTTTGATACCACTTTTGAGACACGCCAAGGCGCAACGATATCGTTACATATCCCCCATATAAGCAGATTTGATCACATTGGCCACATAGGCCCGCATTTGAGAGGAGGGACGCACATCCATGAGGGATTTATACGAGAGGTCGCTGGAGGTGAAAGCTTATTTACTTTTTTTGCAACTAAGGGTCAAAGGAAGACCCTTCATTCCTAGTCTTCAGAATGCGATCTCAGACCAAAAGTACATCAGATAAAGCCATACATCATGCGACGTTAACATAAACGACAAATATTTCACATAGCATACGTCGTAGAGCAAAATGAGATCACAATATGAGAAATTGAATAACATATCTGCAATGCAAAAAAGTCAAAAGGTCGCATTACCTCGCTCAAAAGAACGGTAAGACTGCCGTCGACGCCCTTTCCAAGCGCGTTTGAAGCGTTTCACGCTGGTCGTTTGTGACTGGAATCACAGTGACATGACACGCTATACATACCAAAAGCTTGGAGGCGTTAAAAGAAAACACATAAGGTTCGGCACGCCCCCAAACCGTCAAAATATGTCAAACAAAGGAGGCGCTATGACGCCAGCAGCCTGGTTTGATTCGAAGCGGGTGCCAGAAAACATGAGGTTCCATGACAGCTGCCTGACGCTAACGAAGTTTCTCCTCACGCAGCTCGTCAGCCATAGGCACCTACTGTAAACAAAACTCATTGCGATACGCTGCTGCGGTGGAAACAGAACATGACGAAGTCACCAGGATGTTCACCTGGGTGCGTTTATTGTTTCGCACTGGTGACGGGGACAAAATGATGTGTGTGGAATTGCACTTGGGAAAGCATCTGTTGGATCATGAGCGGCGACTAGCGGTAGGAGAGAGAGAGAGAGAGAGAGAAAGAGAGAGAGAGAGAGAGAGAGAGAGAGAGAGAGAGAGAGAGAGAGAGAGAGAGAGAGAGAGAGAGAGAGAGAGAGAGAGAGAGAGAGAGAGAGAGAGAGAGAGAGAGAGAGAGAGAGAGAGAGAGAGAGAGAGAGAGAGAGAGAGAGAGAGAGAAAGTAAGATAGATAGGGAGAGACAGAGGGGCAGACAGACAGCAGAGGGAGGGAGGGAGGAAGAAAGGAGGGAGAGGGCAAGAAGGTAAAGGAGAAACAACAATTCCTGGGACATTCGAACAGTTTGAAAACATATTGTGCCTTAGCACTACAAATGTTTGAAAAGCAGCTTTGCGATCACTGAATCCCAAAAGCCACCAGCCTTGTTAACCCCGGTGCAAACAGCTCAAGCGCACAGTGCACCCGGCATGATCGCTTTTCAACTGAGGTTTGACACACGCCATTCGCGTCAGTCAATGTGCCATACACTGCGACCTGCTTACAATGAAGTACAGAACTGCCAGTCTAAAGTCGACGAAAAAATATGAAGCGGTGAAACGTGTTCCAGAACATCAATGGCGATGTAAGAAAAGTAAATATATAAAACTTCGAACAAAGGGATGCAGTGACGAAAAAATCCTTATGAAGAAACAATGTACGAGACAGTGTAAAACAATGCCGCGTCCACGTCACAAAGCAACACAATGATGCAACTGCTAAATGGGAGAGAGAAAAGGAGGGTCAAGTATTTCACTTTATTAATGCAATTTAATTCCTTCTCATTTCATCGCAGAACACCAGACTGCTCGGAGAGAAAACAACAGACACCAAAAGAACCGGATTAAAAGCAATGACTGTACCGAAAAGATGTAGCAGCAGCCTTAACTTAAATAAATGAACCTAAATTCTGCATGATTTGAACAAAGTTGCGGAAATAAATTTGGAATGCCTCAATAAAGAGAATGAAGATCGATCGACTTGTCCATTATGATCGTCATGAGATTCCAATCAAGGCCCCGCAGTGTCGGGTAGTCCAAACTGAGGTGACTGTTTCGAGGACATTAGTACAGAATGCTGCCACTATATCTTAAGAAGACTGGGGTAAGATAAAATGTTCTTAAGAGTAGCCATTGGACTGGCAGTTTAGCTTGGCCGACTCGTTCAGATGAGGATTTGGAAACAGAAGCGGTCACTCCAAGCGACTCTCGGTTTAACATCAACAGACATGGGCCTGGATTGGATAAATACACCGTCAGAAGACAGTTCTGGTCAGGAGCATCAGACCCCACCAAAACACGGTCAGTGTTCTTTAATACGTTTTTCAGCCAGTTCACAGGGTTTCATCAATGGGGGCTCTCGCAAATTATCTGTTTAGTTTAGTGTAATTTATTTATTTGGTGTCTATCCCTGCGAGCACAGTTCTTTCAGGACATAACGTCATACAAAAATACAATAAAACGCCACTTAAACGCTTAAGGTAAACAAAAGTGCGCATTAAAACTGAGAAGAAAGTACCCAGATCAAACTTAATTCTCAGCTTGGGTCCTCCAACTGTGTACTGTTGGCCTAAAGTCACGGATACTGGAAGCGCCCAGTGCCAGTTACTGTCTTAACTGCCGGCAGTGCAGAGGTCCAGGATTTTTTCCCTGCGAGTTACAAGTGCTCTCTCCAATCGTAATGAATTTTGCGTATCTGACTTTGGAGCATCTTTTACGTATTTTCACATGATACTAGTACTATTCGAGATCACTGCTATATGACCTGTTTCTCGGCGTATAAATCAGGCCTCTTTTGCGGGCAGGTATCTCCCACCTGGCTGTGGCTGGTGATTGCATTATTGTCTCGTAAGGTTAGTTTATGCCATCTCAGGAGTTGGTACTACGCAGGCACCCGTAGGCTCAGCAACCTCAATGCCGAACATAACAAAAGCACGCCAACCGTCGTGCCCATGGACAGACGTGTTATCGTTGCCTTCTTCTTTGTCTCTCCTTAGACTCTGTGGGATTTTGCTTTAAGTCCCTCATATCTCAGACGCAAAAGAAAATGGAGCCCGTGTGTAAAGGGTGACACAGCATTACACTTTCAACTGACATAAGGACGAAGACTTAATATCAATCTTCCGTGGAGGAGAGAGGTTGTGTTCTTGTTTTGTACCTTCGTAGCTGAAGTCACTGAACATGCGATGATTTAGGTCATTTACACTTCTGGGTTGACGTTAACACTCAGCAATGCTGGGAACATGCCATTAGTCAGTGATGGGAAGCGAATGATAAACAACTGCTGGACACGGTGGTGAATTGACGCCAACACCCTGCTGGTCATAGGAGACGGAGGGGGGGGGAAGGCGTGGGGGACGAGGGGAATGACGCCACCGCTGCCACCCAGGTGGAACCTTCCAGTCTGCAACCGGTTTTGCAACGTTTTGGCCGGTTTTATCTGCCAGTTTGAGCCAGTAATACGTCCAAAGGCGGCACCAGTAGCGACGAATTGCGACTCATTGGCCGCATGCACGAGTGATGGTGGTATAGTGGTGAGCATAGCTGCCTCCAAGCAGCTGACCCAGGTTCGATTCCCGGCCATTGCAGTGCATTGCTATCAGACGCCCACTTTGCAACTCCATGAGATTCAACAGTTCCGACTGAACAATCTCCAGTGCATTAGCACTGGGGGTTGTTCACGTGCAATTTCCTGAGATCTAAGCGTTCAACGCTTACAAACCCACAGCATTTGTCAAGTTCAGAATCACACCAGTGAATACTATCCGCTACTTTTGAGCCGTCAAGAAGGTACCGTGAATGCTCGGGTGGGCCATATTATAAATATGTACGCACATTGTTATGCCCAAGGGCGGATCCAGTCCCCATAACACGGTGGCGGGGGGGGGGGGGTGGCAAATCCCCATATATGTAACCTAGCCTACCCCCAAATGTTGATTTTCCCCAGATTTTGGCCCCTTAGTTTCATCATTTTCGAAAATTAACATGTATTTAAAAACATTGTTTCGAAACAATTTTTTTCCGAAAGGGGGCACAAGACTTTTCTCTTCTCCAATTGCCTCTCTTCTCCAACGAGGAGGATATGGCTCCGGCGACCTCCCTGAATCCGCCATTGGTTACCCCACAGTCGGACCCCGCTCTCCGCCACCGGACTCCACCAGCACTCTCCCCCCCCTCCTCCCGGCTGAGCGCGATCTGAGCTGGGCAAAATCCTACCGGTCCGGCAGCCAGAGGACGAGATATGAGCAGGTGACGAGGTCTACACCTGGGGACCGTTCAGGAGGTCCACGCGAGCTATTACGAACCATTCGGGAAGAAAAGTAAGCCAGCTCTCGCGCGTCACTAGGCTTCAGCTGATGCGTAGACAAATATTTCCATGCGATGGAACCATGGTGCAGGCAAAAGGACGTATGAATTACAGTGGTTATGAAGGTTAAATGTTTACATCTTGTATAGAGGTCGCCATACTTATCTCGAGTTTCAAATGGATAATGACAATCAACAATCGACAACCAATAATCAATCGATCCTCATAAATCATTCATGCGTCAAATTATCTGCCCGAGACTCTAATATAGCGCTTTGTCTAGGGCACGCAACAACTGACGGGATTCAAGTAGCGTTCGAGATCTGACTAGCACTGCCTCCGGGCAGATCTGTCGATAAACGCGGGAGTGGTTCCCGAGGGGGCTCTAGAGAGTCTAAACGGTCTAACTTGTGTGCCGTCACAGATCAGTTCACGAATGCCGGTGGACAATGTGCTTACCAATGTACCCACATCTGCCTAGTCGGTCAGTTTGCGAACGGGACTCGGGTGGAGCAAACCGGTTTTCTACCACGACGGCGACAGGGCGCGTCAGGTAAACGGATCGGACTAGATGTGAAGTATGTATGTGGTCGGCCGACGTTGACAGCCACCCAAATATACGGGTTAACAGATGACCTCCATCACTTGTTTTGGAGTTAGGAGGCAGGCCTGCTGGGCTCAGATGTCCCCGTCTGAAGTCAAGTCTTGTGTCTCAGGCGTCGTCAGTCATCTGCAGTCATGCATCGTGCTTTGAACCCACGGAAGACTTTGTGTACGCTGCGCACGATTTGACTTCGCAGAGTGCCTTTCGACAGCTAACTGATGTACTTTACCGCAGTTCTGATTCGCCAGTTACTCACGGAATGGACTTCGGCGGTGGACCGCCTGGCTTTTGATTTTGAGGTACGTACAGTTTTACTGTGAAAAAGGCCTTGAATGTCTAGGCGACATTAGGATCAATCGCCGATAATCTATATTTCAACTATTTTTCTTTGAGATTTAAGAAGTCTACAGACAATAGAATTTTAGGTACAGACAACCAGACTCCACCTGATTCGTTCTTGTGCTTTTTGTTTATCATCTATAGACAACATTTGTTATTAAGCTTTTATGTCACGTAGCAATCCTGTTCTGTTTCCTTTTTTAGCTGATTAGACCCGTCCGCTGGAGCGCCTACGAAATTTTTTGATGGGTTCTCCGATACCACTAGCACCAGACAAGTGCCTAGATCCCGATGGAATGCACGAGGTTGAATACACCACGAGGTTATCCTCGTGTTGTATTCAACCCCTCGTTGACCTGAGCGGGTCAATGCGTCATCCCGAAAAGGTCGTGTCACTCCAGAGCAAAGCATTGCCCAGGTGACGCAACACCTATCCTGGTCAGCTTAGAATCGGACGCAAAACGCGGATAATCTGCATTCCATCGGGACAAGAGCACACGCCCGCCTAGCACGCAAACACGGCCTTCTTCACACGGTCCGCCACACACGTCCACCACACTCCGGCTACCTTTCTTAAGAACTAGTGTATTTCGCACACGCCGGTCGGCGGCCGGCCTGGCCGCGCGGGCGACCTCAGGTCACGTGACGTCAGCCCGCGGCGTCCGGCGGCCCCTCTGCCGGCACACCCAACACAAATCGACGCACGATCAAGGCATAATTGGCAGACGGCGCCCGCGGCCACATGCGTTCGCCTCTTTTCGTTGCCGTCGTCGCAGGCCACAGTTTGTTTCGTCACAAAACAACGTAAAACAGATCAAGCGTAGCAGATACGAGGGGGGGGGGGAATACTGAGGAGGAAGCGTGATTAAAATAAGATTCGGGTTGAGGCTCCACTAGACACACTGCAGTACATCATCGCTTACGCAGGACGTGGAATAAATACCAGAACGTCTTCATTTCGTGAGGGGGCGTAAAACCGAACTAAAACTGGCAATAAACGGCCACTACACTCGTCGATGGCGTGGAGGGAAGACCGTGTCTTTAAAAGCCGTCCGACTCCCGCACCGGGCACGGACGGGCGCTACAGGGCGGCAAGCTCGCGGCGACGGCCGGCAGACACCACACAGACGGCCCGGCCCGGCCCGCCCGGGCGAGCCGCCGCGCGCACACGGCGGGCACCCGGCGGTACTGGCCAACACAGACGCCATTCGGCGCCTGGCAAGAGGGCCCGACTAGCTGACATATCACCCGCCACATAGTCGCGCGGCCGGCCGCGGCCCCGGCGTCCGCAGAGCGGGCCCGCGCCACGCATCACGCTCCGTCACTCGGCGTCACGCGCCCTCAGCAGGGAGAGTCGGCGCCCACCCTCGGCCGAGCGGCCTCGTCTCCCAGACTCCCCCGTCAAATCAGCTCCGGCAGCCCTCACAGCGCCCACGCTCCCCGACCGCCGACAGAGCGAGTCCGCAACCCTCCCCTGTCCACGTCACCACACCGTCACCTCCGACCACGCTCCAGGAGCGGGCGCCCTCCCGCCTTCCCTACAGAACATCCCGCGCCTCCCTCCCGCCCTCCCCGCCAGCGGCCGGCCTCAGCCTTCAGTCGCAGTCGACAGAGCTGGAGCGGGCCGTCAGCCGGTCGCGGCGCGGCCGCGGCGGGCCGCCCTCGAACACGGCGCAGTTGAGCGGGTCGCGCGCCACGGGGCCGGCCGGCGCCGCCGGCTCGTCCAGGTACCGCCGGAACGGCTGCGGGATCTCCAGCCGGTCGGGCGTGTGCAGGCTGAGGTAGCGCACGAACGTGACCAGGTCGGAGCGCTGCGCCTCCAGCTGAGCGGCGCGGACCTCCAGCACCTTGTTCTGCTCCGTCAGACTGCCGGCGACGCAGACAGACGCAGACGTGTGTCACGCGGCGGCACTGTTACAGGGGACACTATGCGGGACAGCGGTATCGCGGAGTATTAAAGGCAAAGCCGCAGGTGTTGGAAGGGAGACCACGTGGGACAGAAATCACAGAGTGGCACGGTTAATGCATCAGTCCACTTAAATTTAACTGTGTCCAGTACAACACAGCGATCAGCGAGGCACCACGATTCATTGTACAAGGATTCAAAACATAAACATCTTCTAACTGCGAAAGCCCCTTTGATCATAGCACCCAAATTACACAAATTATCCGCAAGCAATGTCCGCCATCTAATCTCACCCACGTCTGTCGTTCGGGAGAGCCTGATCAAGCTTAAAAACGAAATCACAGCCGTTCTTGACAGTACCAATGCCTACCATTGCCTTCCACCGCGAGGTCAGCCCCCTTCTCTTCCTCTAAAAATAAATTTTTCTCCGGTTTTGCCCCAATCACTGCCATCTCCTCTCAACAAGAGAGCGTTCCATCACCAGGGGCCGCCCCTGGTTTTCCCCCACACTATCCCGTCCGCCTCACGCTGCCCAGTCTCCGGGCCCCTGCCCCACTGCGGGCGCCAGCGCTGCCCACCTTTTGACCTGGTCGTTGGCAGTCTGCAGCTGCTGCAGCAGGTCCATCACCTGCCGCTTCAGGTTCTGGTTCATGGCGCCCAGCTTGTTCATGTCGCTGTCGGCGTGCGACGGCGAGGCGAGCACCTCCTCCTGCAGCACGTGGTACTCCACCTCGTAGGACAGCAGCTGCCGTCCGATGTCCAGCTCCCCCGCCTGCCGGGCAGGGGCGCCACGGTGACGTCAGGGCAACGTCAGACGGAGCGGGCCGCGGAGACGGGCTACTCTCGCGGTGACCGTCACTTCACCGATGGGTCTATTAGAAATGAGGTTCCACCGGCAAGCGCTAGGACAACAAACTAATCGGACAGGCTGTGTATCTGCAGGTCCACGTCACCCATTTATTTCCCAGTGGCCACTGCCACGGTTCGGCGGTAAACAAATAAACACACCAACACGTCCACTGTATTACCCAGGTCAGGCAGCGAACAATCACAAACACTTTGTCTCGCGTCTGGTAGCCTAAACAAGTGGGGAACCTCAGCATACCGACACCCCGGTGCCACTCCCTCGCAGGAAGGCCAGCTACGTCGGAACACCCTTTTCCAGTCCGCGACGTTCCGTCACCTTTTTGAAGACCTGCTGCGCCTGGGCCTCGCCAAGCTGCGGCATCTCGGTCTTGATGTACTCCATGATGTCCTCCATGCCCTGCAGCTTCTTCAGGTGCTCCTGGTGGACGTCCAGCAGCGCCAGCGACACCTTGAAGACGGCCTCCAGGCCGATCAGCAGGATCAGGTCTGTCGGGCACGGCGAGCATCATGTCAGGTCAGGTCAGGTCAAGTCAGGCCGGGTCATGTCAGAGAGCGCACAACCTGAGCATTCAAAACACGCCGCTGTGCTCCGGCGTGAAGACTCCTCGACTAAGAATCGACTCCTGGAGAGGCCAGGATTTGATACACAGCTTGAACAGCTTTGCGCAAAGTAACAGCAGAGCACTCTGCAGCCAATTCACGATTTTACAATACGAATATACGCAATACGAAAATATAGAACACAACAGGCTGCAAGAAGAAGTCCCGAACCTAAACCTGATTCTACCGCCAAGTGCAGCGAGTCGAAAGCTTCCCAAGGATGATTGCCGCAAACAAAATAGAGGGCTCCACTAACATCCATTAGCGCGCCAGCCGACATCGAACAGACACAGCGACGAAGCCACGTGTACGGTATATATCCCCAAAACAGATTTAGCGATATCGACTCAATGTAGAGGCACTACAATGATCTGTGACACGCCAATCTAAGGACTCGAGCAATAAAAAACCAGCAGCACGGCACCTTGACGGGCATTCAATCATCCTATAAGATCATTGGTATTCCACAGGCTCGGACAGTCTTTTAATGACCAATGGCAAAAACCGGCAAAAAACAGCTGGCAAAACCTCTCCATTCGCTGCGTTCCAGGACTAACCAAAAACACGTGCGGCAAAGCCAATGGGGTACTGCGATGAGAAGAGAGTCAGGAACCATGGCGTGGCGTACAGCATGGGCGACACCTCGAACCGCTCCAAGTGATCGTACAGCTCGCTGGAAGTAAGCGCAGAAGTGGAATCATTTAGCCGTTCACGGGACATATACCATCACCTTCAAATAGCAGTACGTTGTGTTTTCGTTGTACACTTACGGCAACTGGTCTTTAATGCGTCAGCACAGGGCACAGTCACATGCCATCTTTTTCGCACTCTGTGTGGCAGCCACACGGGTAAGCTTAAAGATGCCACCTGGTCAACGTGGGAACGACAAAACTAGTAACGAATCTGTTGTATTTCGTAGACATAACACAAATTTAGTAACTGGCAGAAACATTTCTGACGGGATCCTTTGTTTTCCTTTAGGCCTAACTTCCTTCACGTCAAGAAACCGGTTTTATCGTCACCTGTGATGGTCGTGCACAAGCCGCGAGAACTGGTACATCTGGATCTGCAGCGGAGACATGTCCGGCATGAACTGCTTCCGCAGCTCCAGCGCGAACAGCATGTGCTTCAGCATCTCGTACGACTCCTGCTCCGGCATCTGCGGCGCGGCGGAGGCGGCGGCGTCAGGCCACGCGCTGTTCCGACTCGAACGTACTTTACGTTAAAAACTCGCCCCACAAATGGGGCCAGACGAGGATTTTCACCACAAGAATATCTAACTACCGTTACGAGTCTCATGTCTGATGGTGACTTGAGCCGCCGTTGGGTCCTTGCATCTGCAGCCCAGCTCGGGATCCAGCTCGGGGTTCAGCTCCGGTCCAGCCCGGAACTCACGTGCAGCAGCAGGATGCCGGCGATGAAGCCCAGCCCCTGGCAGTAGCCCAGCTCGGGGTCCAGCAGGGAGACGGCCTTCAGCACGTTGAAGAGCTCCAGCTGGCCGGAGCCGAACGGGCTCCGGAAGTACGGGTGGTGCGGGAACGTCCGGCCTGCGGGCGGCCGGGGGTCAGCGCCGCTACATACCGGCCAGGTCGTGCCGCGGAGACTCAGCGCCGCGGGCTATCAGAGGACCGCGATCGAGCCGTCAGGCCGGAGAACAACCGGAGGGAGACGCCGAGGGGAGACGCAGCGGCGCTACGCTTCACATCACCGACCGTGTCCAGGGCGGATCGTCACTGACAGACGAACGATGCTGAGGGCGAACTGAAGGCACGGGAAAAATCACTTGAGAAGGTGTTGCAGAATGTAAGAGGTGGGGAGAGCAACAAAGGCACGTCGCAAATGTACAGGGTGGCCGCAGCAAAGTAAAAAACAGGAGAACCAGCAAAACCATGAAATGCGTGGCAAAGTGAAGTGCAGCAAAGCAATGTGTAGCAGCCCAGAAGAGCAAAGAGGAGGGTCAGCAAAACCATGTAATGTGGTCCGTACTAGGTCAAAACACTAGACTCTTTATCCAGTATCTGCGCAAAAGCGCATGAATAAATCCGTCACACACGCCACTAGGAATGCCTCCGTCCGAAAACAAAGACAGACAGACCTGCACCTCGCCCGAGCCCATACCCAGATCGGTGAGGATCTCGCGCTGGAAGCTGGTCAGCTGTTTGATGAGCTGCAGGTAGGGAGCGTCGAAGTTGTCAACATAGTCGACGGCAGGAGGAGCGTGGTGCTGCCGGTGGTGATGCACCAGCAGCTGCCACACGTCGGCACGTGCACGGATAGGAACTCCTGAAGGCGGGGCGAGACACAGCGGATACGTCAACGATATGCGTACACAAGGCTTATTAAAAAAAAAACCAGTTGTCTGGCAGACCAAAGTAATTTCATGTAAATAAGCTACCAAGACGAAAGTGAAATCAGTTAAGCCATTCGCAAGGTTATGGTTCGTTTGAAGGATAACAAATTCAGACACAAACAGAAATATGGCATCATTTAAAGACACAGCAAAAAGTGTTTTCCAAGCACTTGTCCGGCACTCAGCCCGTGCTAAACATGACCTTCATAAACTCCATGGTCCTCCCATCCTCTTAGCAACTCCGATGATCTCAGCGAGTGGCGCTGCCGCCCGGCTAACCTCGGAAGACGAGCTCCTGCAGGTCGTCAGCGTGCACGCGCTCGCCGGTCCGCCAGCCGTCGATCAGATGACGCCAGCTGGTCTTCACGTCGGCCGCGCAGGCCGGCATCTCGGCGTACATCACCCGCTCCCCGCTCTGTACCCGCTCTGACGAAGATGCAGGATCAGTTATCAGGGGTACATCACCCGCTCCCCGCTCTGTACCCGCTCTGACGAAGGTGCAGGATCAGTTATCAGGGGTACATCACCCGCTCCCCGCTCTGAGGAAGGTGCAGGATCAGTTATCAGGGGTACATCACCCGCTCCCCGCTCTGTACCCGCTCTGGGGAAGGTGCAGGATCAGTTACCAGGGGTACATCACCCGCTCTGACGAAGGTGCAGGATCAGTTATCAGGGGTACATCACCCGCTCCCCGCTCTGTACCCGCTCTGGGGAAGGTGCAGGATCAGTTATCAGGGGTACATCACCCGCTCCCCGCTCTGTACCCGCTCTGAGGAAGGTGCAGGATCAGTTATCAGGGGCACATCACCCGCTCCCCGCTCTGTACCCGCTCTGGGGAAGGTGCAGGATCAGTTATCAGGGGTACATCACCCGCTTTCCGCTCTGTACCCGCTCTGAGGAAGGTGCAGGATCAGTTGTCAGGGCACATCACCCGCTTTCCGCTCTGTACCCGCTCTGGGGGTCACATCAGGTCACATTATCACCCGCTCCCCGCTCTGTACCCGCTCTGGGGAAGGTGCAGGATCAGTTATCAGGGGCACATCACCCGCTTTCCGCTCTGTACCCGCTCTGGGGGTCACATCAGGTCACATTATCACCCGCTGTCTGCTCTGTACCCACTCTGGGGGTCACATCAGGTCACATTATCACCCGCTCTCTGCTCTGTGCCCACTATAGGGGTCACATCAGGTCACATTATCACCCGCTCTCTGCTCTGTACCCACTCTGGGGGTCACATCAGGTCACATTATCACCCGCTCTCTGCTCTGTATCTGATCTGGGTGTCACACCATGCGGTCACAGCTACAAGGGGTATATATCCCACTCCCCGCTTGGTCCTCGCTCTGGGGGAAAGTACAGGGTCAGCTGCAAGGAGAACATTATCTCCCGCCCGCCTTGCATTCGCCCATGGGTTGCAACACATGGCAATGTACGAAAGTAACCAGCAACTGCCCACACAACTGGATCGGGGAGGGGAAAGGGGATCACGTCGATGCCGGCTGCCGGCCCGGTGCTACCGGTTCCCATCTCCGAGCACGGCAGCGACGGACCACAGGCGCACGATGCCTCCCATCCCACGGCGGCCGGCGGCACAGTAAGCACGGCACGGCAAGCACGGCACAACACACACGGCACAGCAGCACAGAGCCGGTGCCGCGCGGGCTCCGCTGTCCGGGCCGCCGCAGTCCGGCTGCACAGAGCGGCGGCGGCGGCGCCGGCCGGATCCGTGTACTGCGCAGCGCCTCTGCACACCACCGGCGGCCAGGCGACGCACAAACAACGCCACCTGCAGCCGGGCCGCCGACACCGGCCACAAACACACACGCGCGCATACACACACAAACGGGAGAGTTTCGGCATTGGCATACAGGGTGCTGGATGTGGTCAGTAATCACATGGTGCCTGCCCCCCCCCCCAGCGACTTCAAGCGCTGTCTCAGCAGGGTCGTGTGGTCGTTCAGGGGCCATGTACATCCGTGCAACAGCCCCGCATTGCGAAAATATCATTACGAACATGCTCCAAGAACAGGCCCATAAACAACAAGGTGTCCCATAACTCCTCCAAATGACAAACGGTTTCGGTCAGTGCATTCACGATCACTGACCTCTCCTCTGAGACACGACAGTTCCCGCCGTCCCCACGGTCGTTCCAGTCCGCGACACACGTTCTCTCTCTCTCTCTCTCTCTCTCTCTCTCTCTCTCTCTCTCTCTCCCGGGCGGCGGAGCGGGCCTTCTCACCGGTGATGCGGGCGTTCTCGCGCTCCATCTTGTTGAGTAGCACCTGCTGGTGGATGGCCTTCTTCCAGAGCTGGCGCAGCTCTTCGGCGGAGCGGCGCGGCCGGCTGCCAGCCGTCTCCGGCCCGGCGCGCGCCACCAGCGGCGACTTCTCCCCTGAGGGCGGAACAGCGCGCAGCCATCAGTGGCCACACCGGCAAACGGGAGGCGCAGCTCCGCCACGGCCACACGGCACGGTCAGCCGGTGTAGGGACGCAATTCGAGGCCGGCCCGCTTCCTGCCTCGTTACCGGATGCTTTCCTTTCTGTGAAGTCTGTGGTATACATTATGTATGTATGTATGTATGTATGTATGTATGTATGTATGTATGTATGTATGTATGTATGTATGTATGTATGTATGCATGCATGCATGCATGTAGTCTGTAACGTATGTTTGGTAAAGTCCCTCACGACAAAAGTTTACGTCGCCCAAAGTCAAGTACAGTTGGGATAGCTCAGCCGCTGAAAACGGTGTTACAAGCTTAAGGCGTATGCTTAAAACCAATTGTCTTCCCCTCCATATCGTTTAGGAGGACTGATATCTTTGAGAGTTGACAACATAACCATGACAATTCATATGCCAACAATCTATCCAATACGACGTTTTCTCGATGTCCTCGTTCCATCTTCCGCGGGTCTGAAAATTTGTCGTCTCTGAAGCAACGATTTCGAAATTTTTCGCCAAAAAATGGGACCTGCTCCAGTTGACACCACATCGACCAGCAACAGCTGCCAACAAATGGCGCAACTGCAGACCGCAAAAATACCCAGACGCGACGCGGCTTTCCGGTTTTCAGATACGGAGCTGGTTTTCCTTACTCGTCGACGTTCACGTGAGCGAAATTACGTACAAGAGCCGACGCTTGCTCAGGGCGCGTGGAGGGAGATCCAGATCATTCTGCTATAGGAACACTACTCGTCATCTTTTTGTTCCATTAAATGTACGTGAGCAACATTTTACTGATTCACGACTGATAATCTTGACTGAGATGCATTAAATTTGTGATACACGAAAGCCATGATGGAAATGAACAGTCAAATTTGGAAAAACCGCATCTAATTTGTCTTCACTGAAAGTCAGCACTACAATAATTAGTTCGCCTGGAAGGGAAATAACGTGACGAAATGGGAACAGCACTTGCATAAAACGAAGGCAGCAGCCAAATTCAATAGTAACATCAATTATGCCCATACATAGAATGCCGCTGGTCTAGCAAGATAACCGGAGCTGGATATGATCAGGTAGGAGCGGCAGCTGTGCGAAACGCGAAGTACCGGGAGAGAAACGCGATCACAAAATGTTGAAGTGGAAGCCGCCTGGAACAGACCTGAAGAATCAAAGCTGGCAGCCACGGAAGACCGGTTTCATTTTTATTGTTTCTCTCTCATTTGCGCCGAACACAGAACACTTAATAAGCCTCGGTAATTCAAGACCGGATCTAGTCTCGCTCCAAGCCCACAGTGATTCGCCACAACATCTGCTGTCCAGCGTTTGCTGGGAGCTGCGGACGTGGACGGCAGGCGGCACGCGGTGCAGGTGTAGCGCTCTTGACACACTCACGCCCCATTACCGCGTCAGAAAGATAGGGCAGCGTCCCGGCCGCCGGACTGTCCGAGATTCTGCCGACCCATAGCGCCACCCTATCAGAGCCGCCCGTATTCGCACCCAATTACGTTCACCTTGACACCAGCCGTCTTCTGCGGCGCGACAGCAGGTGGACGGGCGCGGGGACAGCCGTCAGAAGGCTGCACCTTCCGGACCCGCCCCCTTCCCGTGCGGAGGCCGCCCGCCACCGCAGCAGACGCCACGACCGGCCGTGCCGAACAGGAGCCGCCGCAGGAGGCACCCCGGCCTGCACGTGCCTCCGAGACCAAACACGGCATCGCCGCGCCGGCCGGCGGAACGGAACGGCCGCGCTCCCGGCGCTCGACAGCCGGATGCGCCGGCGGCAAACAGGAAACAAACGGCGCGCCGGCGGAGCAGCGTGCTCTGGCGGTACGGCGCGCCGTGCGCCGTGCGCCGCGTACCGGGCCCGGGGGCCGTGCCGACCGGCAGCCGGCGGCGGGGGGAAACGCCGCAAGGTCGGTCACGGCCGCCGCGGCACGCGCCGGCACGGTTCCACCGGAGCCGGGGGTTTTCTGACCACCAAGTGCCGCATTAGCCCAGACAGTGGCCGAAATGTGGCCGTCTGCGTCAGTGGCCGGAGATAAAGGCACACCGCAATCGACGGCCATGACGCATGATTGAAGCCATGGCAAGGTTGAATGTGGTGCACTGTTTTATTGCTGTTGAGTATTCGATTGTTGAGTATTAGACAAACGACATAAAGAGTGTGGAGGCATAATGGCATTAACTTAAAACTCATAACCTGTTTTGAGCTCTTGATGTCGGAGAGCGAATTTTCACGTCCAGCCAGAAATGGCACAAACCCTAGGAGCAGCAAAACACTGAATGGATGTAATATAAAAGAAAAACGAGAGACTCGGGCCAAATGTGCGCAACAGGTCGCCTTATTAATAAACGTATATTTAAGCAGACTCCGGCGCGCGAATGCTCCGGGGCCATCCAATCATCCCCGCTGCACGCCGCGGCCGCCTCGGCCGGGGCGGCGGACCGGGGCCGCCTGACGTGACCCGGCGGCAGCGGCGGCGGCGGCCGTCACGGCAGCCGTCGTGACGCGCGGCGGCGTCACGGCCACCTTGAGCCGGTGACCCGTCCGCGGTGTCCCAGTGGCCCGGCCGGGGCCGGCTCGGGCGTGGTGGGCCGGGGCGATCAGTCGCCCGGCCAGTCACGCCCCGGCCGCGGCAGATCCGAGGAAATCGGCCGGCCCACGGGAGAGGAAAAACGGACGTAAACAACTGCACAGCAGCCTGATGTATCCCGGCGTTGCTTCTCCGGTGCGGTGGCTACCTCTTTCCAGGTGACCTGCCGCACCTCCCTTCTCTTCAGCACGATCTACCGCTCTGAGCAGCAGGGATGGTCGGGTGCATCATTCAGGCTTCGCCGTGCGGCCATTTTGAATGCCTGAGTGCACGCCGGCAGGAAGTGGCGAGGAGAAACGTGGCTCCAGCCCCGTGAGAGTCGGGATCGCGCTGAGCCGGCCTGCACAGACACAGCGGCGGCTCCCGGGCGGCGCCTGGCGTCCGTCCCCGGACACGGCCCCGGCCACGCTGTTCCCGAACGACGCCCGCTTTCCCACAGCTGCCCAGCCCGACTGGTGGGCCTAGGCAGACCGCTGAAGAGAGCGGGATCAGCCCGCTGTCTGTGGACCACGGCTATACAAGGCCTGCGGTACCGCGCGGTATGAAACCGGTAACGACTGACAACGGAACTGGCGTGAAACTGGCGACAGCCCCAAACTTACCGCGCGGTATGAAACCGGTAACGACTGACGACGGAACTGGCGTGAAACTGGCGACAGCCCCAAACTTACGCACGGTATGAAACCGGTACGCTGCAACGGAACTGGCGTGAAACTGGCGACAGCCCCAAACTTACCGCGCGGTTGAAACCGGTACCGACTGGCAACGGAACTGGCGTGAAAACTGGCGACAGCCCCAAACTTACCGCGTAGTATGAAAGCGGTACCGACTGGCAACGAAACTGGCGTGAAACTGGCGACAGCCCCACACCTGGACTGATCGCTCCACACAGATAAGTTCACTGGCATCACACGGTCCAGCTGTCAGCCTGCTGTTCGCTGGTCGCGCCGGCGGAAGGTCAGCATGCAGTGCTTGTCCACAGACTATGCACCGTCCAGTCCTGTCGACAGTCCACCGATCACACAGCATGGCCGTGGACCTCTAACGCCGCCCCGCGGACGGAGGGGACGGAGCGCCCGTCCTGACGCGGCCAGGCCGCCGCGGCAGCCCGCCGTCACCCGCCGCCGAGCCGCAGAAACAACGCCGGAAACGATTACACGGCGCACGGGCAGAACCGGCAGACGGCCGCCGCGCCGTGGGACCGCCCCGAGCGCAGTGACGTCACCAGAGATCCACCGGCGCCCGACGTGGGAACGGCTTCAGGCGGGACCGCATCCTTTCAAACAGCTGATTTATCAGTGGGCGAATGACCGTTTTCCAAGGTGTAAATGGGCGAAATGGTCATGAAAATCTCATGGCGAAGGAGAATCACACGACGTTAACGACCGGTGCCTCAATTCCTGGCTACGTTTGCTCCAGAGACGACTGATGAAACACGAGATGTATCTCCTCCAACAGGCAGACGTAAACGTAACCACTGGAAATCGCATGTGTAACTTCAGCTTCATGCTCTTTAACACGGCGCACCAGGGAAGCAATGTTCCGAATCATTCTACGGAATGTCTGAAAACTAATCTTAATCAATCTTATTACCACGCGAGCAGTCATACACAGAGGTGTCGATTTGTATTCTTTTGAGAGGGTCCTAGCCCAACCAAGGTTGATTTGGGACCACCCCATGTTGGTATGGCCCCCCAACATTTTTTTGCCGATTTTGAAGGGAAATGAGTAATAATAATGAAAAGAACGGCCGCAACAGATAAGAGACAGGCAGAAATTAAAGAAACAAGTCTAAAACGATGGATCTACCTTTTCTATATTCTATCTATATATAACTGTATACATGGGGATAAATGCGGTTTTTCATTAGATAAATTGCAGCAAAAAATGTAAATTTCCGTCAGTCAAAATAAAATGTCCTAAATCCGTCGAGAAACCCACATTTAGGGGGAGGTTAATTTGACAGGTCCTTGGCTCGGCCCCTCCCCCAATCATTTACAGACATCGACATCCCTGGTCACACACTACTTTTGTCCACATGGTTCAAGCAGCCCACAGCAGGCACAGTTCAGTCAACTGCCGCGCGAGGCGAGGAGGTTCGTCGTGCACAGGCAGGCTGCAACTTGTCGATCGATGCGATGAATATGAATGGGCGCAATCTGCATGGCACGGATTACCAGCCACCCGCACGGAACAATGACCTGCGCCAGTAACGTCGGAACCGCTGTGGAGATGCGAGGGGGAGCAAACGTGATTTTCACCTCGTTTTCTTTCCATGCACCGCCTTACGGTTCATGTTGAAATGTTGCTAAAAGCTGGGGAAGGGAGCGCCTGCCCCTCCCCTCCGGTCCCTACGCCCCTGACCTGCACCGCAAGGGTGCAGGCCCTCGTCACACGGCAACGCCCTCGTTGCACTGCAGACTCATGGCAGCGAAAGCAATCAGTGAACACCCGAAAACAAGGTCTGCGGCTCAGGGTGTTTTGTATCCAAACCCGGCACACATGACTTAAAATATATCGGTGTTCATCAAACTAAAGAAACACCGAAGTAAAGCCGTTTGCTTACGGTTACGGCCGTTTGCTTACGGCCAATCACGATTTCATTAGAACTGATGGCGCGAATCGCAACGGTCAGACGGACAGCACGGAGCTCGAACGTGATCGTGTTGGTGATAACCCGGCTGACGGCACCGTGGGGGCTTAAGATTGCTGGCTTTTCCATGTGTGCAAAGCTGGTCCAGTTCCAACCGACTGGCAGAAAAAAAACTGATAATACTCTCTGCTCCCAGCCCGAAACCCTTTCGCCCAGTCTTCCAAACGCCCATAACGGCGTGAACGTCCCCATGGGAACGACCTGAACCTGGTATCACACCAGCCGCGCGGCGTAATCAGGACACGCCGCGATACCATTCACAGAAACTCCCAGAGGTCAGGGCGGCCACAGCGACGCGACCTTCTCAGGAATTCGGCCAGCACACGGGGCCTCGTTTCGCCGACCGCCGGGGACCGACGGCGGCCCCCGACTGGGTCACCATGGCCGCAGACCGCCGCGGGGCCCGCCGCGGCCCGGGGCGGCCCTCGGCGGCGGCCGCCGGTTACGGCCGGCCGGCGGCGGAGCGCGGCCGCGGTTATGGGCACCTGGTTACGAGCGCGCGTTATGAACGGCTGGTGGCCGGCTGCGGCAGGCCCCGCCCTGGCCGCGCTGAACCGGGCCGCCGCGGGCCGTCCTCGCTATCGCGCGCCGCCGCCGCGCCGGCGTCTGCACGACTGCGCCGGCGGCGGCGCGGCGTTCTTACGACACGGTCGACTCCGCCCGACCTCGCCCGCCGGCACGTGCCAGCGCCGGGTCGCGCCGGGACGTGGCTCGCGGCGTCCCACCCGCCCCCAGACGCCACGGCCGGCACGTGTCGGGGCAACCCAGGCCGGCCAATGTGAAACGGGCGCCGACCGCCCCGCTCCGACAGGCGGCCCGCGTGGCACCGGCGTCAGAGCATACCGCCGTGGCACGTCCCACGTGTTTACACCGGGAGACACGTGCACAGCTATCGACTCAGCACTGCGTTCCGCGTTCGTGCGGGCAGTACGTGGCGGGACAGTGACGCTCAGTTTGACCACGCGGACCACGAGAAACATCAGTGATTTCCCCTGGCGTCTCGGAAGTCTCTTCCACCTGCTCGTGCAAGCTCATCAGTGCGTCGCGTCTCCGCCAAGGCCGGCCGGCCGCGCCGCACGCGACGTCCCCGCAGATCAGTCCCCGCGCCGGCGTCAGCTGAGCCGTGACGTCACCGGCCGGACCCGCCGTCCGTCCGTCCGTCACGGTCGGGGTTACGCTGACACGTGACGCCAGGGCGCGCGGTCCCGCCCCTGACGAGCACCAGCTGAGTCCGTCACATGGCCGACTCCGCCACGACGCCACCTGGTTCAAGCCGGCCGACCGAACCGAGGAAAAGTCGACATGAAAGCTTTCTCCTGTATGTACTGCGTCAGAGCGCTGCACCCGAAAAGGAAGTTACCACGTAAAAGGAAGTTGCCTTGCATTTTTAGCTAACCGTTTCATTCGCGTGCATCAGAACTAAGCCCGCAGTTAGGTTTGTTCTGAAACGTTAGGGTCGCAGCCAAGTGCACTGGTTCTGATAAGCCGTCCACGTCAATCACAGCCGCATATACTGCGGGGGGGGGGGTTGGACCCTTAGACCCATTTCGACCGTCGCATAATTTTTGGAAATCTCCATCCATGGATGGTTGGTTGGTTGTGTCACTGGATGGTTCACAGTGTCAAAACCCAACGAATCAATGAACCCTTATCGCGCTATATCACTAAATTCCGTCTACTGATCTCGCCTACCCCCTTTTCGTTCCATCTGGCAGTGTCATGCTTGACAAACTGGCTAACAATTTCCCCATTTCCGACGCACGTCATCATATTCGCTCCGACTTTAACTCCCATTGTCCTGCCAACACCGCAGTGAAAATCGCCCGGCCCCTGCGAGCACTTCAGTGGCCGGACCCACCGCCCCGATCGCCACCGTTCCGTTGCCTTTCCCATTAATCGCCTTTTGCGACGTCCGCGTTTTCCCGTTGCGTCAGCGCTGGCAAGCTCATATCAACGTCAAACACAAGACGGCCGGGCGGGAAACAGGGGCGTAAACAGGATACCAGGGAAACCGGGGTCGTCAGTGGAATCCTGGTCACCAGTGAGGTCATCTCCCAACGGAAAAACGACCCAACGCGGACCGAAGTTTACTCAAAGCCTTTCGGGATGACTCCTCGGAACTGCCACGCCTGACGGTGAGCACGTGACGACTCAGCTGTCCGGGGCCCGAGAATAAACAGCCGCGAATCAGTGGCGGCGCGAGGCGATAGATCAGACCGGCTCTGCCCCTGACGCGGCGGCGGACTGGAGCCGACCGGTCAAACGACAAGGCCGGTGGAATGTCCAGAAGAAACTGACCCAAATACACGCGAATAAGCGGGCACGTCACGGAGGCAGGACCCCGCCGAGTGTCGAGGACAGCTGAACGACAGCGCGCGCCTCCTTGAGGCCCGACTTTTAAGCAAACAATGGTGGGAGCTGGCACGCTGGGACCGAGCACTGACTGCGCCCCTGTCCGTATCTGTCACGATAGCGGCTCGCAAGCGCGGAAGCCGCGGTCAGCGGCGGCCAACTGTCAGCCCGGGCACCGCGACGGACGACCGCGAGCCGAAACACCTGCTGCGACAGCGCCCGCCGCCGACAATAACCTGGAAACCGATCATTCCCCGCGCCGAAACTCCGCCACGACACGGGCCGAAACCCTCCGTGGCGCCAGCGGCAGCTTCGGCCGCCAGACCCGGCCCGCCCGGTCAGCCGGCGCCCGGCGGCGGCACCTACTCTGCTTGCCCGGCTGTCGCAGGCCCTGCACCTCGTGCACGAGGCTCTCCTTGAGGCGGCCGCTGTACTTGATCACCTGGCGCATGGCGCGCCGGGGCGTGCTCCGGGTGCGCGCCGGCCGCGCCGCCGGCTCCGGCGGCGGCCGCGCGCGCGCCGGCGCGTAGTTGGCGTTCACCACGGAAGTGACGCCCTCCGGCACGTCGGCGGCGCCGTCCATGGCCGCGCGGCCACGGTCAAGGCCGCTCGCCTTTCACCGCGCGGCGGCGGCGGCGGCGGCGGCGGCGGCGGCGTCCGGCGCGCCTCGGCGGGCGCGGCCGTGCGTCTGCGGAGCCGGTGGCGCGCGGCGCGCGGCCCGCACCGGCCGCCTCGTCCTGCACGCACCTCCGACACACGACACCGCGCCGCCGCACGACACACCGGCCGGCGCCGCGCCCGCCGCGTGACTAACGCGCGGCCGGCCGCGGCCCGGCGCGCGGCGGCGGCCGGCCGACCGGTTCAGCGCCGGCCGTCGGAGGCCTCCTACACCTGCCGCCGCCAGGGGTCGCCGCGCGCCGCTGCGCCCGGCGGCGCGGCCTACCCGGCGCGGCGCCGCCCTCCGCCCGGTGGATCCGCAGTCATCGGCCGCGCGTCTGTGACGTCACCGGCTGTGACGTCACACGGTAACGTCGCGGCCGGACGTCGGGGCGCGGCCGGTTTGCAGCGACGATTATCACGCGAAGCGGTCGTCCGAAGGGGCGGCGGAGGGCTCATTCCGGTCTCCGGCCCTGACCCCGCAGTTTCAGAGGTCCAATTGGCGAACGCGTTCCTTGGCCGGCTTTGCCAATGATTAGCTTGACATGCATCGCTGAAATAATGGTGTTGCAACCAGGTGAATGGAGACGCTTGACAGGCGTTGGCTTAACGGGGATTCCAAAATAGAACTGGAGCAGACAATGGGAAACTGTCGGCTCACTATACGCTACGTTCAGAGGGTGGACCTCTTGGATCCCAGGAAATGACCATTAATCTACCTCAACAGGCCTTTCAGCACAAAAAAAACATTTTAATGCCAGGACCGAAACACGAACCGGAGCAGCTCCTTGGAGGGACGACGTCAATATTACGCTACGCCTTAAACGTCCTTTTCAAACACACTAACACGTCGTGGTCGAGCAGCCACAAAACTGGCATTCCTATAGCTTGTACATGCTTTACGCTATCATTCACAAATCACCGATCAAAAACATTCGTTCCGAATGCAGAGCCGGAAACCAGACCAGCACTAAGCTAGCAACAGAACATACTAAAACCGTTTTGTAGTTGGAGTTCCGAGGCAGAGGTTAGAGGCCTGAAGGAAAGCTCACAAACTGCAGAGCAAACTGCACGCTCAAGGCGACATTTCGAAAACGGACGGTCCATTTTATGCCGAAGGTCAACCGCCATGATGTCGAAACATAATTTTAAGACGTCCCACCCAACCACTCATGTTGTCAGACCGCGGCCTGTATCGTTATTCTTCCCGCTGCCGTGCACAAACCTCAACCACGGCGGCTAACAAAGGCGACCTGAACACCGTCGCGGATCGTCTTACAAATCGCGCCGCAAGCGGGCCGCGAATTTGGGGCGAAAATCGGCCAACACCCGCGCCACCGCCAGCAAACAGGGCGCCGGGTGCGACAAATCTCATCCCCCGGCCGGCGTCGTGGGGAGTCTGCGTCTGACGCCGCCGCCGGGGGGGGGGGGCACGGCCCGGGGACGGACATCGCCGGCGGCACCTCGGCCGGGGCGGCCCCTCCCCCCGGCCGCGGCGGGCCGTCCTGAGCGGCCACCGGTCAATTAGAGCCGGCGGCGGCCCTGGCCGGGTGGCGACCGCGCCGCGAGCGACGCGGTCATCGTATAAAGCGGCCTGGTCGGGGCTGACCGCCACCAGTGCATCCACGCAGCTGCCCCCGACCACCATGAAGGTACGGACGACCGGCGGCCGCGGCCGCACCGCGCTGGACGGTCCTCACGGCCGAGTCTGAGAGAGCAGGCCACGGCCGGAGTTGGAGGCGCCTCGTTGGAGTAAAATTGTGAACTATCTCGTTTTTGTCCCGGACATGTTACCGCAAAATATGGACGTTCCGGTGCGGTCAGGCCTCAGTCCCCTCAGAAGGATCCATAGGATCCGCCATTATTTTGTTCTTACACAGCTGCTCTCCCAAAAATACCCGATAAAAAAAAGAATGTTTATAGGTTCGACATCTGAAAGCACTTTCTTGCCCATACCGAAGGACCACGAATGTATATTCCTCCACTTCCCTCCTCCAACATTCTGCATAACAGGAACAAAGAGACATGACCTGCAAAGATCACTTTCTGCCACGGCTTGCAGCACGGTGCACGGGCCTCGTTCAGGGCGTTCAGGGTTATGGCCACGCCCTGACTGGTTCCCCTCCGCTTCAGGTCTTTCTCGCCGCCGCTCTGCTGGCCGTGGCCGCGGCCGCCAGCACGCCGTACAGCCCGGCCCCGGCCTACCACCAGCCCAGCTACGACCAGCCGGCCCAGTACAGCTACGAGTACGACGTCCACGGCTACGGCGACGACGCTCCCCAGTTCAACGCACAGGAGGACCGTGACGGCTACAACACCCAGGGATCTTACTCTGTTGTCCTTCCCGACGGCCGTACCCAGACGGTGACGTACACCGTCAACGGAGACTCCGGTTACGTGGCTGAGGTCACCTACGAGGGCGAAGCCCAGTACCCAGAGTACCATCCCGCCCCGGCCTACAAGCCCCAGCCCAGCTACCAGCCCAGGCCCAGCTACAAGCCCGCTTATTAAGTAAGCGAAATGCTTAGTGGATGCGTTTGTGTTGTCCTATTTATTTCATGTACCTGAGATAAACATGTGTGAACCCAGCAATCAACTTCATTTGCGCATTTTCAACGCACCGAAGGAAAACCTAAAAAGGAAAGGATTCTGACATCACGATGGTCACAGAATAATGATACAAAGACAAACGGTGTGAGTTAATCATCATCTACGCTTCGGATAACCGACAATGCAGCAGTGCTTGAGAGTGGGTCCTGACAGTGAGAACGCCGGTAATAATAACTGCAACGCACAGTCATGTATACCAGCCACACATCGCGTACTGCAGAGAAAACGCTGCTGTACAACAGTTACTTTACCTAAAAGGATCGCTGATAGCTATGAATATCTCATTACGATTGCCTCGTAGCTAAACCTCCATAAAAATCAAGAAATGTCTTTCGTTCTGGCAGCTATTACAACCTTGCTCCAATTTGCACTTCGCAATGATTTTGATAGACCCCAGCGTAGGTTCCTTTACACATGAAATCTCATCTTTTTCAAAGTTAACGTCAAACGCGAAGTCATTTAATAAGACATTACATATAAACGTTCCTTTTCCAACCCCTACCGACATGGGTTTCTAAGCCCCAAAGGAGGCATCACCATGCCCGACTTGATTGGCAGTAAGACCATGACATCAAACATATAGACTTCGAAAGGGCAACCACTTCTAAGACGTGAAATAAAAACCTGACAGTTTGGCCCTAATACTAAAACACACAAACGGGTTCGCAAAAAAAGACGGCAAAAATACCATAAATCAAAGCGACATTAACAGGCGCAAGCCACGCCCACAACACCACGAACGCTGCTGCATTTTCCTTGGAAACCCCTACACCAAGAACGTGACACCAGTACCACAAAACGTCAACGGAAAGCGAAAGTTCCCGTCACGTCTGGAAACGAACGGAACCCCACCAAAACCCAGCCATGCGGCGTCGTCACGAAACCCGGCCAGTCGGCGCCTCCCGTCATCCCGCGGCCGTCGTCCCGCCAAGCAGCGGAGCTCAGCCCCGACCGGTCTCCGCCGTGGCCCCCGCCCGGCCGCAGGTAGTGACCCCGACCCGGCCCGGAACTGCCCGGAGGCGCCGCTGGCCGACCCGGCACCGTCAGCTGACGCAGGGAGGCCGGAGGCCCACACGACACGGGAGGAGAGGCAGGCCCGGCCAAGACGGCCCCGCGGCCGGCGTCTCTCCCCCGCCGGCGGCACGTCACGGGGAGTCACTGCTGTCAGCCGTGGAGCGAGCTCCTGGTGTCCTGGCTTCTTCCCTGCGCGAGCACGCCACTCGGCAATGCCATGGCCTGCGGAAGACTGCTAAGAAAGGCCCATGCTGTGTTTACGGGAGCTACTGCTAGTTCAGGAATACAAGCGTAGTCAACTGGACGGCCGTCTAACACGGCAAACATACTCTCAACAGTGTGAGCTTGTGCAACCATCATCAATCGTGACAGGGATAATGGTAACACTTCGACACACAAAACGAGTCGAATGATGATGAGGGCAAAAATCACATGCGTAGTAAAGCCAGAACGAGCTTATAATCCACCAGGACCCCAGCGTTTCAATCCAAAATAGTGATTATGATTCCGAGACTGAACCAGACCCAGTGTTTCTCCGTCCTAGTGATTCTGAGCCCAAATCCCAGCCATGCCAAAAAAGGACTCAGATATTAGTGTGGTTCAAGCTATGATATCTTCTTCCCTTTTCTGAAGCATGATGTCAAATACAAGTGTAATTCAGGATTAAGTACTTTTTAGCTAGGTTTGGTTAGGCTTAGCCCGAGGCTGAGTCCCAATCAAACTTGTTTAACTTCGCGTCTGAGGCCGAGTCCACCATTTCAAAATTTTCTGAGTCTAAGTCCAGTGTTCTGTGAATTTGTGATTCCGAGTCCATATCCACTCCTGGGAACGCTTATATCGATTTACAGGAGTCCGAGTCCAAAAAAACTTGCGCGTCCGGACTTACGCATGTCCGAGTCGACTCTGACTCAGACCCGTGTCTGCCCTTCCGTACAGTAATCGGCCATCTTTCCCAAAACAGAGCACTCCCTTTCGGGGAATCGCTTTCGCCTGCGGAGACCGGTTGTGCCGGTAATGAAGTACCGGTCAGACGTGGACTGCATCCTCGGACGCGGTGCACCATGCGGCGGGGCAAACCCCGACGAGCAGCGTTCGAGACAATCGCCAGGATCACGGCGCGTGGTGCCAGGCTGGTGACAGCACGACGGGCGGACCAGCGTCCCTCAGCTGGCCATCAGCAGGCAAGATCAGCCGAACGGCGCCATCAACCAACCGGAAAATTAGTTCGCCAACGAAGGAGATGACTCACGGAAAAGAACAACTGCAGTTAAAGGGATCATGATGGACACGAAACACAAACTGTACTTCCAAGTCGTAACATGGCAAGGAAGAAAAACAAAACAAAAAACGAATATCCCAGCTGGATATACGCCGAACCTTAAAACTTCCGGCGATTTCGTGCTGAAGTTCCATCAACCACTTCCTCTCATCCAACAACGGACGCGAAAGCAAAACAGACAGCGTTAGAAGTAATTGGAATGCGAGCAAAATGGAACGTGCTCCTCAGTCACAAATGCACCACACGCTCTTCGGCTGCTTAGTCTGCAGGCCAGATGACCGGCATCGCAACAATTCGTGCACGGCGCAAATAACAAAAGGTGATGGTCACAATTAGTCTCCGTGATCTGGTCACACGCACTACACAGATATTCATCGTGAACCTGAGGTGGACAGATTGTCACAACGATTGGTGACAGCTTCCGAGAACACAGAGCTCATGTGACCGACGGGGCATGCTCCCCCAGACTGATATTCCGTCGGCCAAATTCCTCTGGCGCCGCTACAACACATCACCTGTAACGTGGCCATTGATCTCGCCCCGTGCACTGCACGCCTCAGTGTTGTTCCGTTTCGCACGGTGACCACGGCTAGGCCACGCCCCACGACACAGCCCCCACGTGGACCACCGTGTCACGGCATATATATATAGAGTGTCTGACACGGCAGACAGCGTCAGACGATCGCTCAGATCCAATACAGCAACACAGTGTCAGCCATGAAGGTAAGTCTGTGGCAGCCAATGCATGCCTATTTCGTCATAACACGACTCTGCCAGCCCAATGTCAATAGTCATTGGCACTGATCTGCGTCGATTTCATCCAATAACTGTTTCATACCTGATTTGCAAACCACTTAATAACATCTGCGGCGTACACTTCTTGACCTTTCATGAAGAAGTTCGCAAAACAGCTGTGTTCCTTTTCCAACGCTGTATTCAACAGCTAGTGGTTATCCTTGAGCTGCCGTAGGGCCGTCGGCTTCCCCGAGAGGAAAACAGCACACAGGATGTGCGCTTTGGCGTGAAACCAAGAGAGTGTCATAGACAACTGTCAAAAGCACAACGACAATCGATTTCTAATGAGTCTTCTTTTCAGTTCATCCTTGCCGCCGCTCTTCTGGCCGTTACCGCAGCCGACAGGGCCCCAGGCTACAACGTCCCGGCCCACCACCAGAACAACTACGACACTCCTCCCAAGTACGACTACAACTACGATGTGCACGGCTACGGCGACTACGCCCCTCAGTTCAGTGCCCAGGAGGGCCGTGACGGATACAACACCAAGGGATCGTACACCGTTGCTCTTCCTGACGGCCGTACCCAGACGGTCACCTACTATGTCACTGATGCCTATTCCGGCACCATTGCCGATGTCCAGTACCAGGGCGAGGCCCAGTACCCTGCCTACAACCGCCAGCCCAGCTATCACCCCGCTCCGGCCTACAAGCCCGCTCCGGCCTACAAGCCGGCTCCGGCCTACAAGCCGGCTCGGGGCTACAAGGCTGCCTACTAAACGCAGATATTTCTCTCGTTTGTTTTTGGCTATTTATTGACCGGTGTAAGTGAATAAAAAGGGAATGAAAAAGTCCTCGTCATTGCAAACAAGCGAAGAAGAGAAATATACACAATACCGCAAATGCAAGGAAACGGATACGCCCACGCCCCAAACTAATGTTCAAAAAATAAGTGGCAATATGATTCTCTAATTACAAAACATGTACTGGCCGGACTTCATTCAGGATCTCGTTCATAGTCCATTTTCGATACCAAAGAAGCCAGAAAAAAAACAAAATAAAAACGTTGACCACTGAACGTTCCCGCTTTAAACCCAAAATGAACGGAACCAGCTCGTTGTGGTCAAGCAGTGGATTACTTCAAGTCCTAACTGTTGCGGAGAGTGCGAAACGTAGTCCGTCACAGTGGATAGTGTTTTCACAGTGTGGGTATGACACACCTCGTAGATACTGAGCCCAAAGCTTTTCGAAAACACAGCTCTTGTTACGTTCGAAATCTACGCGTGCAGACTGTAACGAGAGTGTTGCAAGGAAAAATACCAACGGCAACTGCGTCCAATGCCTTTTCCAGCCATGTTACTTGTACTGACGGCAACGCGAAAAAACGGTGTACAGGGCACGAGGCAGTATTTACTAGGACCCGTGTCCCTTTAGGTAATTTTATCATACGGAAAATTACGTAACTCCACATAGACGTGCTGGGCTAACACCTCGTGTGGTGATAAAGAATACGTTAGCAATGTGCTTGCTGCACTTCTGATCTTTAATTCGGATTCCAGGTCCCCGAACAGAGGTGCGTTTTACGCGTGGTGCGCATATTCAAAATGAGAAAATAAGTCACGTAGTGGCTCACTGACAGCGTCTTGGCTAAAACTGCAAAGGTGCAATAGCTCTACTCTGCTTCGGAACAAACACAGCAAAGAAGGTGTGACTAAATGTCACTAAATGTACAAGTCATGTCTTTTACAAAGGACTTGTTCGCACAATCATACCAATGGATATGCGATCTATTTTTCGAAGAAGTTTAGTTAACGCCGATTGATATAGCGTATATCATTCACTTCATACCCGTAATACGGTTGTCTCAAACAAGACAAAAAAAAAATCATTCACGTTCGTACCTGACGGGTGGCTAGAAGGCCTTTATAGCACACATGCAATTGATGGTGATAATTTAAGGGACATATTCGAATGACTGATTTACGCCTAAATAGTATGAACGTAAGAGTGGACGCTCAGCCCAACTAACTGTGCTTCACACCCGATTGGGGGTCGTTGACGACTCCCGGCCCCTTTACCCACGGCCAATTTCCCGGCACTCGCGAATGGTTGGTCACCAAAAATAAACCGACCGTTGGAAAGCTCGTGACACACAAAACTGGAATCTGAGGTCATTTTGTGCATTAGGAGAATATTTAAGCTGTTTACGTGCTATATATGCATTTCTCATAGCAGACTGCATGAACCCCAGAAACGTCCTGGATCTCAAGAACTGTGTTAATAAAGGTTCAGTGCGGAACACGAACGGATGGATAAAATTCCGCAGATAAAATGCGTCTAATTCCTCTAATGTACTGAATATCTACGAGGTAACGTGGAGTTAAAGATAAGCTAATTTCTGCGCCACAGCGCCGCGGGCGCCGACACCGAACGCGGGATGAAATTGACAGCAACAAATTTTGGCATCGTGTTTTTTTTTCTTTGAGGAGAGGTTTTACTAATTTGTGTTTCGTGACAATAGTAATTCGTCTCACGGCTTATCATGTTTAAGTTTTTTCCTAAAAGTTCGGTAGTTACTTACTACACTGCAGAATTAGCCGAGCTTAATTCGTGCAAAACCGTTTACTTCCAAAATACGCAATGGTTTTAAAACCTTTTGAACTTATTGGCATTACTAACAGTTTTAAGACCCAGTTGTACCATTTTCCATTCAGTCTAGATTTTTCATCACTGACTGAGGACAGCACATTTTCGCACAAACGGTGTTTAGTTAACTGACCTCAGGTCAATGTCTAGAAGTCAGTGATAATATTCGACATCAGGATTTTTTGGGAGTCGCCATCACCTCGCACCCAAAACGCTGGAAAATCTCGGTCAATTACCGAAAAACGACATCTGTTGAAAAAGGCAACGACTTGATGTCAATGTACCGGGAGTTTCCGAAAAAACCTCAGCAAGAAAATCCGTTCCACCTGCCAAAATGACTCATCCCAGAAAGTTTTGTTCTCAACTCTTCCTTCTGAAAAATACGGGGGCCGAACTTTTTCCACAAAGGCAAACCTGGCCATGCGTAGGTCAGCTACCTGACCTAACCTAACTTCGGGAATTGCAGACAAGGTGTAGAAAGAACTAATCGAAATGTACACATATTTTACCGGCGCTGCGTTTGTTCGTTCTCTAGCAATATTTGCAAAACCTCATGGAGACTGTGAAGACCCCCCAAGGCCGGTGCGGATAATGGGCGGCGGGTCTCAAAAGTTCCGGCACATTTCACGCACAAAACGTCCTCAAAGCCATAAAAAAATCCATAATAAAGGTCAACGTCAGAAGCAGACCTTTAATATCAAACACGACAAGCGCATTTACTGTTCTAAGAATACTGAAATTGGATAAGCCGTCGGTAGTAAAAACGTTGCTGTGTTAAATACAAACTTTCACAGTTTCCTTAATAGAACTCCCGCCGCCGATTCTGTGGCTTTCGCACGGTGACCGCGGCAAGGTCACGCCTCGTGACATTCTCCTTCTCATGGACCGCCGTGTCATGGCATATATATAGAGGGTGTGACACGGCAGACAGCGTCACACGATTGCTCAGATCCAACACAGCGACACAGCGTCAGCCATGAAGGTAAGTCCGTGGCAGCCATTGCATGCTCATTCTGTCATACCCCTAACACGACATGGGACCCGAATGTCAATAGTGATTAACACTGGTACGGGTCAATTTCAATGAATAACTATTTCATACTTGATTTTGGGACCAGTTTATAACATTTGCAGCGAAGAGCTTTATCTTTTATAAAAAAATCCGGAATACGACTGTGTTCCTTTTTCAACGCGGCATCCAATAGTTATTGGTTATCCTTGAGCCGCCGTAGGTGTCGTCGGCTTCCCCGAGAGGAAAAGAGTACACAGCATGTCGCTTTGGCGTCAAAACCAAGAGACTGTCATACACATGTCAAAAGCACGAAGACAATCAATCTCTAATGAGTCTTGTTTTCAGTTCATCCTTGCCGCCGCTCTTCTGGCCGTTGCCGCCGCCGACGGCGCCCCAGGCTACAACGCTCCGGCCCCGGCCCACCACCCGTCCAGCTACGACACTCCTCCCAAGTACGACTACAACTACGACGTGCACGGTTACGGCGACTACGCTCCTCAGTTCCGTGCCCAGGAGGGTCGTGACGGCTACAACACCAAGGGATCGTATACCGTTGCTCTTCCCGACGGCCGTACCCAGACGGTCACCTACTATGTCACTGATGCCTACTCCGGCACCATTGCCGATGTCCAGTACCAGGGTGAGGCCCAGTACCCCGCCTATAACCGCCAGCCCAGCTATCACTCCGCTCCGGCCCATAAGCCCGCTCCATCCTACAAGCCCGCTCCGGCCTACAAGCCGACTCGGGGCTACAGGGCTGCCTACTAAACGCAGAGAATTCGCTCGTTTGTGTTTGGCTATTTATTGTCCAGTGTAAATAAACGAAAAGAAGGCATGAATACGTTCTAATCATCGCAAACAAGCGGAGAACAGAAATAGAGACAACACTGCAAATGCAATGGAGCGAATGCGCCCAGGCCCGAACGAATGCCCGAAAAACGGGTGACAATATCATCCTCACCCCACAAAACATGTATCCGCTGGCGTATAATCAGGACCTTGCCTGTATTCCATTTTCAACAGCAGTAAAAGCCAGAAGAAAGTAGAATAAAACACGTAAAAACGTTAACAAATGAAGGTTCTTGCTTTAGTTCCAAGACGAAACGAACCCGCTCGTTGTCGTCAAGCACTGGATTATTTCACGGTGTCCGTAAGTCCCAACCGTTGCGGCCAGGAGAAACGTAACGCATGACAGTGGATAATATGTTCACAGTGTGGGCATGACGCACTTCCTAGACAATAAGCCCAAAGCTTTTCGAAAACGTGAAGCAAGTTGAAACAGTTGAAACAACGCACAGAACCACAACAGTTCTATAAGGAGTAGTAATCTAACTAATTAAAACTAATCTAGAACGATAATAACGAGAGTGTTGCAGGGAAAAAGTACGTACGGCAACTGCGTTTATTGCCCTTTTTTCCAGGCATGTTACATGTACTGATGGCAACGCTAAAGAACGGTGTACAGAGCACGAGACAGAATTCCGTGGGAGCGGTGTCCTTTTTGGTAATTTTATCGTACGGGGAATGCCTAAATCCTGGGTTACTCCACGAAGACGTGCTGGGCTAACGCCTCGTGCTGTGATAAAGAACATGTTAGGAATGTGCTTGCTATACTTCCGACTTTGGATTCGGATTCCAGGTCCCAAAACGGAGGTGCGTTTTACGCGTGGTGCGTATATTCAATATGAGAAATTAATTCACGTAGTGGCTCACTGACAGCGTCTTGGCTATAACTGAAAAAATGCAATAGTTCTACTCTGTTTCGGGAAAAAAAACGCAGCAAAGAAGGTGTGACTAATGCCACTAAATGTACAAGTTATGTCTTTAACAAATGAATGGTTGAAAGAAGTCGTCTAGGGCAGGAGAATGATCTATTCCTATGTTCAGACCAATGGATATACACTCTATTTTTCGAAGAGGTTTAGCTGACCCCGATCGATACAGCGCCTGTCATTCACTTCACGCCCGTAATACAGTTTTCTGAAGAAAGACGAAAACACGAATTTCATCCACTCTCGTACCAGGCGGGTGGCTTGAATTCCTTTATAGCAGACATGCAACTGATGGTGATAATTGGATTTAAGGGGAACATTCGACTGACTCATTGACGCCTACATAATATGGACGTAACACTGGACGGTTAGCCCAATTAGCTGTGCTTCACACCTGACTGGGGGTTGTTTACTCCCGGCCCCTCTACCCACGGCCACTTTGCTGTCATTCGCGAACGGTTAGTCGCCTAAAAATAAACAGGCCGCTGGAAAGCTCGTGACACACAAAGCTCAGATCTGAGGTCATTTTGCACTTTTGGAGGATGTTTAAGGTATTGAGGTGTTATGTATGCCTTCTCATAGCAGACTGCATGGACGCGGGAAACAACCGGGGTCTCAAAAGCTGTGTTAACAAAGTCCCAGTGCAAAAGGCGAAAGGATGGATAAAATTCCGCAGATTCCAATGCATCTGATTCTTCTGATGTATTGAATATTTATGCAGTAACGTCGAGTTAGAGATAAAGCAATTTTCTGCGCCACAGCGCAAAGGGTGCCGGCACCAAACGCGGGATGAAATTGACAGCAACCAATTTTGTCGCTTGTTTTTTTTGGGGGGGGGAGGGAGAAGAAGTCTCACTAATTTGTGTTTCGTGAGGATAGTATCTCGTCTTATGGTTTATCATGTTCAAGTTTTTCCTAAAAATTCAGTAGTTACTAGTCCACAGAACTAGTCGAGCTTCATTCATGGAGGCCCGCTTATTTGTAAAATACAAAATGCTTTTAAAAAAGCTCAACGGTATTATTAACAGTTTTCAGATCCAGCTGTGCCATTTTCAATTCATTCTAAATTACTCATTGCTGATTTTGAAGACAGCGCATTTTCATACAAACGGTTATTAAGGACCTTGACCCAAGTCAATGGTTGGATGTCGGTGATAACTTTCGAAATAACGATTTTTGGGAGTCGCCATCACCTCACACCCAAAACGCTGGGCAAAATTCCTTCAGTTTCCGAAAAACAACATCTCTTGAAAATAGCAATGACTTTATGTCAATATACCGGGTGTTCACGAAAAACCTAAGACAGAAAATCTGTTTCACCAGCTAAAATCACTAATCCCCGAAAGTCTTGTTCTCAATTATTTTTTTCTCAGAAATACGGGGATGCACTTTTTTGCACAAAGGCTCATCTGGCCTTACCTAGGTCAGCTATCTGACCTAACCTAACTTCGCCACTTCCAAACAAGGTGTAGAAGGGACTAATTAAAAGGTACACACATTTTACCGGCGCCGCGTTTGTTCGTCCTCTTGCAATATCCAAAAAGCGTGAGGGAGACTATGAAGAACCCCACATCTGGAGAGGACAATGAGCGAAGGGTTTGAAAAGTTCCGGCACATTTCACGCAGAAAACCTCCTCAAAGGCACAACAAATCTATGATAAAGATCGACGTACAAAGCACCGCTTTAATATTAAATACACCCCTTGCACTTACTGGTCTAAGAATATCCAAATCGGGAAACCTGTCAGCAGTAAAAACGTTGCTATGTTAAATACACTGTTTCACAGTTTCCTTAATAGAACTCCCGCCGTCGATTCAGTTGCTTTCGCACGGTGACCGCGACAAGGTCACACCCCGTGACCGTGACACTCTCCACTCTCATGGAACACCGTGTCTCGGCATATATATAGAGGGTGTGACACGGCAGACAGCGTCAGACGATCGCTCAGATCCAACACAGCGACACAGCGTCAGCCATGAAGGTAAGTCTGTGGCAACCATTGCATGCCTATTCTACCATACCCCTAACAAGACTTTGCGACTCCAGTGTCAACAGTGATTAGCACTGGTCTGGTCAATTTCAATGAATAACTATTTCATACTTGATTTGTGAACCAGTTAATAATCTTTGGAGCAAAAAGTTTTATCCTTTTAAAAGACGTTCGGAATACGGTAGTGTTCCTTTCCCACGCAGGATTCAAGAGATAGTGGTTATTCTTGAGCCGCCCCAGGTGTCGGGTTCCCCGAGAGTAAAACAGTACACAGCGTGTTCGCTTTGGTGTGAAACCAAGAGACTGTCGCAGACAGATGTCAAAAGCACGAAGACAACCAATTTCTAATGAGTCTTCTTTTCAGTTCATCCTTGCCGCCGCTCTTCTGGCCGTTGCCGCCGCCGACGGCGCCCCAGGCTACAACGTCCCGGCCCCGGCTCACCACCAGTCCAGCTACGACACTCCTCCCAAGTACGACTACAACTACGACGTGCACGGATACGGCGACTACGCTCCTCAGTTCAGTGCCCAGGAGGGCCGTGACGGCTACAACACCAAGGGATCGTACACCGTTGCTCTTCCCGACGGCCGTACCCAGACGGTCACCTACTATGTCACTGATGCCTACTCCGGCACCATTGCCGATGTCCAGTACCAGGGCGAGGCCCAATACCCCGCCTACAACCGCCAGCCCAGCTATCACTCCGCTCCGGCCCATAAGCCCGCTCAAGCCTACAGGCCCGCTCCGGCCTACAAGCCAGCTCGGGGCTACAAGGCTGCCTACTAAATGCAGAAAATTCGCTCGTTTGTTTTTGGCTATTTATTATCCGGTGTAAATAAATGAAAAGAAGGAACGAAGAAGTTCTAGTCATCGCAAACAAGCGGAGAACAGAAATACAGACAACACTGCAAATGCAAGGAACCGAATGCGCCCAGGCCCGAACGAATACTCGAAAAACAGGTGACAATATCATCCTCACCACCACAAAACATGTATCCGCCGGCGTATAATCACGACCTTACCTATATTCCGTTTTAGACAGCAGTAAAGGCCAGAAGAAAATACAACAAAAAACGTTAACCAATGAAGGCCTTGCTTTAATTCCAAGACGAAACGAACCCGCTCGTTGTCTCGAAAAACTGGATTATTTCACGGTGTCCGTAAGTTCCAACCATTGCGGCCAGTGAGAGACGTAACCCATCACAATGGATAATGTTTTCCCAATGTGTGGGTATGACACACTTCGTAGATACTGAGCCCAAAGCTTTTCGCAAAACGTGAAGCAAGTTGAAACAGTTGAAACAATGCAAAGAACCACAGCAGCTCTTGTTACGTTCGAAATTCACGAATGGAGACTGTAACGATAGTGTTGCTGGGAAAAATACCCATGGCAACTGCGTCCAATGCCTTTTTCCAGGCATGCTACTTGTACTGAAGGCAACGCGAAAGGACCGTGTACAGAGTACGAGGCAGAATCCGGTGGACCGGTGTCTTTTCAGGCAGTTTTACCACGCGGGTAATGCTGTAGCTCCACGTAGACGTGCTGGGCTAACGCCTCGTATTGTGATAAAGAACACGTTGTCAATGTGCTTGCAATACTTCTGATTTTGGATTTGGATTCCAGGTCTCCAAACAGAGGTGCGTTTTACGCGTGGTGCGTATATTCACAACGAGAAATTTATTCAGGTAATAGCTGACTGATAGCGACATGACTGATAGGCTAAGGCCTTCTGCTGTGATAAAGAATACGTTGGCAATGTGTTTTCCATACTTCTGATTTCGGGTTCGGATTCCAAGTTCCCGAGCAGAGGTGCGTTTTACGCGAGGTGCGTATATTCAAAATCGGAAATTAATTCAGGTAATAACTGGTTGACAGCGCCCTGGCCTTGGCTATAACTGAAAAGGTGCAATAGTTGCATTCTGATTCGGAACAAACACAGCACAGGTGTGATTAAATGTGACTAAATATACAAGTCATGTCTTTTCGAGGTGACTTGTTCGCACAGTCTGAGCAATGGATATGCACACTATTTCTCGAAGAAGTTTAGATAACACCAATTGATAAAGCGTCTATCATCCACTTCACACCGGTCATACGGTTGTCTGAAACAAGACAAAAAAATCATCCATGCTCATATCTCACGGGTGGATAGAATACCTTTACAGCACACATGCAATTGATGGTGATAATTTTAGGGAAACATTCGACTGAATGATTAGCGCCTAAATAGTACATATCCACGTAACACTGGACGCTTAGCCCGACTAACTGTGCTTTACACCTGACTGGGGGCTGTTGACGATTCCCGGCCCCTCTACCCATGCCCACTTTCCTGTCATTCGTGAATGGTTTGTCACCGAAAATAAACAGACCGTTGGAAAGCTCGTGACACACAGAGGTCGGACCAGGGGTTATTTTGTCCTCACTGTGATGGTCACACGTTCTTTCGATCAATTTGTGACCTTTGACCTTAAATAACGTTCACTGACCTTGGAGCCACTTGGAATGATCTCGTGTCCATCTAATATTATCTGTGAACGTTTTCAATCATTTGAATCCATTCTTTTTCAAAAATTTGATTTTATGGCTATTGCGATATAGGGTACGCGAACTGACATTTTAGGTCATAGCTCCGTTACCCGACCTGATATCACGCTGAAACTTCATACACAAGTAGAGGGCACCTTTCTACATTATATATATTCCGGGTTTGGTATTCGAAAAAAACAGCGCCGAAATTTTTTATATAAAACCAAATTTTGACTTTTGACCTTGACCTCACCTTGCAAAGTGACCTCACATGAACAAAATTGTATCTGCATGTCGCCCAACTACTTTGCTATATATCCATATAAGGTTTTAAGTTCTATCTTGAAAACGTTATTTTTGGCGGACATTTTCCTTTTACCCTCAACAGAACCAAAAATGACCTGAGGTGCCTCCCAAAAACGTTGCCTGGCTCCGCCCCTGTGCAAAATAGAATTTTGAATTTTCTTCACGGCAGGTAGAAAGAATAGCTAGGAAAAGTCAGCAAGTTTCCTGAAGCTGCGTGAAAAAACCCTGGAATTAGCAAGCAAAACCTAAGGGGAGGGGGCGGATTTAGCCCCCTGCCGGGAATAGGATTAAAAAAAAGGCTCAGTGCAGAAGACGAACGGATGGATAAAATTCCGAGGATCAAAATACGTCTGATTCCTCTGCTGTACTGAATATCTACGAGGTAACGTGGAAGTAAACATAACGCGATTTTTCTCGCCACAACGCCGCGGGCGACGGCACCGAACGCGGGATGAAATTGACAGCAACCAATGCTGGCATCCCGTTTTTTTTTCTTTGAGGAGACGTCTTACTAATTTGTGTTTCGTGATGATAGTAATTCGTCTCATGGCTTATCATGTGCAAGTTTCTCCTAAAAATTCAGTAGTTACTAGTCTGCAGAATTAGCCGAGCTTAATTCGTGCAAGAGCATTTATTTGCAAAATACGCAATAGTTTTCAAATCTTTTGAACTTAATGACATCACTAACAGTTTTAAGACCCAGCTGTACCATTTTCGATTCATTCTAAATTTTTCATCACTGACTGAGAACAGCGCATTTTCGCACAAACGGTTTTTAGTTAACTAACCTCAAGTCAATGGTTGGAAGTCAGTGATAATGTTCGACATAAGAATTTTTTGGGAGTCGCCATCACCTCGCACCCAAAACGCTGGAAAATTTCGGTCAGTTACCGAAAAACAACATCTGTTGAAAATGGCAATGACTTTAGGTCAATGTACCGGGAGTTCCCGAAAAAACCTCAGACAGAAAATCTGTTCCACCTGCTAAAATGACTCATCCCAGAAAGTTTTGTTCTGAACTCTTCTTTCTGAAAAATACCGGCCTCAACTGTTTTCCACAAAGGCTCACTTGGATGACCTATCTGACCTAACCTAACTTCGGGACTTGCAGACAAGGTGTAGAAAGAACTAATCGAAAGGCACGCTCATTTTACCGGCGCTGCGTTTGTTCGTTCTCTGGCAATATTTGCAAAGCCTCAGGGGACTGTGAAGAACCCCACAGTCCGGTGCGGATAATGGGCGGCGGGATTGAAAAGTTCCGGCACATTTCAGGCACAAAACGACTTCAAAGCCATAGAAAATCTATAATAAAGGTCAGCGTCAGCACACATATTAAACAGGACATGCGCATTTACTGGTCTAAGAATACTGAAATTGGATAAGCCGTCGGTAGTTAAAATGTTGCTATGTTAAATACAAACTTTCACAGTTCCTTAATAGAACTCCCGTCGCCGATTCCGTGGCTTTCGCACGGTGACCGCGGCAAGGTCCCGTCTCGTGACATTCTCCTTCTCATGGACCGCCGTGTCATGGCATATATATAGAGGGTGTGACACGGCAGACAGCGTCAGACGATCGCTCAGATCCAACACAGCAACACAGCGCCAGCCATGAAGGCAAGTCTGTGGCAGGCATTGAATGCTTATTCTGTCATACCCCTAACACGACTCTGCGACCCCAATGTCAATAATGATTAACACTGGTACGGGTCAATTTCAATGAATAACTATTTCATACTTGATTTTGGGACCAGTTTATAACATTTGCAGCAAAGAGCTTTATCCTTTATAAAAAAAATCCGGAATACGGCTGTGTTCCTTTTCCAACGCGGCATCCAATAGTTATTGGTTATCCCTGAGCTGCCGTAGGTGTCGTCGGCTTCCCCGAGAGGAAAACAGCACACAGCATGTGCGCTTTCGCATCGAACCAAGAGACTGTCATAGACAGGTGTCAAAAGCGCGAAGACAATCAATCTCTAATGAGTCTTGTTTTCAGTTCATCCTTGCCGCCGCTCTTCTGGCCGTTGCCGCCGCCGACGGCGCCCCAGGCTACAACGCTCCGGCCCCGGCCCACCACCAGTCCAGCTACGACACTCCTCCCAAGTACGACTACAACTACGACGTGCACGGCTACGGCGACTACGCCCCTCAGTTCAGTGCCCAGGAGGGCCGTGACGGCTACAACACCAAGGGATCGTACACCGTTGCTCTTCCCGACGGCCGTACCCAGACGGTCACCTACTACGTCACTGATGCCTACTCCGGTACCATTGCCGATGTCCAGTACCAAGGCGAGGCCCAGTACCCTGCCTACAACCGCCAGCCCAGCTATCACTCCGCTCCGGCCCATAAGCCCGCTCCATCCTACAAGCCCGCTCCGGCCTACAAGCCGGCTCGGGGCTACAAGGCTGCCTACTAAACGCAGAAAATTCGCTCGTTTGTGTTTGGCTATTTATTGTCCTGTGTAAATAAACGAAAAAAGGCATGAATAAGTTCTAATCATCGCAAACAAGCGGAGAACAGAAATATGGACAACACTGCAAATGCAATGGAGCAAATGCGCCCACGCCCGAACGAATGCCCGAAAAACAAGTGTCAATATCACCCACACCCCAGAAAACATGTATCCGCCGGCGTACAATCAGGACCTTCCCTATATTTCGTTTTTGACAGCAGTAAAAGCCTGAAGAAAGTAAAATAAAAAACGTAAAAACGTTAAGAAATGAAGGTCCTTGCTTTAGTTCCAAGACGAAACAAACCCACTCGTTGTCGTCAAGCACTGGATTATTTCACGGTGTCCGTAAGTCCCAACCGTTGCGGCCAGGAGAAACGTAACGCATGACAGTGGATAATATCTTCACAGTGTGGGCATGACGCACCTCCTAGATAATGAGCCCAAAGCTTTTCGAAAACGTGAAGCAAGTTGAAACAATTGAAGAGAACCACAACAGTTCTATAACGAGTAGTAATCTAACCAATTAAAACTAATCTACAACGATTATAACGAGAGTGTTGCAGGGAAAAATACCTACGGCAACTGCCTTTATTGCCCTTTTTCCAGGCATGTTACATGTACTCACGGCAACGCTAAAGAAACGCTAAAGAAAGGTGTACAGAGCACGAGACAGAATTCGGTGGGAGCGGTGTCCTTTTTGGTAATTTTATCATACGGGGAATGCCGTAACTCCACGTAGACGTGCTGGGCTAACGCCTCGTGCTGTATAAAGAACATGTTAGCAATGTGCTTGCTATGCTTCCGACTTTGGATTCGGATTCCAGGTCCCAAAACGGAGGTGCGTTTTACGCGTGGTGCGTATATTCCAAATGAGAAATTAATTCACGTAGTGGCTCACTGACAGCGTCTTGGCTATAACTGAAAAATTGCAATAGTTCTACTCTGTTTCGGAAAAAACACAGCAAAGAGGTGTGACTAATGCCACTAAATGTACAAGGTATGTCTTTAACAAATGAATGGTTGAAAGAAGTCGTCTAGGGCAGGAGGATGATCTACTCCTGTTTTCAGACCGATCGATATGCACTCTATTTTTCGAAGAGGTTTAGTTAACCCCGATCGATACAGCGTCTATTATTCACTTCACGCCCGTAATACAGTTGTCTGAAAAATGACGAAAACACGAATTTCATCCACACTCGTACCAGGCGGGTGGCTCGAATTCCTTTATAGCAGACATGCAACTGATGGTGATAATTGGATTTAAGGGGAACATTCGACTGACTCATTGACGCCTACATAATATGGACGTAACAATGGACGGTTAGCCCAATTAGCTGTGCTTCACACCTGACTGGGGGTTGTTTACTCCCGGCCCCTCTCCCCACGGCCACTTTCCTGTCACTCGCGAACGGTTAGTCGCCTAAAAATAAACAGGCCGCTGGAAAGCTTGTGACACACAAACCTCAGATCTGAGGTCATTTTGTACTTTTGGAGGATGTTTAAGGTATTTACGTGTTATGTATGCCTTCTCATAGCAGACTGCATGGACGCGGGGAACATCCGGGATCTCAAAAACTGTGTTAACAAAGTCTCAGTGCAAAAGGCGAAAGGATGGATAAAATTCCGCAGATTCCAATGCATCTGATTCCTCTGATGTATTGAATATTTATGCAGTAACGTCGAGTTAGAGATAAAGCGATTTTCTGCGCCACAGCGCGAAGGGCGCCGGCACCAAACGCGGGATGAAATTGACAGCAACCAATTTTGTCGCTTCGTTTTTTTTTGGGGGGGGGGAGGGAGAAGAAGTCTCACTAATTTGTGTTTCGTGAGGATAGTACCTCGTCTTATGGTTTATCATGTTCAAGTTTTTCCTAAAAATTCAGTAGTTACTAGTCCACAGAACTAGTCGAGCTTCATTCGTGGAGGCCCGCTTATTTGTAAAATACAAAATGCTTTTAAAAAAGCTCAACGGCATTATTAACAGTTTTCAGATCCAGCTGTGCCATTTTCAATTCATTCTAAATTACTCATTGCTGATTCTGAAGACAGCGCATTTTCATACAAACGGTTATTAAGGACTTGACCCAGGTCAATGGTTGGATGTCGGTGATAACTTTCGAAATAACGATTTTTGGGAGTCGCCATCACCTCACACCCAAAACGCTGGGCAAAATTCCTTCAGTTTCCGAAAAACAACATCTCTTGAAAATAGCAATGACTTTATGTCAATATACCGGGTGTTTACGAAAAAACCTAAGACAGAAAATCTGTTTCACCAGCTAAAATCACTAATTCCCGAAAGTCTTGTTCTCAATTATTTTTTTCTCCAAAAAACGGGGATGCACTTTTTTGCACAAAGGCTCACTTGGCCTTACCGAGGTCAGCTATCTGACCTAATCTAACTTAGCGACTTGCAAACAAGGTGTAGAAGGGACTAATTAAAAGGTAAACACATTTTACCGGCGCCGCGTTTGTTCGTCCTCTTGCAATATCCAAAAAGCGTGAGGGAGACTGTGAAGAACCCCACATCTGGAGAGGACAATGAGCGAAGGGTTTGAAAAGTTCCGGCACATTTCACGCAGAAAACCTCCTCAAAGGCACAACAAATCTATGATAAAGATCGACGTAAAAAGCACCGCTTTAATATTAAATACACCCCTTGCACTTACTAGTCTAAGAATATCCAAATCGGGAAACCTGTCAGCAGTAAAAACGTTGCTATGTTAAATACACTGTTTCACAGTTTCCTTAATAGAACTCCCGCCGCCGATTCAGTTGCTTTCGCACGGTGACCGCGACAAGGTCACACCCCGTGACCGTGACACTCTCCACTCTCATGGAAACACCGTGTCTCGGCATATATAAAGAGGGTGTGACACGGCAGACAGCGTCAGACGATCGCTCAGATCCAACACAGCGACACAGCGTCAGCCATGAAGGTAAGTCTGTGGGAACCATTGCATGCCTATTCTACCATACCCCTAACAAGACTCTGCAACTCCAGTGTCAACAGTGATTAGCACTGGTCTGGTCAATTTCAATGAATAACTATTTCATACTTGATTTGTGAATCAGTTAATAGTCTTTGGAGCAAAAAGTTTTATCCTTTTAAAGGAAGTTCGGAATACGGTTGTGTTCCTTTCCCACGCGGGATTCAACAGATAGTGGTTATCCTTGAGCCGCCACAGGTGTCGGGTTCCCCAAGAGGAAAACAGTACACAGCGTGTGCGCTTTGGCGTGAAACCAAGAGACTGTCGCAGACAGATGTCAAAAGCACGAAGACAACCAATTTCTAATGAGTCTTCTTTTCAGTTCATCCTTGCCGCCGCTCTTCTGGCCGTTGCCGCCGCCGACGGCGCCCCAGGCTACAACGCCCCGGCCCCGGCCCACCACCAGAACAACTACGACACTCCTCCCAAGTACGACTACAACTACGACGTGCACGGATACGGCGACTACGCTCCTCAGTTCAGTGCCCAGGAGGGCCGTGACGGCTACAACACCAAGGGATCGTACACCGTTGCTCTTCCCGACGGCCGTACCCAGACGGTCACCTACTATGTCACTGATGCCTACTCCGGCACCATTGCCGATGTCCAGTACCAGGGCGAGGCCCAGTATCCCGCCTACAACCGCCAGTCCGGCTATCACCCCGCTCCGGCCTACAAGCCCGCTCCGGCCTACAAGCCGGCTCGGGGCTACAAGGCTGCCTACTAAACGCAGATATTTCTCTCGTTTGTTTTTGGCTATTTATTGACCGGTGTAAATGAATAAAAAGGGAATGAAAAAGTCCTCGTCATCGCAAACAAGCGAAGAAGAGAAATATACACAATACCGCAAATGCAAGGAAACGGATACGCCCACGCCTCAAACTAATGTTCCAAAAATAAGTGGCAATATGATTTTCTAATTACAAAACATGTACTGGCCGGACTTCATTCAGGATCTCGTTCATAGTCCATTTTCGACACCAAAAGCCAGAAAAAAAACAAAATAAAAACGTTGACCACTGAACGTCCCTGCTTTAAACCCAAAATGAACGGAACCAGCTCGTTGTGGTCAAGCAGTGGATTACTTCAAGTCCTAACTGTTGCGAAGAGTGCGAAACGTAGTCCGTCACAGTGGATAGTGTTTTCACAGTGTGGGTATGACACACCTCGCAGATACCGAGCCCAAAGCTTTTCGAAAACGTGAAGCAAGTTGAAACAGTTGAGACAATGCACAAAACCACAACAGCTCTTGTTACGTTCGAAATTTACGCGTGCAGACTGTAACGAGAGTGTTGCAAGGAAAAATACCAACGGCCACTGCGTCCAATGCCTTTTCCAGCCATGTTACTTGTACTGACGGCAACGCGAAAGAACGGTGTACAGGGCACGAGGCAGTATTTAGTGGGACCGGTGTCCCTTCAGGTAATTTTATCATACGGAAAATTACGTAACTCCACATAGACGTGCTGGGCTAACGCCTCGTGTTGTGATAAAGAATACGTTAGCAATGTGCTTGCTGCACTTCTGATCTTTAATTCGGATTCCAGGTCCCCGAACAGAAGTGCGTTTTACGCGTGGTGCGCATATTCAAAATGAGAAATTAATTCACGTAGTGGCTCAATGACAGCGTCCTGGCTAAAACTGAAAAGGTGCAATAGTTCTACTCTGCTTCGGAACAAACACAGCAAGGAAGGTGTGACTAAATGTCACTAAATGTACAAGTCATGTCTTTTAGAAAGGACTTGTTCGCACATTCAGACCAATGGATATGCACTCTATTTTTCGAAGAAGTTTAGTTAACGCCGATTGATATGGCGTGTATCATTCACTTCATACCCGTCATACGGTTGTCTGAAACAAGACAAAAAAATTTCATCCACGTTGGTACCTGACGGGTGGCTAGAATGCCTTTATAGCACACATGCAATTGATGGTGATAATTTAAGGGACATATTCGAATGACTGATTTACGCCTAAATAGTATGAACGTAAGAGTGGACGCTCAGCCCAACTAACTGTGCTTCACACCCGATTGGGGGTCGTTGACGACTCCCGGCCCCTCTACCGAAGGCCAATTTCCCGTCACTCGCGAATGGTTGGTCACCAAAAATAAACCGACCGTTGGAAAGCTCGTGACACACAGAACTGGAATCTGGGGTCATTTTGTGCATTAGGAGAATATTTAAGCTGTTTACGTCCTATATATGCCTTCTCATAGCAGACTGCATGAACCCGAGAAACGTCCTGGATCTCAAGAACTGTGTTAATAAAGGTTCAGTGCGGAACACGAACGGATGGATAAAATTCTGCAGATAAAATGCGTCTGATTCCTCTAATGTACTGAATATCTACGAGGTAACGTGGAGTTAAAGATAAGCGATTTTCTGCGCCACAGCTCCGCGGGCGCCGGTACCGAACGCGGGATGAAATTGACAGCAACAAATTTTGGCATCGGGTTTTTTTCTTTGAGGAGAGGTTTTGCTAATTTGTGTTTCGTGACAATAGTAATTCGTTTCATGGCTTGTCATGTTGAAGTTTTTTCCTAAAAGTTCGGTAGTTACTTACTAGACTGCAGAATTAGCCGCGCTTAATTCGTGCAAAACCGTTTATTTCCAAAATACGCAACGGTTTTAAAACCTTTTGAACTTATTGGCATAACTAACAGTTTTAAGACCCAGTTGTACCATTTTCGATTCAGTCCAGATTTTTCATCACTGACTGAGGACAGCACATTTTCGCACAAACGGTTTTTAGTTAACTGACCTCAGGTCAATGTTTAGAAGTCAGTGATAATATTCAACATAAGGATTTTTTGGGAGTCGCCATCACCTCATACCCAAGGCGCTGGAAAATCTCGGTCAATTACCGAAAAACGACATCTGTTGAAAATGGCAACGACTTGATGTCAATGTGCCGGGAGTTTCCGAAAAAAACCTCAGCAAGAAAATCTGTTCCACCTGCTAAAATGACTCATCCCGGAAAGTTTTGTTCTCAACTCTTCCTTCTGAAAAATACGGGGACCGAACTTTTTCCACAAAGGCAAACCTGGCCATGCGTAGGTCAGCTACCTGACCTAACCTAACTTCGGGAATTGCAGACAAGGTGTAGAAATAACTAATCGAAACGTACACATATTTTACCGGCGCTGCGTTTGTTCGTTCTCTAGCAATATTTGCAAAACCTCATGGGGACTGTGAAGACCCCCCAAGGCCGGTGCGGATAACGGGCGGCGGGTTTCAAAAGTTCCGGCACATTTCACGCACAAAACGTCCTGAAAGCCATAAAAAACCCATAATAAAGGTCAACGTCAGAAGCAGACCTTTAATATCAAACACGACATGCGCATTTACTGGTCTAAGAATACTGAAATTGGATAAGCCGTCAGTAGTAAAAACGTTGCTATGTTAAATACAAACTTTCACAGTTTCCTTAATAGAACTCCTGCCGCCGATTCTGTGGCGTTCGCACGGTGACCGCGGCAAGGTCACGCCTCGTGACATTCTCCTTCTCATGGATCGCCGTGTTATGGCATATATATAGAGCGTGTGACACGGCAGACAGCGTCACACGATCGCTCAGATCCAACACAGCAACACAGCGTCAGCCATGAAGGTAAGTCTGTGGGAGACATTGCATGCTTATTCTGTCAAACCCTTAACACGACTCTGCAACCCCAATGTCAATAGTGATTAACACTGGTACGGGTCAATTTCAATGAATAACTATTTCATACTTGATTTTGGGACCGGTTTATAACATTTACAGCAAAAAGCTTTATCCTTTATTAAAAAAATCCGGAATACGGCTGTGTTCCTTTTCCAACGCGGCATCCAATAGATATTGGTTATCCTTGAGCCGCCGTAGGTGTCGTCGGCTTCCCCGAGAGGAAAACAGCACACAGCATGTCGCTTTGGCGTCAAAACCAAGAGAATGTCATACACAGATGTCAAGAGCACGAAGACAATCAATCTCTAATGAGTCTTGTTTTCAGTTCCTCCTTGCCGCCGCTCTTCTGGCCGTTGCTGCCGCCGACGGCGCCCCAGGCTACAACGCTCCGGCCCCGGCTCACCACCAGTCCAGTTACGACACTCCTCCCAAGTACGACTACAACTACGACGTGCACGGATACGGCGACTACGCTCCTCAGTTCAGTGCCCAGGAGGGCCGTGACGGCTACAACACCAAGGGATCGTACACCGTTGCCCTTCCCGACGGCCGTACCCAGACGGTCACCTACTACGTCACTGATGCCTACTCCGGTACCATTGCCGATGTCCAGTACCAGGGTGAGGCCCAGTACCCCGCCTACAACCGCCAGCCCAGCTATCACTCCGCTCCGGCCCATAAGCCCGCTCCATCCTACAAGCCCGCTCCGGCCTACAAGCCGGCTCGGGGCTACAAGGCTGCCTACTAAACGAAGAGAATTCGCTCGTTTGTGTTTGGCTATTTATTGTCCGGTGTAAATAAACGAAAAGAAGGCATGAATATGTTCTAATCATCGCAAACAAGCGGAGAACAGAAATAGAGACAACACTGCAAATGCAAGGGGGCGAATGCGCCCACGCCCGAACGAATGCCCGAAAAACGGGTGACAATATCATCCTCACCCCACAAAACATGTATCCGCCGGCGTATAATCAGGACCTTGCCTGTATTCCATTTTCAACAGCAGTAAAAGCCAGAAGAAAGTAGAATAAAAAACGTAAAAACGTTAACAAATGAAGGTCCTTGCTTTAGTTCCAAGACGAAACGAACCCGCTCGTTGTCGTCAAGCACTGGATTATTTCACGGTGTCCGTAAGTCCCAACCGTTGCGGCCAGGAGAAACGTAACCCATCACAGTAGATAGTGTTTTCACAGTGTGGGTATGACACACCTCGTAGATACTGAGCCCAAAGCTTTTCGAAAACGTGAAGCAAGTTGAAACAGTTGAAACAACGCACAGAACCACAACAGTTCTATAACGAGTAGTAATCTAACTAATTAAAACTAATCTAGAACGATTATAACGAGAGTGTTGCAGGGAAAAAGTACGTACGGCAACTGCGTTTATTGCCCTTTTTCCAGGCATGTCACATGTACTGATGGCAACGCTAAAGAACGGTGTACAGAGCACGAGACAGAATTCGGTGGGAGCGGTGTCCTTTTTTGGTAATTTTATGGTACGGGGAACGCCGTAACTCCTCGTAGACGTGCTGGGCTAACGCCTCGTGCTGTGATAAAGAACATGTTAGCAATGTGCTTGCTATACTTCCGACTTTGGGTTCGGATTCCAGGTCCCAAAACGGAGGTGCGTTTTACGCGTGGTGCGTATATTCAATATGAGAAATTAATTCACGTAGTGGCTCACTGACAGCGTCTTGGCTATAACTGAAACACTGCAATAGTTGTACTCTGTTTCGGGGAAAAAAACAGCAATGAAGGTGTGACTAATGCCACTAAATGTACAAGTTATGTCTTTAACAAATGAATGGTTGAAAGAAGTCATTTAGGGCAGGAGAATGATCTATTCCTATGTTCAGACCAGTCGATATGCACTCTATTTTTCGAAGAGGTTTAGTTAACCCCGATCGATACAGCGTCTGTCATTCACTTCACGCCCGTAATACAGTTGTCTGAAAAATGACGAAAACACGAATTTCATCCACACTCGTACCACGCGGGTGGCTTGAATTCCTTTATAGCAGACATGCAACTGACGGTGATAATTGGATTTAAAGGGAACATTCGACTGACTCATTGACGCCTACATAGTATGGACGTAACACTGGACGCTTATCCCAATTAGCTGTGCTTCACACCTGACTGGGGCTGTTGAAGCCTCCCGGCCCCTCTACCCACGACCAATTTCCCGTCACTCGCGAACGGTTGGTCGCCGAAAAATAAACAGACCGCTGGAAAGCTCGTGACACACAAAGCTCAGATCTGAGGTCATTTTGTACTTTTGGAGGATGTTTAAGGTATTTACGTGTTATGTATGCCTTCTCATAGCAGACTGCATGGACGAAGGAAACATCCGGGATCTCAAAAACTGTGTAAATAAATGCTCAGTGCAAAAGACGAAAGGATGGATAAAATTCCGCAGATCCCAATGCATCTGATTCTTCTGATGTACTGAATATTTATGCAGTAACGTCGAGTTAGAGATACAACGATTTCCTGCGCTACAGCGCAAAGGGCACCGGCACCAAACGCGGGATGAAATTGACAGCAACCAATTTTGTCGTTTCGTTTTTTTTTTGGGGGGGGAAGGAGAAAAAGTCCCACTAATTTGTGTTTCGTGAGGATAGTATCTCGTCTTATGGTTTATCATGTTCAAGTTTTTCCTAAAAATTCAGGAGTTACTAGTCCACAGAACTAGCTGAGCTTCATCCGTGGAAGCCCGCTTATTTGTAAAATACAAAATGCTTTAAAAAATCAACGATATTATCAACAGTTTTCAGATCCAGCTGTGCCACTCTCCATTCATTATAACTCATTCATTGCTGATTTTGAGGACAGCGCATTTTCACCCAAACGTTTATTAAGGACTTGACCTCAGGCCAATGGTTGGATGTCGGTGATAACTTTCGAAATAACGATTTTTGGGAGTCGCCATCACCTCACAACCAAAACGCTGGGGAAAATTCCTTCAATTTCTGTTGAATCTGTAGAAAATGGCAGTGACTTCAGGCCAATGTACCGGGTGTTTACGAAAAAACCTGAGACAGAAAATCTGTTTGGCCAGCTAAAATCACTAATCCCCGAAAGTCCTGTTCTCAATTATTTTTTTCCCAAAAAATACGGGGCTGAAGTTTTTTGCACAAAGGCCCACTTGGCCTTACCTACGTCAGCTATCTGACCTAACCTAACTTCGCGACTTGCAACAAGGTGTACGACTACCTTCTACAACAAATCTACAAAACGTCCTCAAAGGTACAACAAATCTATGATAAAGGTCGACGTAAAAAGCACCCATTTAATATTAAATACAACCCGCGCACTTACTGGTCTAAGAATATTAAAATTGGGAAACCTATCAGCAGTAAAAACGTTGCTATGTTAAATACACTGTTTCACAGTTTCCTCAATAGAACTCCCGCCGCCGATTCCGTTACTTTCGTACGGCGACCGCGACAAGCTTCACACCCCGTGACCGTGACACTCCCCACTCTCATGGAACACCGTGTCTCGGCATATATATACAGGGTGTAACACGGCAGACAGCGTCAAACGATCGCTCAGATCCCACACAGCAACACAGCGTCAGCCATGAAGGTAAGTCTGTGGCAGACATTACATGCCTATTCTAACACGACTCTGCGACCCCAATGTCAATAGTGATTAGTACTGGTACGGGTCAATTTCAATGAATAACTATCTCATACTTGATTTTGGGATCAGTTCATCACATTTGCAGCAAACAGCTTTATCCTTTATAAAAAACTTCGCAATACGGCTGTGTTACATTTCCCACGCGGAATTCAACAGCTAGTGGTTATCCTTGAGACACCGTAGGTGTCGTCGGATTCCCCGAGAGGAAAACAGCAGACGGCATGTGCGCTTGGGCGCGAAACCAAGAGACTGTCGCAGACAGATGTCAAAAGCACGAAGACAACCAATTTCTAATGAGTCTTCTTTTCAGTTCATCCTTGCCCCCACTCTTCTGGCCGTTGTCGCCGCCGACAGGGCCCCGGGCTACAACGCCCCGGCTCCGGTCCACCACCAGTCCAGTTACGACACTCCTCCCAAGTACGACTACAACTACGACGTGCACGGCTACGGCGACTACGCCCCTCAGTTCAGTGCCCAGGAGGGCCGTGACGGCTACAACACCAAGGGTTCGTACACCGTTGCTCTTCCCGACGGCCGTACCCAGACGGTCACCTACTATGTGACTGATGCCTACTCCGGCACCATTGCCGATGTCCAGTACCAGGGCGAGGCCCAGTACCCCGCCTACAACCGCCAGCCCAGCTACAAGCCCGCTCCGGCCTACAAGCCCGCTCCAGCCTACAAGCCCGCTCCGGCCTACAAGCCGGCTCGGGGCTACAAGGCTGCCTACTAAACGTACAAAATTCTTCCGTTTGTTTTTGGCTATTTATTGTCCGGTGAAAACCAATAAACAAGGAATGAATGAATAAGTTCTAGTCATCGAGAATAAGTGGAAAAGAGAAATACAGACAATACTGCAAATACAAGGGAGCGGATGCGCCCAGGACCCAAATTAATGCTAGAAAAACAAGTGACAATATCATCCTCGCACAAGACATGCATACGCCAGCGGGTAATCAGGACCTCGCCTACACTCCATTTTCGAGAGCAGTAAAAGCCAGCAGAAAATAGAGTGAAAAAACGTTAACCAATGAACGTCCTTGCTTTAGTTTCATGATGAATGGAACGAGCTCGTTGTGGTCAAGCAATGGATTACTTCATGGTGTCCGTAAGTCCTAACCGTTGCGGCCAGTGAGAAACGTCACAGTGGATAGTGTTTCACAGTGTGGGTATGACGTACCTCGAAGATAATGAGCCCAAAGCTTTTCGAAAACGTGGAGCAAGTTGAAACAGTTGAGGCAATGCACAGAACCACGACAGCTCTTGTCACGTTCGAAATTCACGAGTGGAGACTGTAAGAAGAGTGTTGCAGGGAAAAACGCCAGCGGAAACTGCGTCCAATGCCTTTTTCCAGGCATGCTACTTGTACGGCAACGCGAGAGAACCGTGTAGAGAGCACGAGGCAGAATTCGGTGGACCGATGTCCTTTTAGGTATTTTTATCATACGGGTAATTCCGTAACTCCACGTAGAACTGCTGGGCTAACGCCTCGCGTTGTGATAAAGAATAGGTTAGCAATGCGCTTGCTATACTTCTGATTTTGGATTCGAACTCGAGGTCCACGTGTAGTCCAGATCCAGGACTCCAGGAACTAAAGCAGAGGTTCCTTTTACGCGTGGTGCGTATTATGACAACAAAAAAATCAATTCAGGTAACATCTGACTGATAGCGAGATGACTGGCACGGTAAGGCCTTCTGCTGTGATAAAGAATACGTTGGCAATATGCTTTCCATACCTCTGACTTCGGGTTCGGATTCCAGGTCTCCGAACGGAGGTGACTTTTACGGGTGCTGCATATATTGAAAATGGGAAATCAATTCACGTAGTGGCTCACTGACAGCGCCTTGGCTATAACTGAAAAGGTGCAATAGTTCTACTCTGTTTCGGAACAGAGCAAAAAAGGTGCGACTAAATGCCACTAAATGTACAAGTCATGTCTTTTAGAAGTGATTTGTTCGCACATTCAGATCAATGGACGTGCTCTGTTTTTCGAAGAAGTTCCGTTAACACCCACTGATCTAGCGCCTATCATTCACTTCACACCCGTAACACGGTTGTCTGAAACGGACGAAAAAAAACAAATTTTATCCTAGTTCGTGCCTGACGGGTGGCTAGAATGCCTTTATCGCACACATGCAATTGGTGATAATTTGATTTAAGGGAAACATTCGACTGACTGACGCCTAAATAGTACACATAGACGTAAGACTGGACGCTTAGCCCAACTAACTGTGCTTCACATCTGATTGGGGTTGTTTACGACTGCCGGCCCCTCCACCCACGGCCACTTTCCTGTCACTCGCGAATGGTTGGTCACCGAAAATAAACAGACCGTTGGGCAGCTCGTGACACACAGAGGTCGGATCAGGGGTCATTTTGTACCTTTTGGAGAGTATTTAAATTGTTTACGTGCTATATATGCCTTCTCATAGCAGACTGCATGGCCCCGAGAAACGTCCTCGATCTCAAGGACAGTGTTTATCCTATTCCCGGAGGGCTAGATGGTATGGTCGATTCCCGGCAGGAGAGCGGATTCGGCCCCCCTAAGATTTCGAGAACTACACATCCGATTTCATTGCAACAAACGGCAATCGATTTGCCATGACGTGAACTACATTTTTACAAAAAAATCAAAATTTTGAAAGGGGTGGACAAAGGGTGCAAAAATGTCAAAACTAGGGGTATTTTTGGACTTATTTAACTACGTTGTTTACGGACCGATTCTGATGAACCTGGTATGAACCGAGAGATTATGGATCAGACTTTTACCATTGGTACACATATTCGAAATTTTGAGAAAATTCATGGCGTTCACAGGGTTTTAAAAATAGGAGGATTAGTTTTTCAACAGCTGAATGAACAAAAAAAGCAAAAACACTTTTTTGGTTTATGTTAGTCATGCTAAGCTGAAGAAATGCAAATCGCATTAGAATGTTTGCATAATGTTAGCATAGGCGGTGCCAGGGACATGAAAAAGGGGGAAGTGTGATGATCATACGTTCTTCCGATCAACTTGTGACCTTTGGCCTTAAATAACGTTCATTGACCTTGGAGCCATTTGGAATGATCTCGTGTCCATTTAATATTATCTGTGAACATTTTCAATAAAATTCATTTTATGACTACTGCGATATAGGGTAGGCGCACTGACATTTTAGGTCATAGCTCCCTTACCCGACCTGATATCAAGCTGAAACTTCATACACAAGTAGAGAGCACCTTTCTACGTCATATGTATTCCGGGTTTGGTATTTGAAAAAAAACAGCGCCGAAATTATTCCCATAAAACCAAATTTTAACTTTTCACCTTGACCTGACCTTGCAAGGTGACCTCACAGGAACAAAATTGTATCTGCATGTTGCCCAACTATTTTGCCATATATCCATATAAGGTTTAAAGTTCCAGCCTAAAAAAGTTATTTTTGGCGGACATTTTCCTTTTACCCTCAACAGAGCCAAAAATGACCTGAGGTGCCTCCCAAAAACGTTGCCTGGCTCCGCCCATGTAAAAAATAGAATTCTGAAATTTTGCCACGGCACGTAGAAAGAATAGCTAGGAAAAGTCAGCAAGTTTCCTGACGTTGCGTCAAAAACCCTGGAATTAGCAAGCAAAAACCTGAGGGGAGGGGCGGATTTAGCCCCCTCCCGGAAATAGGGTTAATAAAGGCTCAGTGCAGAAGACGAACGGATGGATAAAATTTCGAGGATCAAAATACGTCTGATTCCTCTGCTGTACTGAATATCTACGAGGCAACGTGGAACTAAACATAAAGCGATCTTTCTACGCCACAACGCCACGGACGCCGGCACCGAACGCAGGATGAAATTGACAGGAACGAATGTTGGCATCCCGTTTTTTTTTCGGGGGGGAGACGTCTTACTAATTTGTGTTTGGTGATGATAGTAATTCGTCTCATGGCTTATCATGTGTAAGTTTTTGCTAAAAATTCAGTAGTTACTAGTCTGCAGAATTAGCCGAGCTTAATTCATGCAAGACCGTTTATTTCCAAAATACGCAATAGTTTTTAAAACTTTTGAACTTAATGACATTACTAACAGCTTTAAGACCCAGCTGTACCATTTTCGATTCATTCTAAATTTTTCACCACTGAGAACAGCGCATTTTCGCACAAACGGTTTTTAGTTAACTGACCTCAGGTCAATGGTTGGAAGTCAGTGAAAATGTTCGACATAAGGATTTTTTTGGGAGTCGCCATCACCTCATACCCAAAACGCTGGAAAATTTCGGTCAATTACCGAAAAACGACATCTGTGTAAAATGGCAATGACTTGATGTCAATGTACCGGGGTTTCCGAAAAAAATCTCAGACAAAAAATCTGTTCCACCTACTAAAATGACTCATCCCAGAAAGTTTGGTTCTGAACTCTTCTTTCTGAAAAATACCGACCTGAACTGTTTTCCACAAAGGCTCACTTGTCCCCGCGTAGGTCAGCTATCTGGCCTAACCTAACTTCGGGACTTGCAGACTGTAGAAAGAACTAATCGAAATGTACAGATATTTTATCGGCGCTGCGTTTGTTCGTTCTCTAACAATATTTGCAAAGCCTCAGGGAGACTGCAAAGAACCCCACAGTCCGATGCGGATAATGGGCGGCGGGATTGAAAAGTGCAGGCATATTTCACGCCCAAAACGACCTCAAAGCCACAAAAAACCTATAATAGAGGTCCGCGTCAGAAGCACACCTTTAATATTAAACAAGACATGCGCATTTACTGGTCTAAGAATACTGAAATTGGATAAGCCGTGGGTAGTAAAATCGTTGCTGTGTTAAATACAACCTTTCACAGTTTCCTCAATAAAACTCCACGCCGCCGATTCCTGTGGCTTTCGCACGGTGACCGCGGCAAGGTCACACCTCGTGACATTCTCCTTCTCATGGACCGCCGTGTTATGGCATATATATAGAGGGTGTGACACGGCAGACAGCGTCACACGATCGCTCAGATCCAACACAGCAACACAGCGTCAGCCATGAAGGTAAGTCTGTGGGAGACATTGCATGCTTATTCTGTCACACCCCTAAGACGACTCTGCCACCCCAATGTCAATAGTGATTAGCACTGGTACGGGTCAATTTCAATGAATAACTATTTCATACTTGATTTTGGGACCGGTTTATAACATTTACAGCAAAAAGCTTTATCCTTTATAAAAAAAAAATCCGGAATACGGCTGTGTTCCTTTTCCAACGCGGCATCCAATAGATATTGGTTATCCTTGAGCCGCCGTAGGTGTCGTCGGCTTCCCCGAGAGGAAAACAGCACACAGCATGTCGCTTTGGCGTCAAAACCAAGAAAATGTCATACACAGATGTCAAGAGCACGAAGACAATCAATCTCTAATGAGTCTTGTTTTCAGTTCCTCCTTGCCGCCGCTCTTCTGGCCGTTGCCGCCGCCGACGGCGCCCCAGGCTACAACGCTCCGGCCCCGGCTCACCACCAGTCCAGTTACGACACTCCTCCCAAGTACGACTACAACTACGACGTGCACGGATACGGCGACTACGCTCCTCAGTTCAGTGCCCAGGAGGGCCGTGACGGCTACAACACCAAGGGATCGTACACCGTTGCCCTTCCCGACGGCCGTACCCAGACGGTCACCTACTACGTCACTGATGCCTACTCCGGTACCATTGCCGATGTCCAGTACCAGGGTGAGGCCCAGTACCCCGCCTACAACCGCCAGCCCAGCTATCACTCCGCTTCGGCCCATAAGCCCGCTCCATCCTACAAGCCCGCTCCGGCCTACAAGCCCGCTCGGGGCTACAACGCTGCATACTAAACGCAGAGAAGTCGCTCGTTTGTGTTTGGCTATTTATTGTCCGGTTTAAATAAACGAAAAGAAGGCATGAATACCTTCTAATCATCGCAAACAAGCGGACAACAGAAATATAGACAACACTGCAAATGCAAGGGGGCGAATGCGCCCACGCCCGAACGAATGCTCGAAAAACGGGTGACAATATCATCCTCACCCCACAAAACATGTATCCGCCGGCGTATAATCAGGACCTTGCCTGTATTCCATTTTCAACAGCAGTAAAAGCCAGAAGAAAGTAGAATAAAAAAACGTAAAAACGTTAACAAATGAAGCTCCTTGCTTTAGTTCCAAGACGAAACAAACCCGCTCGTTGTCGTCAAGCACTGGATTATTTCACGGTGTCCGTAAGTTCCAACCGTTGCGGCCAGGAGAAACGTAACCCATCACAGTAGATAGTGTTTCCACAGTGTGGGTATGACACACCTCCTAGATACTGAGCCCAAAGGTTTTCGAAAACGTGAAGCAAGTTGAAACAGTTGAAACAACGCACAGAACCACAACAGTTCTATAACGAGTAGTAATCTAATTAAAACTAATCTAGAACGATTATAACGAGAGTGTTGCAGGGAAAAAGTACGTACGGCAACTGCGTTTATTGCACTTTTTCCAGGCATGTTACATGTACTGATGGCAACGCTAAAGAACGGTGTACAGAGCACGAGACAGAATTCGGTGGGAGCGGTGTCCTTTTTGGTAATTTTATCGTACGGGGAATGCCGTAACTCCACGTAGACGTGCTGGGCTAACGCCTTGTGCTGTGATAAAGAACATGTTAGCAATGTGCTTGCTATACTTCCGACTTTGGGTTCGGATTCCAGGTCCCAAAACGGAGGTGCGTTTTACGCGTGGTGCGTATATTCAATATAAGAAATTAATTCACGTAGTGGCTCAATGACAGCGTCCTGGCTATAACTGAAAAAGTGCAATAGTTCTACTCTGTTTCGGAAAAAAACACAGCAAAGAAGGTGTGACTAATGCCACTAAATGTACAAGTTATGTCTTTAACAAATGAATGGTTGAAAGAAGTCGTGTAGGGCAGGAAAATGATCTATTCCTATGTTCAGACCAATGGATATACACTCTATTTTTCGAAGAGGTTTAGTTAACCCCGATCGATACATCGCCCATCATTCACTTCACGCCCGTAATACAGTTGTCTGAAAAAAGACGAAAAGACGAATTTCATCCACACTCGTACCAGGCGGGTGGCTTGAATTCCTTTATAGCAGACATGCAACTGATGGTGATAATTGGATTTAAGATAATTGGATTAAACATTCGACTGACTCACTGACGCCTACATAGTATGGACGTAACACTGGACGCTCAGCCCAATTAGCTGTGCTTTACACCTGACTGGGGGTTGTTTACTCCCGGCCCCTCTACCCACGCCAACTTTCCCGTCACTCGCGAACGGCTGGTCGCCTACAATAAACAGACCGTTGGAAAGCTCGTGAGACACAAAGCTCAGATCTGAGGTTATTTTGTACTTTTGGAGGATGTTTAAGGTATTTACGTGTTATGTATGCCTTCTCATAGCGGACTGCATGGACGCGGGAAACATCCGGGTTCTCAAGAACTGTGTTAATAAAGTCTCAGTGCAAAAGACGAAAGGATGGATAAAATTCCGCAGATCCCAATGCATCTGATTCTTCTGATGTACTGAATATTTATGCAAGTAACGTCGAGTTAAAGATAAAGCAATTTTCTGCGCCACAGCGCAAAGGGCGCCGCCACCAAACGCGGGATGAAATTGACAGCAACCAATTTTGTCGCTTCGTTTTTTTTTCGGGGGGGGGGAAGGAGAAGAAGTCTCACTAATCTGTGTTTCGTGAGGATAGTACCTCGTCTTATGGGTTATCATATTCAAGTTTTTCCTAAAAATTCAGTAGTTACTAGTCCACAGAACTAGTCGAGCTGCATTCGTGGAAGCCCGCTTATTTGTAAAATACAAAATGCTTTTAAAAAATCAACGATATTATCAACAGTTTTCAGATCCAGCTGTGCATTTTCAATTCATTCTAAATTATTCATTGCTGATTTTGAAGACACCGTATTTTCACACCAACGGTTAAAGGACTTGACCTCAGGTCAGTGGTTGGATGTCGGTGATAACTTTCGAAATAACGATTTTTGGGAGTCGCCATCACCTCACACCCAAAACGCTGGGCAAAATTCCTTCAGTTTCCGAAAAACAACATCTCTTGAAAATGGCAATGACTTTATGTCAATACACCGGGTGTTTATCAAAAAACCTGAGACAGAAAACCCGTTCCGCCAGCAAAAATCACTAATCCCCGAAAGTCTTGTTCTCAATTCTTTTTTTCTAAAAAATACGGGGATGCACTTTTTTGCACAAAGGCTCACTTGGCCTTCCCTAGGTCAGCTATCTGACCTAACCTAACTTCGCCACTTCCAAACAAGGTGTAGAAGGGACTAATTAAAAGGTACACACATTTTACCGGCGCTGCGTTTGTTCGTTCTCTTGCAATATCCGAAAAGCCCGAGGGGGACTGTGAAGAATCCCACATCTGGAGAGGGCAATGAGCGAAGGGTTTGAAAAGTTCCGGCACATTTCACGCACAAAACCTCCTCAAAGGCACAAGAAATCTATGGTAAAGGTCGACGTAAAAAACACCCATTTAATATTAAATACAACACGTGTACTTACTGGCCTAAGAATACCGAAATTGGGAAACCTGTCAGCAGCAAAAACGTTGCTATGTTAAATACACTGTTTCACAGTTTCCTTAATAGAACTCCCACCGCCGATTCCGTTGCTTTCGCACGGCGACCGCGACAAGGTCACACCCCGTGACCGTGACACTCTCCACTCTCATGGAACACCGTGTCTCGGCATATATATACAGGGTGTGACACGGCAGACAGCGTCAGACGATCGCTCAGATCCAACACAGCGACACAGCATCAGCCATGAAGGTAAGTCTGTGGCAACCATTGCATGCCTATTCTACCATACCCCTAACAAGACTGCGACTCCAGTGTCAATGTGATTAGCACTGGTTTGGTCAATTTCAATGAATAACTATTTCATACTTTGATTTGTGAATCAGTTAATAATCTTTGGAGCCAAAAGTTTAACCTTTATAAAAGAAGTTCGGAATACGGTTGTGTTCCTTTCCCACCCGGAATTCAAGAGCTAGTGGTCATGCTTGAAACGCTGTAGGTGCCGTCGGGTTCCCCGAGAGGAAAACAGCACACAGCGTGTTCGCTTTGGCGTGAAACCAAGACACTGTCGCAGACAGATGTCAAAAGCACGAAGACAACCAATTTCTAATGAGTCTTCTTTTCAGTTCATTCTTGCCGCCGCTCTTCTGGCCGTTGTCGCCGCCGACAGGGCCCCGGGCTACAACGCCCCGGCCCCGGCTCACCACCAGTCCAGCTACGACACTCCTCCCAAGTACGACTACAACTACGACGTGCACGGTTACGGCGACTACGCTCCTCAGTTCAGTGCCCAGGAGGGCCGTGACGGCTACAACACCAAGGGATCGTACACCGTTGCTCTTCCCGACAGCCGTACCCAGACGGTCACCTACTATGTCACCGATGCCTACTCCGGCACCATTGCCGATGTCCAGTACCAGGGTGAGGCCCAGTACCCCGCCTACAACCGCCAGCCCAGCTATCACTCCGCTTCGGCCTATAAGCCCGCTCAAGCCTACAAGCCCGCTCCGGCCTACAAGCCGGCTCGGGGCTACAAGGCTGCGTACTAAACGCAGAAAATTCGCTCGTTTGTTTTTGGCTATTTATTATCCGGTGTAAATAAATCAAAAGAAGGGATGAAGAAGTCCTAATCATCACAAACAAGCGGAGAACAGAAATGTAGACAACACTGCAAATGCAAGGGAGCGAATGCGCCCAGGCCCGAACGAATGCTCGAAAAACAAGTGGCAATATCATCCTCACCCCACAAAACATATATCCGCTGGCGTATAATCAGGACCTTGCCTGTATTCCATTTTCGACAGCAGTAAAGGCGAGAAGAAAACAGAATAAAAAAACGTTAACCAATGAAGGTCATTGCTTTAATTCCAAGGCCAAAGGCACCCGGTCGTTGTCTTGAAGAACTGGATTATTTCACGGTGTCCGTAAGTTCCAACCATTGCGGCCAGTGAGAGACGTAACCCATCACAATGGATAATGTTTTCCCAATGTGTGGGTATGACACACCTCGTAGATACTGAGCCCAAAGCTTTTCGCAAAACGTGAAGCAAGTTGAAACAGTTGAGACAATGCAAAGAACCACAACAGTTCTTGTTACGTTCGAAATTCACGAATGGAGACTGTAACGAGAGTGCTCCAGGGAAAAATACCCACGGCAACTGCGTCCAGTGCCTTTTTCCAGGCATGCTACTTGTACTGACGCCAACGCTAAAGAACGGTGTACGGAGCACGAGGCAGAATTCGGTGAACCGGTGTCCTTTTAGGCAATTTTATCACACCGGTAATGCTGTAGCTCCACGTAGACGTGCTGGCCTAACGCCTCGTGTTGTGATAAAGAACACGCTATCAATGTGCTTGCTATACTTCTGATTTTGGATTCGGATTCCAGATCTCCAAACAGAGGTGCGTTTTACGCGTGGTGCGTATATTCACAACGATAAATTTATTCAGGTAATAGCTGACTGATAGCGAGATGACTGACAGGCCTTCTGCTGTGGTAAAGAATACGTTGGCAATGTGTTTTCCATACTTCTGATTTCGGGTTCGGATTCCAAGTTCCCGAGCAGAGGTGCGTTTTACGCGAGGTGCGTATATTCAAAATCAGAAAATTAATTCAGGTAATAACTGGTTGACAGCGCCCTGGCCTTGGCTATAACTGAAAAGGTGCAATAGTTGCATTCTGATTCGGAACAAACACAGCACAGGTGTGATTAAATGTGACTAAATATACAAGTCATGTCTTTTCGAGGTGACTTGTTCGCACAGTCTGAGCAATGGATATGCACACTATTTCTCGAAGAAGTTTAGATAACACCAATTGATAAAGCGTCTATCATCCACTTCACACCGGTCATACGGTTGTCTGAAACAAGACAAAAAAATCATCCATGCTCATATCTCACGGGTGGATAGAATACCTTTACAGCACACATGCAATTGATGGTGATAATTTTAGGGAAACATTCGACCGACTGATTAGTGCCTAAATAGTACATATCGACGTAAGACTGGATGCTCAGCCCAACTAACTGTGCTTCACACCTGACTGGGGGTTGTTGACGATTCCCGGCCCCTCTACCCACGCCCACTTTCCTGTCATTCGTGAATGGTTGGTCGCCGAAAATAAACAGACCGCTGGAAAGCTCGTGACACACAGAGGTCGGATCAGGGGTCATTTTGTCCTCACTGTGATGGTCACACGTTCTTCCGATCAACTTGTGACCTTTGACCTTAAATAACGTTCACTGACCTTGGAGCCACTTGGAATGATCTCGTGTCCATCTAATATTATCTGTGAACGTTTTCAATCATTTGAATCCATTCTTTTTCAAAAATTTGATTTTATGGCTATTGCGATATAGGGCATGCGCACTGACATTTTAGGTCATAGCTCCGTTGCCCGACCTGATATCAAACTGAAACTTGATACACAAGTAGAGGGCACCTTTCTACGTTATATATATTCCGGGTTTGGTATTCGAAAAAACAGCGCCGAAATTTTTTATATAAAACCAAATTTTGACTTTTGACCTTGACCTCACCTTGCAAAGTGACCTCACATGAACAAAATTGTATCTGCATGTTGCCCAACTACTTTGCTATATATCCATATAAGATTTTAAATTCTATCTTGAAAACGTTATTTTTGGCGGACATTTTCCTTTTACCCTCAGAACAGAACCAAAAATGACCTGAGGTGCCTCCCAAAAACGTTGCCTGGCTCCACCCCTGTGCAAAATAGAATTTTGAAATTTCGTCACGGCAGGTAGAAAGAATAGCTAGGAAAAGTCAGCAAGTTTCCTGAAGCTGCGTGAAAAACCCTGGAATTAGCAAGCAAAAAGCTGAGGGGAGGGGGCGGATTTAGCCCCCTGCCGGGAATAGGGTTAAAAAAAGGCTCAGTGCAGAAGACGAAGGGATGGATAAAATTCCGAGGATCAAAATACGTCTGATTCCTCTGCTGTACTGAATATCTACGAGGTAACGCGGAAGTAAACATAACGCGATTTTTCTCGCCACAACGCCGCGGGCGACGGCACCGAACGCGGAATGAAATTGATAGCAACCAATGCTGACATCCCGTTTTTTTTTTCTTTGAGGAGACGTCTTACTAATTTGTGTTTCGTGATGATAGTAATTCGTCTCATGGCTTATCATGTGCAAGTTTCTCCTAAAAATTCAGTAGTTACTAGTCTGCAGAATTAGCCGAGCTTAATTCGTGCAAGACCATTTATTTGCAAAGTACGCAATAGTTTTCAAACCTTTTGAACTTAATGACATTACTAGCAGTTTTAAGACCCAGCTGTACCATTTTCGATTCATTCTAAATTTTTCATCACTGACTGAGAACAGCGCATTTTCGCACAAACGGTTTTTAGTTAACTAACCTCAAGTCAATGGTTGGAAGTCAGTGATAATATTCGACATAAGGTTTTTTGGGAGTCGCCATCACCTCGCACCCAAAACGCTGGAAAATTTCGGTCAGATACCGAAAAACGACATCTGTTGAAAATGGCAATGACTTTAGGTCAATGTACCGGGAGTTTCCGAAAAAACCTCAGACAGAAAATCTGTTCCACCTGCTAAAATGACTCATCCCAGGAAGTTTTGTTCTCAACTCTTCTTTCTGAAAAATACCGACCTGAACTGTTTTCCACAAGGGCTCACTTGGCATTACATAGGTCACCTATCTGACCTAACCTAACTTCGGCACTTGCAGACAAGGTGTAGAAAGAACTAATCGAAAGGCACGCTCATTACCGGCGTTGCGTTTGTTCGTTCTCTGGCAATATTTGCAAAGCCTCAGGGGACTGTGAAGAACCCCACAGTCAGGTGCGGATAATGGGCGGCGGGCTTGAAAAGTTCCGGCACATTTCACGCACAGAACGACTTCAAAGACATAGGAAATCTATAATAAAGGTCAGCGCCAGCACACATTAAACAGGACATGCACATTTACAGGTCTAAGAACACTGAAACTGGATAAGCCGTCGGTAGTAAAAACGTTGCTGTATTAAATACAACCTTTCACAGTTTCCTTAATAGAACTCCCACCGCCGATTTTGTGGCTTTCGCACGGTGACCGCGGCAAGATCACGCCCCGTGACATTCCCCCTCTCATGGACCGCCGAGCCTCGGCATATATATAGAGGGTGTGACACGGCAGACAGCGTCACACGAACGCTCAGATTCAACACAGCAACACCGAGTCAGCCATGAAGGTATGTCTATGCCAGGCATTGCATGCTTATTCTGTCACACCCCTAAGACAACTCTGCGAACCCAATGTCAATAGTGATTAGCACTGGTACGGGTCAATTTCAATGAATAACTACTTCACACTTGATTTGGGGACCAGTTCATGACATCTCCAGCAAAGAGCTTTATCATTTTGTAAAAAAAAATTCGGAATACGGCTGTGTTCCAACCCGGTATTCAACACCTAGTGGTCATCCTTGAGCCGCTGTAGGTGCCGTCGGCTTCCCGAAAGGAAAACAGCACACAGCATGTCGCTTTGGCGTTTACCAAGAAACTGTCATACACATGTCAAGACAATCAATTTCTAATCAGTCTTGTTTTCAGTTCATCCTTGCCGCCACTCTTCTGGCCGTTGCCGCCGCCGACAGGGCCCCGGGCTACAACGCCCCGGCCCCGGCCCACCACCAGAACAACTACGACACTCCTCCCAAGTACGACTACAACTACGACGTGCACGGCTACGGCGACTACGCTCCTCAGTTCAGTGCCCAGGAGGGCCGTGACGGCTACAACACCAAGGGATCGTACACCGTTGCTCTTCCCGACGGCCGTACCCAGACGGTCACCTACTATGTCACTGATGCCTACTCCGGCACCATTGCCGATGTCCAGTACCAGGGTGAGGCCCAGTACCCCGCCTACAACCGCCAGCCCAGCTATCACTCCGCTCCGGCCCATAAGCCCGCTCCATCCTACAAGCCCGCTCCGGCCTACAAGCCGGCTCGGGGCTACAAGGCTGCCTACTAAACGCAGCAAATTCGCTCGTTTGTGTTTGGCTATTTATTGTCCGGTGTAAATAAATGAAAAAAGGCATCAATAAGTTCTAATCATCGCAAACAAGCGGAGAACAGAAATAGAGACAACACTGCAAATGCAAGGGAGCGAATGCACCCACGCCCGAACGAATGCCCGAAAAACAAGTGCCAATATCACCCTCACCCCAGAAAACATGTATCCGCCGGCGTATAATCAGGACCTTGCCTGTATTCCATTTTCGACGGCAGTAAAGGCCAGAAGAAAACAGAATAAAAAACGTTAACCAATGAAGGTCATTGCTTTAATTCCAAGACCAAAGGCACCCACTCGTTGTCGTCAAGAACTGGATTACTTCAGTGTCCGTAAGTTCCAACCGTTGCGGCCAGTGAGAAACGTAACCCATCACAGTGGATAAAGTTTCCACAGTGTGGGTATGACACACCTCGTCGACACTGAGCCCAAAGCTTTTCGAAAACGCGAAGAAAGTTGAACGCCTAAATAGTATGGACGTAAGACTGGACGTTCAGCCCAATTAGCTGTGCTTTACACCTGACTGGGGCTGTTGAAGCCTCCCGGCCCCTCTACCCACACCCACTTTCCCGTCACTCGCGGACGGTTGGTCGCCGAAAATAAACAGACCGTTGGAAAACTCGTGACACAGGACTGGAATCTGGGGTCATTTTGTTCTTTTGGAGAACATTTAAGCTACTTACGTGCTATATATGCCTTCTCATAACACAATGCATGGACCCAAAAAACGTCTTCGATCTCAAAGACTGTGTTAAGAAATGTTTAGTGCAGAAGCCGAACGGATGAGTAAAAATATCCGTAAATCCCAATGCGTCTGATTCCTCTGATGCACTGAATATTTACGCGGTAACAGCGAATAAACATAAAGCGATTTTCTGCGCCACGGTGCCGCGGACGCCGGCACCGAACGCGGGATGGAATTCACAGCAAGCATATTTGGCATCCCGTTTTTTTTCTTTGAGGAGAAGTCTTACTAATTTGTGTTTCGTGATGATAGTAATTCGTTTCATGGCTTGTGATGTTTAAGTTTTTCCAAAAAATCAGTAGCTACTGGTCTGCGGAATTAGCCGACGTTAATTCGCGCAGGACGGTGTTTTTGCAAAATACGTAATGATATTAAAATCTTTCGAACTTAATGGTATTATTAACAGTTTTAAGACCCAGTCCTGCCATTTTCGATTCATTCTTAATTATTCCTCACTGGTTTTGAGGACAGCGCATTTTCACCCAAACAGTTTTTGGTGAATTGACCTGAGGCCAATGGTTGAAAGTAAATGATCATTCTCGGCACCAGGATTTTTTGGGAGTCCCCATCACCTCACACCCAAAACGCTGGAAAATTTTGGTCAATTACGGAAAAACAACATCTGTTGAAAATGAAAAAAAACTTGACGTAAATGTACCGGGAGTTCCCGAAGAAAAACTGAGACATAAAATGTGTTCCGCTTCCTAAATGAAACATCTCAGAAAGTTTTGTTCTGAACTCTTTTTTTCTGAAAAATAAGGGGGCTGAACTTTTTAGCAGAAAGGCCCACTTGGCATTACGCAGGTCAGCTATCTGACCTAACCTAACTTCGGAACTTGCAGACAATGTGTAGAAAGGACTGATCAAAAGGTACACACATATTACCGCCGCTGCGTTTGTTCGTTCTCTAGCAATATTTGCAAAGCCTCAGGGGGACTGTAAAGGACCCCACAGTCAGGTGCGGATAATGGGCGGCGGGCTTGAAAAGTTCCCGCACATTTCACGGCCAAAACGTCCTCAAAGGCATAACAAATAGATAATAAAGGTCAACGTCAGAAGCACACCGTTAATACTAAACACAACATGCGCATTTACTGCTCTAAGAATAATGAAACTGGACAAGCCGTCGGTAGTCAAAACGTTGCTGTGTTAAATACAACCTTTCGCAGTTTCCTTAACAGAACTCCCGCCGCCGATTCTGTGGCCTTCGCACGGTGACCGCGACAAGGTCATGCACCGTGACATTCTCCCTCTCATGGACCGCCGTATCCCGGCATATATATAGAGGCTGTGACACAGCAGACAGCGTCAGACGATCGCTCAAATCCAACACAGCAACACAGCGTGAGCCATGAAGGTAAGTCTGCGGCAAGCCATTGCATGCCTATTCTGTAATACCCCTAACAAGACTCTGCGACTCCAATGTCAATAATGATTAGCACTGATTTGGTTAACTTCAATGAATAAGTATTTCATCCTTGATTTGTGAACCAATTAATAACCTATGCAGCGAAAAGTTTTTATCCTTTATCAAAGAAGTACGGAATATGGCTGTGTTCCTTTTCCCATGCAGGATTCAAGAGCTAGTGGTCATGCTTGAAACGCTGTAGGTGCCGTCGGGTTCCCCGAGAGGAAAACAGCACACAACGTGTGCGCTTTGGTGTGAAACCAAGAGACTGTCGCAGACAGATGTCAAAATCACAACGACAATCAACCTCTAATCAATCTTCTTTTCAGTTCATCGTTGCAGCCACTCTTCTGGCCGTTGCCGCCGCCGACAGGGCCCCGGGCTACAACGCCCCGGCACCGGCCTACCACCAGTCCAGCTACGACACTCCTCCCAAGTACGACTACAACTACGACGTGCACGGCTACGGCGACTACGCTCCTCAGTTCAGTGCCCAGGAGGGCCGTGACGGCTACAACACCAAGGGATCTTACACCGTTGCCCTTCCCGACGGCCGTACCCAGACGGTCACCTACTATGTGACTGATGCCTACTCCGGCACCATTGCCGATGTCCAGTACCAGGGTGAGGCCCAGTACCCCGCCTACAACCGCCAGTCCAGCTATCACCCCGCTCCGGCCTATAAGCCCGCTCCAGCCTACAAGCCCGCTCCGGCCTACAAGCCGGCTCGGGGCTACAAGGCTGCGTACTAAACGTAGAAAATTTTCTCAATTGTTTTTGCCTATTTATTCTCCGGTGTAAATAAACAAAAAGGGGAATGAAGAAGTCATCGCCATCGCAAACAAGCGCAGATGAGAAACATAGACAATACTGCAAATGCAAGGGAGCGGATGCGCCCAGGACCCGAACTAATGCTCGAAAACAAGTGACAATATCATCCTTGCACCAAAAACATGTATACGCCGGAGTATAATCAGGATCTCGCCTATATTCCATTGTCGAGAGCAGTAAAAGCCAGAAGAAAATATAGAATAAAAAAGTCCACCAATCAAACTCCATGCTTTAGTTTCAAGATCAAAGGAACCAGCTCAAGCACTGGATTACTTCACGGTGTCCGTAAGTCCAAACCGTTGCGGCCACTGAGAAACGTCATATCCGTCACAGTGGATAGTATTTTCAGGTGTGGCTATGACGTACCTCGTAGATACTGAGCCCAAAGCTTTTCAAAAACGTGAAGCAAGTTGAAACAGTTGAGATAATGCAAAGAACCACAACAGCTCTTGTTACGTTCGAACGCGTGGAGACTATAACGAGAATGTTGCGGGGAAAAATACCTATGGCAACTCCCTGCAGTGCCTTTTCCCAGGCATGTTACATGTACTGACGGCAACGCCAATGACCAGTGTTTAAAGCATGAAGCAGAACTTTTTAGGACTGGTGTCCTTTAAGGTAATTTTGTCATACGGTGGATGACGTAACTCCAGGTAGACGTGGTGGGCTAAAGCCTCGTGTTGTGATAAAGGACACCTTAGCAATGTGCTTTCTATACTTCTGTTTTTGGATTCGCATTCCCGGTCCCAAAATAGAGGTGCGTTTTACACATGGTGCGTATATTCACAACGAAAAACTAATTCAGGTCATAGACGACTGACAGCGACATCACTGATAGGCTACGGACTTCTGCTGTGATACAGATTACGTTGGTAATGTGCTTTCCATACTTCTGATTTCGGATTCAAATTCCAGGTCCCCGAACAAAGGTGCGTTTACCGAGTGGTGGGTATATCAAAAATGAGAAATTTATTCACGTAATGACTGACTGATAACGCCCTGGCCTTGACTATGAACAAAGACAGCAAAGAAGGTGTGACTAAATGTCATTAAATGTGCAAGTCACGTCTATTAGAAGTGATTCGTTCGCACATTCATAACAATGGACATGCACTCTATTTTCCGAAGAACTTTAGTTAACACCGATTGATATAGCGTCTATCATTCCCTTCACAGGCGTAATACGGTTGTCCGAAACAAGACAGAAAAACAAATTCGTACCTGACAGGTACGAATTGACAGGTGGCTAGAATGCCTTTATAGCACACATGCAATTGATGGTGATAATTTGATTTAAGGGAAACATTCGAATGACTGATTTACGCCTAAATAGTATCGACGTGAGACTGGACACTTAGCCCAACTAACTGTGCTTTACACCTGACTGAGGGTTGTTTACGACTCCCGGCCCCTCCACCCACGCCAACTTTCCTGTCACTCGCCAACGGTTAGTCGCCGAAAAATAAAGAGACCGCTGGAAAGCTCGTGACACCCAGAGGTCCGATCAGGGGTCATTTTATACTTTTGGAGAATATTTAAGCTGTTTACGTGCCACATATGCCTTCCACAGCAGACTGCATAGACCCGAGAAACGTCATGGATCTCAAGGACTGTGTTAATAAAGGCTCAGTGCAGAAGAATGGATAGATAAAATCCCGCAGCTCAAAATGCGTCTGATTCATCTGATGTACTGAATATCTACACGGTAACGTCGAGATAAAGCGCCGCGGGCGCCGACACCGAACGCGGGATGAAATTGACAGCAACTAATTCTGGCATCCCGTTTTTTTTTCCGTTAAGGAGAGGTCTTACTAATTTGTGTTTCGTGATGATAGCAATTAGTCTCATGGCTTATCATGTCTAAGTTTCCCCCAAAAATGGAGTAGTTAACAGTCTGCAGAATTAGCCGAGCTTAATTCGTGCAAGAGCATTTATTTGCAAAATACGCAATGGTTTTAAAACCTTTTGAACTTAATGGCGTCACTAACAGTTGTATGGCCCAGTCCTGCCATTTTCGATTCATTCTAAATTATTCATCACTGATTTTGAGGTTACCGCATTTTCGGACAAACGGTTCTTAGTGAACTGACCTCAGGTCAATCGTTGGAAGTCAGTGATAATGTTCGAGATTAGGATTTTGTTGGGAGTCACCACCACCTCGCACCCAAAACGCTGGAAAATTTAGGCCAGTTACCAAAAACGGCATCTGTTAAAAATGGCAATGACTTTAGGTCAATGTACCGAGAGTTTCCGAAAAAAACCTGAGACATAAAATCTGTTCAGCATCCTAAAATGACTCATCCCAGAAAGATCTGTTCTGAACTCTTCTTTCTGAAAAATACGGGGGCTGAACTCTTTTGTAACAAGGCTCACTTGGCATTACATAGGTCACCTATCTGACCTAACCTAACTTCGGGACATGCAGACACGGTGTACAAAGGACTGATCGAAAGGCACACACATTTTACCGGCGCTGCGTTTGTTCGTTCTGTAGCAATATTTGCAAAGCCTCAGGAGAACTCAAAAGAACTCCACAGTCCGGTGCGGATAATAGGAGGCGGGCCTGAAAGTTCCGCCACATTTCACGTCAAAAACGTCCTCAAAGACATAACAAATCTGTAACAAGGGTCAACGTCAGAAGCACACCTTTAATATTAAGCACAACATGCGCATTTACTGATATAAAAATACTGAAATTGGATGAGCCGTCGGTAGAAAAACGTTGCTATGTTAAATACCACCTTTCACAGTTTCCCTAACAGAACTCCCGCCGCCGATTCTGTGGTCTTCGCACGTTGACCGCGACAAGGTTACGCCACGTGACATTCCCCCTCTCATGGAACGCCGTGTCTCGGCATACATATAGAGGGTGTGACACGGCAGACGGCGTCAGACGATCGCTCAGATCCAGCACAGCAACACAGTCAGCCATGAAGGTAAGTCTGTGGCAGCCATTGAATGCCTATTCTGCCTATCCCCAACACGACTCTGCGACCCCAATGTCAATAGTGATTAGCACTGGTGCAGGTCAATTTCACTGAATAACCATTTGATCCATGATTTGGGAACCAGTGAATAAGATTTGCTGCGAAGAGTTTTTATCTTTTATAAAAAAAAATCGGAATACAGTTGTGTTCCTTTTCCAACGCTGTATTCAACAGCTAGTGGTTATCCCTGAGATGCTGTAGGTGCAGTCGGCTTCCCCGCGAGGAAAACAACACACAGCATGTGCGCTTTGGCGTCAAAACCAACAGGCTGCCATAGACAACTACCAAAACAACGACGACAATCAATTTCTAATGAATCTTCTTTTCAGTTCATCCTTGCCGCCGCTCTTCTGGTCGTTGCCGCCGCCGACAGCGCCCCAGGCTACAACGCCCCGGCCCCGGCCCACCACCAGAACAACTACGACACTCCTCCCAAGTACGACTACAACTACGACGTGCATGGCTACGGCGACTACGCCCCTCAGTTCAGTGCCCAGGAGGGCCGTGACGGCTACAACACCAAGGGGTCGTACACCGTTGCCCTTCCCGACGGCCGTACCCAGACGGTCACCTACTATGTCACTGATGCCTACTCCGGCACCAATGCCGATGTCCAGTACCAGGGCGAGGCCCAGTACCCCGCCTACAACCGCCAGCCCAGCTATCACCCTGCTCCAGCCTACAAGCCCGCTCCAGCCTACAAACCCGTCCCGGCCTACAAGCCGACCCGGGCCCACAAGCCGGCCTACTAAACGCGGAAAATTTTCCACTTTGTTTTTGGGTATTTATTTTCCAGTGTAAATAAATAAACAGAAAGAAGGGATGGATACATTCTCGTTACCGCAGACAAGCGGAGAACAGAAACAGAGACAACACTGCACATAAAACGGAGCGAATGCACCCCGACCCGGAACGAATGCTCGGAAAAAGTGGCAACATCATCCTCACATCACAAAACATGCACTCGTCGGTCTTTAATCAGGATCTCGTTCATAGTCAATTTGCGACAGCAATAAAAGCCAAAAAGCAAAAAAAAGAAACAAAATGAAAACAATGTACAATCAACGTCCCTGCTTAATCTTCAGGACGACAGACACCTGCTCGTTCTGGACAAGCACTGGATCACTTCATGGTGTCCATAAATCCTAACCGTTGCCAGCAGTAGGAAACGTAATACGTCACAGTCCAGTGTTTTCAGCGTGGCTATGAGGCACCTCGTAGATACTGAACCCAAGCTTTTCGAAAACGTAGCAGGTTGAAACAGTGGAGACACTGCACAGAACAAGACCGACTCTTGTTACGTTCGAAACTCTGGTGGTGACTATACCTAAAGTGTTACAGGGAAAAATACCGTACAACTATGTTCAACGCCTCTTTTCCAGGCACGACATTTGTAACGACGGCAACGGAAAAGACTGGTGTTTAGGGAACGAGGCGGAATTCAGTGGCACCGGTGTCTCAGGTAGCTTTATCATACGGGGAAAACGGCACTGCCATAACTCCATTTTCGTAACAGACGTAATGGGCTAACGCCTTCGGTTGTGACAAAGAACACATTAGAAATGTGCTTTCCATGCATCCGATTTTGGATTCGGATTTCAGGTTCCAGAACACAAGTGCGTTTACACGTGGTGCGTATATTCACCACTAAAAATTGGTTCCGGTAATAAGTGAGCGATAACGCTCTGGCCTTGGCTATAACTAAAATGACGCAATAATTTTTCTCTGTTTCGGAAGAAACACTGCAAAGGAGGTCACTTAATGCACAGTTCATGTCTTTTACAAGTGAATGGTTGTTTGGGGCAAGAAAAATGACTTATTCGCACTTTCAGGCCAAAGGAAAGGCACTATATTTTCGAAGAAGCTTAGGCAATCCCGATTAATATCGCGTCTATCATTCACTTCACAGCCGTAATACGACTGTCTTAGACAAGACAAAAAGACGTCCAAATTTCATCCACATTCGTTCCTGACGGATGGCTTGGATGTCTTTATAACACACATGGAATTGATGGTGATAGTTTGATTTAAGGGAAACATTCGACTGACTGATTGACGCCTAAATAGCATGGACGTAAGACTGGACGCTTAACCCAATTAGCTGTGCTTTACACATGACCGGGGATTGTTGACGCTTCACGTCCCCTCTCCCCCTAGTAACTAGCGAACGGTTGGTCGCCTAAAAATAAAGAGAACAGCTGGGACCTGCAGTCATTTTGCACTTTTGGAGGACTTTTAAGCTTTCAACGTGCCATATATGCATTCTCATAACAGACTGCATGCGTACAAGAAACATCCTGGATCTCACGAACTGTGATAATAAAGGTCCAGCGCAGAAGACGAACCGATGGATAAAAGTCCGCAAATCCCAATGCGTCAGACATCTGTGACATATTGAATATTAACGAGGTAACGTCCAGTTAACGATAAAGCGACTTTCTGCGTCATAGCGCCGCGGGCGCCAGCACCGAACACGGCATGAAATTGACAGCAACCAAATTTGGCGTTCTGTTATTTTGGGAGGAAAGGCATTACTAATTTTTTTCGTGATGATAGTAGTCCGTATTATGCTCATTATGTATTCAATAGTTATTAGTCTACGGAATTAACCAAGCTTAATTCGTGTAAGCCCGTTTATTTGCGAAAGACGCAATGGTTTTAAAACCTTTGAACTTAATGGTATTACTAACAGTTCTAAGACCCAGTCCTGCCATTTTAGGTTCATTCTAAAATATTCATCACTGGTTTCGAAGACAGCACATTTTCGCGAAAACGATTATTAGTGACATGACCTCAGGTCAATGGTAAGATGTCAGTGATAATTTTCCACATAACGATTGTTGGTAGTCGCCATCATCTCACAGCTAAAACGATGGAAAATTTAGCTCACTTTCCAAAAAACGACATCTGTTGAAAATGGGATTGGATTTAGGCCAATGTGCCGGGAGTTTCCGAGAAACCTGACGTAGAAAATCCGTCGAGCCTCATAAAATCAGTCATCCCAGAACATTTTCCTCTAAATGCTTCTCTCTGCAAAATAAGGGGGTTAACCTTTTTTGCGCATGGGCTCAAAGGCCTCCCCTAGATCAGCCATCTCATCTAGCCTAACCTCGGGACTTGCACACAAGATATAGAAAGGTCCAATCAACAGGTGCACGCATTTTCTCGGCGCTGCGTTTGTTCGTTCTATCGCAATATCTGTAAAACCTCACGGGGACTGTGAAAAGCCCCATAGTCGGGTGCGGATAATGGGAGGCGGGCTTGACAAGTTGCGGCACATTTCCCGCATACAGGCATGAAAGGCATGACAAATCTATAACCAAAGTGAACGCAAGAAGAACTCTTTTAATATTAAACACAACATGCGTATTTATTGGTTTAACAATAATGAAACTGTAAAAGCTGTTGGCAGTAAAAACATTGCTACGCTAAATACAGTTTCACAGTTACCCTTTCACAGTTTCCTTAACCGAACTCCCGCCATGGATTCTGTGGCTTTCGCACGGTGACCGCGGCAAGGTCACGCCCCGTGACACTCTCCCCCTTCTTATGGACCACCGTATCCCGGCATATATATAGAGGGTGACGCGGCAGACAGCGTCAGACGATCGCTCAGATCCAACACGGCACCACAGCGTTAGCCATGAAGGTAAGTCTATGGCCGACAATGCATGCCTGTTCTGTCATACCGCTAACACGACTCTACGACCCCAATGTCGATAGTCATTAACACCGGTTTCGGTCAGTTTCAGTCACCGTTTCATCGTTGATTTGGGAAGCAGTTAATAACATCTGCAACGAAGTTTTGATCTTTCATAAAAAGAACTTCAGAATACGGCTGTTCCCTTTCTAACGCTGCATTCAATAAATATTGGTTATCGTTGAGCCGCTGTAGGTGTCGTCGGCTTCCCCGAGAGGAAAACAGCACACGGCGTGTGCGCTTTGGCGTGAAACCCAGAGACTGTCGCAAACAAATGTCAAAAGTACGGAGACAATCAATTTCTAATGAATCTTCTTTACAGTTCATCCTTGCCGCCACTCTTCTGGCTGTTGCCGCCGCTGACAGCGTCCCGGGCTATAACGCCCCGGCCCCGGCCCCGGCCCACCACCAGTCCAGCTACGACACTCCTCCCAAGTACGACTACAACTACGACGTGCACGGCTACGGCGACTACGCCCCTCAGTTCAGCGCCCAGGAGGGCCGTGACGGCTACAACACCAAGGGATCGTACACCGTTGCTCTTCCCGACGGCCGTACCCAGACAGTCACCTACTATGTGACTGATGCCTACTCCGGCACCATTGCCGATGTCCAGTACCAGGGCGAAGCGCAGTACCCCGCCTACAACCGCCAGTCCAGCTATCACCCCGCTCCGGCCTACAAGCCTGCTCCGGCCTACAAGCCGGCCGGGGCCTTCAAGCCCGCTCCGGCCTACAAGCCCTCTCCGGCCTACAAGCCCGCTCCAGCCTACAAGCCGGCCCGGGCCTACAAGGCTGCGTACTAAACGTGGAAAACTTTCTCGTTCGTTGTTGGCTATTTATTGTCCGCTGCAAATAAATAAAAAGGGAATGAATAAGCTTTCGCCATCGCAAACAAGCCGAGAACAGAAATCTACACGACACCACAAATACAAGGGAGCGAATGCGCCCAGGTCCCAAACTAATGCTGCAGAAACAAGTGGAAACATGCTCCTAACCTCATAAAACATGTACTCGCCAGTCTTTAATAGGATCTGGTTTATACTCCATTTTCGACAGCAGTAAAAGCCGAAAGAAAATAAAATAAAAAAACGTTAACCAATCAACGTTACTGCTTTCGTTTCCAGATGAAAGGAAGCAGCTGGTTGTCGTCAAGTTCTGAATTGCTTCATGTTGTCGTAGGTCCGAATCGTCGCGGCCAGTGACAATGTAGTCCATCAGAGTGCATAGTGTTTTTAGAGGGGCTAAGAGGAACCTCGTCGATAGTGAACTCAAAGCTTTTCGAAAACGTAACACGTTGGAACAGTTGTGACACAGCACAGAACAAGAAACAGCTCTTGTTACATTCGAAACTCACACGTGGCGACCGTAACGAAAGTGCTGCAGGGAAAAATATCTACAACTGCATTCATTGCCTTTTTCCAGGCATATTACCAGTACTTACGACAACGCAAGACACCGGTGTTTAGAGTACGAGGCAGAATTCGGCGGAGCCGGTGTCTTTTTAGGCAATTTTGTCACACGGGGAAAACGGCACTGCCGTAAATCCACCCAGACGTCTTGAGCTAACGCCTCGCGTGTGATAATGAACACGTTAGGAATGGGTTTGCCAAATTTCTGGCATTGGATTCGGATTCCAGGTCCCCGAACAGAAGTGCGTTTTACGTGTGGTGCATATATTCAAAACGAAAAATTAATTGAGGTCATAACTGACTAATAACACCCTGACACTGAATATAACTGAAAACGTGCAATGATTTTATTCTGTTTCCGAACAAACACTGCAAATGTCACTAAATGTACAATTCATGTCTTTTACAAGTCAGTGGTTGAAAGTAGTTGTCTGAGGCAAGAAAAATGACTTGTTCGCGCATTCAGGCCAACGGATATGCAATCTATTTTTCGACGAAGCTTAGTTAGTCCCGATTAATATCGCGTCGCGTCTATCATCCATTTCCCAGCCGTAATACGGCTGTCTAAAACAAGATGAAAAAACAAATCTCATCCATGCTCGTCCCTAACGGGTAGCTAGAATGCCTATATGCCATACATGGAATTGACGGTGCTAATTTGATTTAAGAGAAACATTCGACTGACGTCTTAATAGTGTGGACGTAAGATTGGACGCTTAGCCTAATCAGCTGTGCTTTCACACCGGTAACCTACCGAGGAGGTGCACGTGGCAACAATATTGCCATATGGCTAAATTACCATACAAAGCCATGCAATATTGAGGCTGGGGTAAGACCACCAAGACCACAGTCATTTTAATTCATATTGTCTTTGATGGGAACAGCTGTTTCTATCTTCCGCACTATCACCTATCCGTAACGATGGGCCTCGTGACTACTCTTTGTAGTGCATTAAACTTGATTTCTTGACCTTCCTAGCAGGGAGTGCCGCGATAGTGCGTTTTCGTTTTCCCTGACAAAGGTGTTTACGTAAGGCTCTTTCTGTCGCGGGGACCGACAGACAGGAGCACTCCTGGTCGTCTGTCAACCCACGCCCCACTAGCAGTCGGCGCCATGTACAACTGACTGGGGCTATTGACGACCCCCCTTTCCCGACCACGCCCCCTGCAACTCGCGTACGGTTGGTCACCTAAAAATAAACGCACCGCTGGGAAGGTCGTGACGCCCGGAGTCACTCTGAAGACACTCAAAGCTCGGAACTGGGGTCGTTTTGCATCCTTGGAGAATATTACATGAGTCTTAATAATTATACAAGGAGAATAAACATCAGAGACAAGCCATTTACGTGTCATATATGTTTTCTCAGAGCAGACTGCATGTACATGGGAAACGTCCTGGATCTCAATGACTATGTTAACAAAGGCTTAATGCAAAAGACGAGCGGCTGGACGAAAATCCGCAGGTCCCGACGCGTCTAATTTCTGTGATGTACTGATGTGCGGGAACGTCAGGTTCAAGACAACGTGTTTTTCTGCGCCATAACGCCGCGGGACCGGAACCGAACGCGGAATAAAATTAACGGAAACCAATTTTGGCGTTCATTATTTTGGAGGGTCAGGTCTCGCTAATCTGTGTTTAGTAATGACAGTAGTTCGTGTTATGGTTTATCATGTTCCAAGTTTTTGAAAAATCCTGCAGTTACTAGTGTACAGAATCAGCCCAGTTCGTGCAAGCTCCTACATTTCTGGAATGCGCAATGGTTTTAAAACATTTTGAGTTTAATGGTATTATGAAGAGTTTTAACAGCTAGTTCTGCCATCTTCCATCCGTTCTAAATCATTTATCGCTGATTTTGACATCGGTACATTTTCGCCCAGACAGTTATTAGTGACCTCACGTCAGGCCAATGGTTAGAGGTCAGTGATATTTTTCGATATAACGATTTTCGGGAGTCGCCATCGCCTCACACTCAAAACGCCGGGAAAAATTCCGTCAGTTTCAGAAAAACGACGATATCTATTGAAAATGGGATTGACTTTAGGTCGATGTACCGGAAGTTTCCGAAACAACGTGAGATGGAAAATCCGTTGCGCATGCTAAAATCACTAATCCCAGAAAGTTTTGTTCTCAACTCCTTTTCTGAAAAATACGGGGCTTAACTTTTTCCACATAGGCTCACATGGCCTGACCTAGGTCAGCCATCTGAACTGACATAACTTCGGGACTTCCACACAGTGTGGAAGTCCCCAAGTTGTGTCCCGTTATAGTTATGGAAGTCCCGAAGTTCCGAATCAAAAGGTACGCACATTCTGCTGGAGCTATGTTTGTTCGGTGTATCGCAATATCTGCGAAGCCTCAGGGGGACTGTCAAGAACTCCACAGTCCGGTGCGGATAATGGGCGGCGGGCTTGAAAAGTTCCGGTACATTTCATGCACAAAATGTCCTCAAAGGTATAAGAAATCTATGATAAAGGTCGACGTAAGAAGCACCCTTAAATATTAACACAACCCGTGCATTTACTAGTCTCAGAATATGGAAAATGGAAAGCTGTCTGCAGTAAAAACGTTGCTATGTTAAATAAAACCTTTCACAATCTCCTCAACCGAACTCCCGGGCGCCTTCCGTGGATTTCGCACGGTGACCGCGACAAGGTCACACTCCGTGACACTCCCCACTCTCATGGAGCACCGTGTCCCGACATATAAATAGAGGGTGTGATACGGCAGACAGCATCAGACGATCGCTCAGATCCAACGGACCAACACAGTGTCAGCCATGAAGGTAAAGCTGTGGCATCCATTGCATGCCTATTCTACCATACTCTTAACACGACTCTGGAACTCAAATGTCAGTGATAATTGCCACTGGTTTGGGTCAATTTCAATGAATAACTACTTCGTCGTCGGTTTGGGAACCAGTTAATAACTTCTGCAGTGCAGAGTTTTTATCCTCCATAAAAAGTTCGGAATACGGCTGTGGTGATATTCCCCCGCGGCATTCAATAGCTACTGGTTATCCTTGAGCCGCCACAGGTGCCGTCGGCCTGCCCGCGAGGAAAACAGCACACAGCATGTGCGCTTTGGCGTGAAACCAAGAGACTGCCGTAAACAGTTGCCAAAATCGCAAAGACAATCAATTTCTAATAAGTCTTCTTTTCAGTTCATCCTTGCCGCCACTCTTCTGGCCGTTGCCGCCGCCGACAGCGTCCCGGGCTATAACGCCCCGGCCCCGGCCCCGGCCCACCACCAGTCCAGCTACGACACTCCTCCCAAGTACGACTACAACTACGACGTCCACGGCTACGGCGACTACGCCCCGCAGTTCAGTGCCCAGGAGGGTCGTGACGGCTACAACACCAAGGGATCGTACACCGTTGCTCTTCCCGACGGCCGTACCCAGACGGTCACCTACTACGTGACTGATGCCTACTCCGGCACCATTGCCGATGTCCAGTACCAGGGCGAGGCCCAGTACCCCGCCTACAACCGCCAGTCCAGCTATCATCCCGCTCCGGCATACAATCCCGCTCCAGCCTACAAGCCCGCTCCGGCCTACAAGCCGGCTCGGGGCTACAAGGCTGCTTACTAAACGCAGAAATTTCTGTCGTTTGTTTTTGGCTATTTATTGACTGGTGTAAATTAATAAAAAGGGAATGAAAAAGTCCTCGTCATCGCCAACAAGCGGAGAAGAGAAATAAAGACAATATTGCAGATTGTCGAAAAAGGAAGCGGACGCGCCTACGCCCCAAACTAATGCTCGAAAAATCAGCGGCCATATGATTATCTATTCACAAAACATGTACTGGCCTGACTTTCTTCAGGATCTCGTTCATAGTCCATTTTCGACACCAGTAAAAGCCAGCAAAAAGTCAAAATAAAAACGCTGACCACTGAACGTTTCTGCTTTAGTTTCAAGATGAATGGAATCAGCTCGTTGTGGTCAAGCAGTGGATAACTTGAAGTCTTAACTGTTGCGGACAATGCCAAACGTAGTCCGTCACAGTGGATAGTGTTTTCACAGTGTGGGTATGACACAACTCGTAGATACTGAGCTCAACTTTTCGCAAAACGTGAAGCAAGTTGAAACAGTTGAGACAATGCACAAAACCACAACAGCTCTTGTTACGTTCGAAATTTACGCGTGCAGACTGTAACGAGAGTGTTGCAAGGAAAAATACCAACGGCCACTGCGTCCAAGGCCTTTTTCCGGGCATGTTACTTGTACTGACGGAAACGTGAAAGAACACTGTACAGAGCACGAGGCAGAATTCGGTGGACCGATGTCCTTTCAGGTAATTTTATCATACGGGAAATTCCATAACTCCACATAGACGTGCTGGGCTAACGCCTCGTGTTGTGATAAAGAATACGTTAGCAATGTGCTTGCTGCACATCTGATTTTTAATTCGGATTCCAGGTCCCCGAACAGAGGTGCGTTTTACGCGTGGTGCGTATATTCAACATGAGAAATTAATTCACGTAGTGGCTCACTGACAGCGTCTTGGCTAAAGCTGAAAAGATGCAATAGTTCTACTCTGTTTCGGAACAAACACAGCAAAGGTGTGACTAAATGTCACTAATGAACAAGTCACGTCTTTTAGAAAGGACTTGTTCCAACATTCAGACCAATGGATATGCACTCTATTTTTCGAAAAAGTTTAGTTAACACCGATTGATATAGCGTGTATCATTCACTTCATACCCGTAATACGGTTGTCTCAAACAAGACAAAAAAATCAATCAAGTTCATGCGTGACGGGTGGCTAGAACGCCTTTATAGCACACATGTAATTGATGGTGATAACTTAAGGTAAACATTCGAATGACTGATTTACGCCTAAATAGTATGGACGTAAGACTGGACGCTCAGCCCAACTAACTGTGCTTCACACCTGACTGGGGGCTGTTGACGACTCCCGGCCCCTCTACCCACGGCCAATTTCCCGTCACTCGTGAATGGTTCGTCATCGAAAATAAACCGACCGTTGGAAAGCTCGTGAAACACAGAGGTCCGATCAGGGGTCATTTTGTACTTTTGGAGAATATTTAAGCTGTTTACGTGCTATATATGTCTTCTCATAGCAGACTGCATGGGCCCGAGAAACCTCCTGGATCTCAAGAACTGTGTTAATAAAGGCTCAGTGCAAAAGGATGGAAAGGTTGGATAAAATTTCGCAGATCAAAATGCGTCTGATTCCACTGCTATATTGAATATCTACAAGGTAACGTGGAGTTCCACATAAAGCGATTTTCTGCTCCATATCGCCACGGACGCCGGCACCGAACGTGGGATGAAATTAACAGCAACCAATTCTGGCATCACGTTTTTTTTCCTTTGAGGAGAGGTCTTACTAATTTGTGTTTCGTGATAATAGTAATTCGTCTCATGGGTTATCATGTGTAAGCTTTTCCTAAAAATTCAGTAGCTACTAGTCTACAGAATTAGTCAAGCTTAATTCGTGCAAGTCCTTTTATTTGCACAATACGCAATGGTTTTAAAACCCCTTCAACTTCACGGTGTTATTAACAGTTTTAAGACCGAGTTGCGCCATTTGCGATTCATTCCAAATTATTTATCGCTGATTTTGAGGACAGCGCATTTTCGGCCAAAACGGTTCTGAGTGAACTGACCTCAGGTCAATGGTTGGAAGTCAGTGATAATGTTCGACATCAGGATTTTTTGGGAGTCACCATCACCTTGCACCCAAAACGCTGGAAAATTAAGGTCAGTCACCGAAAAACCACATCTGTTGAAAATGGCAATGACTTTAGCTCAAAGTACCGGGAATTTCGAGAAAAACTGAGACATAAAATCTGTTCCACCTGCCAAAATGACTCTTCCCAGGAAGATCTCTTCTGAACTCTTCGTTCTGAAAAATACGGGGGCTGAACTCTTTTGCACAAAGGCCTACTTGGCATTACGCAGGTCAGCTATCTGACCCAACCTAACCTCGGAACTTGCAGACAAGGCGTAGAAAGGACTAATCGAACGGTGCACACATCTTAACGCCGCTGCGTTTGTTCGTTCTCTAGCAATATTTGCAAAGCCTCAGGGGGACTGTAAAGGACCCCACAGTCCGGTGCGGATAATGGGCGGAGGGCTTGAAAATTGCAGGCATATTTCACGTCCAAAACGTCCTCAAAAGCATAAGAAATCTATAATGAAGGTCAACGTCAGAAGCACACCTTTAATATTAAGCACAATATGCGCATTTACTGGTATAATAATAATGAAATTGCACAAGCGGTCGGTAGTAAAAACGTTGCTATGTTAAATACAACCTTTCACAGTTACCTTAACAGAACTCCCGCCGCCGATTCTGTGGCCTTCGCACGGTGACCGCGTCAAGGTCATGCACCGTGACATTCCCCGTCTCATGGACCACCGTGTCTCGGCATATATATAGAGGGTGTGACACAGCAGACAGCGTCATACGATCGCTCAGATCCAACACAGCAACACAGAGTCAGCCATGAAGGTAAGTGTGTGGCCGACATTAAATGCCTATTCTGTCATACCCCCAACACGACTCTGCGACCCCAATATCAATAGTGATTAGCACTGATGCGGGTTAATTTCAATGAATAGCCATTTCATCCCTGATTTCGGAACCAGTTCATAACATTTCCTGCGAGGAGTTTTTCATCCTTATTAAAAAAAATCGGAATACGACTGTGTTCCTTTTTCCACGCGAAATTCAACAGCTAGGGGTTATCCCTGAGCTGCTGTAGGTGCAGTCGGGTTCCCCGAGAGGAAAACAGCACACGGCATGTGCGCTTTGGCGTGAAACCCAGAGACTGTCGCAGACAGATGTCAAAAGCATGCAGACAACCAATTTCTAATGAGTCTTCTTTTCAGTTCATCCTTGCCGCCGCTCTTCTGGCCGTTGCCGTCGCCGACAGCGCCCCAGGCTACAAGGCCCCGGCCCCGGCCCCGGCCTATCACCAGTCCAGCTACGACACTCCTCCCAAGTACGACTACAGCTACGACGTGCACGGCTACGGCGACTACGCCCCGCAGTTCAGTGCCCAGGAGGGCCGTGACGGCTACAACACCAAGGGATCGTACACCGTTGCCCTTCCCGACGGCCGTACCCAGACGGTCACCTACTATGTGACTGATGCCTACTCCGGCACCATTGCCGATGTCCAGTACCAGGGCGAGGCCCAGTACCCCGCCTACAATCGCCAGCCCAGCTATCACCCCACTCCAGCCTACAAGCCCGCTCAAGCCTACAAGCCCGCTCCGGCCTACAAGCCGGCCCGGGCCTATAAGCCCGCTCCGGCCTACAAGCCCGCTCCAGCCTACAAGCCTGCTCCGGCCTACAAGCCAGCCCGGGCTTACAAGGCTGCCTACTAAACGTGGAGAACCTTATCGTTTGTTTTTGGCTATTTATTGCCCGGTATAAATAAATATAAAAGGAATGAATAAGTTTTCGTCACCGCAAACAAGCGCAGAAGAAATATACCGACAATACCATAAATGCAAGGAAGTGAATGCGCCCGGGTTGCAAACTAGAGCTCGAAAAACAAGTGGCAATATGACCCTCACCTAATAAAACATCTACCCGCCGGTCTGTAATCTGGATCTCGTTCATACTCCATTTTTGAAAACAATAAAAGCCATAAATAAACTACCAACGAAGAAGCATTAGTATTAAGACGAGAGGAACCAACCAGTTGATGAGCACCGGGCTACTCGCTGCGATCTGTGACAAATGTAATCCGCTACAACGGTTACCGTTATTAGACAGTGGCTATGACCCACGTCGCACGTGTAAACAGACGACTCACTGAACTGATCAAGGACCGCTCATGAGACGTTCGAGATTTACGCACAGGGACTGTAGCCAGCATGGAGACATACCCTATGGTGCTTGGGTTCGACGATTTTTTTTACGATATCATAAGTGAACTGACGGTACTGTCGAAAACCGGTGTTTAGATCAAGTGCCAGCATTCTGTGGATCTAGTGTCTTTTTAAATAATGTTATCATACGGAGAAAATAGAACTGTTGTAACTCCACGCAGACAAGCTGAGCTAAAAAAACTACGCTATGAAATAGAGCACGTCACCAATATGCATTTCCTGTTTCTGATTCTGGATGTGGATTGTAGATCCCCGAACACAGGTGCGTGGCACGTATATTCACAACGGAAAATTAATTATGGCAATAACCGACAGATTGAGTCCCGGCTTCGCCTTTTATTGAAACCATGGCTGGCAATCCTCGACGTCAGGGGTCTGGACCCCCAATATTCAGGGATTTTAACATTAGGCCACGGCTATAGCAGGGAAGAAATTATCTGAAATCCTATGTGGACCCCCCATAATTCTAGGAAATCTCTAGGCATGACTGAAATGGCCCAGTTATCTGATTCTGTCTCGGAAAAAAACACTGCAATAAAGGTAACTACAACAAGACAAGTCCTTTACAAATGAATGGCTAGTAGAAATTGTATGAGCAACCAAACCGTGTTGTTTGGAAATTGAAGTCAACGGATATTTTTATCTTTCTGAGACGCTTAGATAATCCCGACTGATGTCGCACCCATCATCCATCTTACTGCGGTAATATGGACGGCTGAAACAGGACGATCATCAGTCGAAATTTCCGTCATGTTCGTCTCTGAAGAATGGCAAGGACGCCTTTGTACGACAGATGGAACTGGTTGCGGTAGCTTCATTTACAGGAAGCATTCGACTGTCTGCCGCCTAATTAATCTGGCCGCAAGGACAACATTTAGCCCGTGTCTGTGCTTTCATGTCAAAGCCAAGTCATACACTAATTACTAGGAAAGTGACACGGGTATGAGGACTATCTGTCTCGACTAGAAGACAAAAGGCGTCTATATGTTTCATCAGTTATTCTTATTTTACCCAAAATTGTTATTATTGAGGCGAGGCGGCAAGTTCCTGCCCTCCCTAACGGAACGATAGAGTTCCGCGGCACGTTTAACAAACAAAACGCCCACAAAGGCACAAAACATCTACACTAAACGACGACCGAATACGTACTCATACGGAATTACAGTGAAACCCCCCCCCCCCCAAAAAAAAAACAGGATTTTACAAATAATGAAACTTCAAAAGTTGTCGGTGTGTACAAATCTGCCATCTAAGACTACAGAACAAATGAGTTTTTCACAGCTTGATTTACTGGACTCAACCCGACTATTCCGTGGGTTTCACACGGTTACCGTGAGAAGACCACGCCCCGTGACAGCCACCACCCATGGACCAACGTGTCAAGGCATATATATATAGAGGGTGTCTGACACGGCAGACAGCATCAGACGACAGCTCAGCTCCCATACAGCAACAAAGCGTCAGCTATGAAGGTATGTCCGTAACAGTCATCGCGCGCTCCTAATGCCATACTAGTGATACAACTCAGCGACCCCAGTATCGGAAACGATTGAAAACCATATTGTTTCGGGACAAATGAATAGCTCTACCATCTGTGATGTAACGACCAAATAATAATACCTGCAATGACAGTTGCTTGATACGAGCAAAACTCGGAATACGGCAGTGACGTCTTCCCAACGTCGTATTCAACGGCTGCCGATTATTTGGAGTTGCAATACGTGTCGTCATCTTTCCCCGCTTTGGCGTGGAACCCAGCGATTGTCGTAGACTGTTGGCGAAACCACAGACGTTATATCTCGAACTATTTTGCATTTCAGTTCCTCCTTGCCGCCGCTCTTCTGGCCGTTGCCGCCGCCGACAGCGCCCCAGGCTACAACGCCCCGGCCCCGGCCTACCATCAGCCCAGCTACGACACTCCTCCCAAGTACGACTACAACTACGACGTGCACGGCTACGGCGACTACGCCCCTCAGTTCAGCGCCCAGGAGGGCCGTGACGGCTACAACACCAAGGGATCGTACACCGTTGCCCTTCCCGACGGCCGTACCCAGACGGTCACCTACTATGTGACTGATGCCTACTCCGGCACCATTGCCGATGTCCAGTACCAGGGCCAGGCCCAGTACCCCGCCTACAACCGCCAGCCCAGCTATCACCCCGCTCCGGCATACAAGCCCGCTCCCGCCTACAAGCCCGCCCCGGCCTACAGGCCCGCTCCTGCCTACAAGCCGGCAGCTGGCTATAAGGCTGCCTACTAAACGCGAAAAACTTCGTGTTTTTTTGGCTATTTATTGTCTGGTGTGAATGAATACAAAATGTACTGACTAATCTTTCGTAGTCGGAAACAGGCGCAGAACAAAAGCTTAAGAAGCCCAAAAACCTAAACTTGGGGATGGAATGCCATCCTAATCTGACAAAACAAGCTCACGCCGGTCTGTAACAGTCTTCTCTGATGACACTTGCTTTCCCATGGCAGTAAAAGGAATAAAGAAATCAAAACAAAACGAAAGAAATAAATTACCAACGAAGAGGCATTACTACTGAGACGAAAGGAACGAACTACTTCATAAGCAGTGGGCTATTCGCTGCGGTTTGTGACAAACGTAAACCGCTACAATGGTTACTGTTACTAGACAGTGGCTATGACGGAGCTCGCAGAGATTGAGCCCAAAGCTTTTTGACCACGTTGCACGTGGAAACAGCTGACTCATTGAACCGATCAAGAACCGCTCTTGACAAGTTCGAGATTTCCGCATAGGGATTCTAGGCAGCATGGAGATATACCCTATGGTGCTTGGGTTCGACGATTTTTTACGACATCATACGTGAACTGACGGTACTGTCGTAAACCGGCGTTTAGATCAAGTGCCAGCATTCCGTGGATCTAGTGTCTTTTTAAATAATGTTATCATACGGAAAAAATAGCACTGCTGTAACTCCACGCAAACATGCTGGACTAAAAAATTGTGTTGTGAAATAGAGCATGTCACCAAGAAAGTAATTCCTGATCCTAATTCTGGATGTGGATTCTAGATTCCCGAACACAAGTGCGTGGTACGGGTCTTCACGACGGAAAATTTACTATGGCAATAACCGACAGACTGAGCATTGGCTTTAGCTTTTACTGAAGCCACATGGTTAGCCATCCTCGAGGTTAGGAGCCTGGACCCCCAATATTCAGGGATTTTAACATTAGGTCTATGGCAATGGCTGGGAAGAAACTGTCTGAAATCCTATCTGGACCCCCCCCCCATAATGCTGGGAAATCTCCAAGCATGACTGAAATGGTCCAGGTGTTTGACTCTGTCTCGGAAAAAAACACTGCAATAAAGGTAACTAAAACAAGACATGTCCTTTACACATGAATGGCTAGTTCCAACTGTATGAACAACTTAACTGTGCTGTTTGGAAATTGAAGTCAACGGATACTTTTATCTTTCTGAGACGCTTAAATAATCCCGACTGATATCGCATACATCATCCATCTTACTGCGGTGACATCGACGGCTGAAACAGGACATCAGTCGAAACATGTTCGTCTCTGACGGCTGGGTACAAAGAATGCATTTGTACGACAGATGGAATTGGTTGCGGTAATTTCATTTCTAAGAAACATTCGACTGTGTGCCGCCTAACTAATCTGGCCGCAAGACTCAACATTCTGCCCAAGTGTCTGAACTTTCACGTCAAAGCCAAATCATACACTAATTACTAGGAAAGTCACACGGGTATGAGAACTGTCTGGACTAGAAGACAAAAGGCGTCTATATGTTTCATTAATTATTCTTATTTTACCCAAAACTGTTATAAGTGAGACGAGGCGGCAAGTTCCTGCCCTCCCTAGCGGAACGACAGAGTTCCGGCACAATGAAAAACAAAATGCCCTCAAAGTCACACAACATCTACACTAAACGACGACAGAGTAAGTACTCATATGGAATTACAGTGACACAAAAAAACAAAAAAGCAGGATTTTACAAATAATGAAACTTCAAAAGTTGTCGGTGTGTACAAATCTGCCATCTAAGACTACAGAACAAATGAGTTTTTCACAGCTTGATTCAGTGGACTCAACCCGACTATTCCGGTGGGTTTCACACGGTTACCGTGACAAGACCACGCCCCGTTACAGGCCCCCACCCATGGACCCACATGTCAAGGCATATACATAGAGGGTGCGACACGGCAGGCAGCATCAGACGATAGCTCAGCTCCCATACAGCAACAAAGCGTCAGCTATGAAGGTAAGACTGAGACAGCCATCGTGCTCTCCTACTGCCATACTAGTGATACAACTTAGCGATCCCAAGATCTGAAACAACTGAAATCCATATTGTTTCGGGGCAAATGAATAGTTATATCACCTCTGATGTAACGACCAGTAATAATATCTGCAATGATAGTTGTTTGATACGAGAAAAACTCGCAATACGGCAGTGTCGCCTTTCCAACGTCGTATTCAACGGCTGCCGATTATTTGAGTGGCAATACCTGTCGTCGCCTTTCCCCGCTTTGGCGTAGCACCCAGCGATTGTCGTAGACTGTTGGCACAACCACAGACATTACATCTCGAACTATTTCGCATTTCAGTTCCTTCTTGCCGCCACCCTTCTGGCCGCTGCTGCCGCCGCCGACAGCGCCCCAGGCTACAACGCCCCGGCCTACCACCGGCCCAGCTACAACGCCCCGGCCCCCGCCCACCGCCAGACCAACTACGACACTCCTCCCAAGTACAACTACAACTACGACGTGCACGGCTACGGCGACTACGCCCCTCAGTTCAGTGCCCAGGAGGGCCGTGACGGCTACAACACCAAGGGATCGTACACCGTTGCCCTTCCCGACGGCCGTACCCAGACGGTCACCTACTATGTCACTGATGCCTACTCCGGCACCATTGCCGATGTCCAGTACCAGGGTGAGGCCCAGTACCCCGCCTACAACCGCCAGTCCAGCTATCACCCCGCTTCGGCCTACAAGTCCGCTCCGGCCTACAAGCCGGCCCGGGCCTACAAGGCTGCCTATTAAATGTGCAAAATTCTCTCCTCCGTTTTTGGCTAATTATTGTCCGGTGTAAATAAATAAAAAAGGGCTCAATAACTTCTCGTCATCGCAAACAAGCGAAGAACAGAAATCTACACAATACCACAAATGCAAGGGAGCGAATGCGCCCAGACACCAAGCTAACGCTCCAGAAACAACAAGGTGGCAAAATGGTCCTCATCTCACGAGACATCCACACGCCGGTCTATAATCAGGATCTCGTTCATACTTCATTTTCGGCAGTAGGAACGCCAGAAGAAAATAAAACAAAAAACGTAAACCAATGACCGTCATTGCTTTAGTTTCAAGATGAAGGGAACCAGCTCGTTGTCAAGCTCTGCATTACGTCATGGCGTCCAAAATCCTAACCGTTGCCGCCAGTGAGAAACGTAACCCGTCACAGTGCGTAGTGTTTTCAGTGTGGCTATAAGGCACCTCGTATATACTAAGCCCAAAACTTTTTGAAAGCGTACAGATCAAGAACAGCTTCTTGTTACCTTCGAAATTCATTCGTGGTGGCTGTAACCAGAGTGTCGTAGGGAAAAATACCCTACTGCACCTGCGTTCAATACCATTTTTCCAGACATTTTACATGCACTGACGGCAACGCGAAAGACGTGTTAAGATCACGAGGCAGAATTCGGTGGGACTAGTGTTATAATTTCATCACATGGGGCAGACCTGCTGGGCCAACGCCCTCTGGTGTAATAAAGAACACGTCAGCAATGTGTTTGCCATACTTCTTATTTCGAATTCGGATTCCAGGTCCCCGAAGAGGTGCGTTTTACACGTGGTGAATATATTCACAACGATAAATTAATTTAGGTAATAGACTAACAGCGCCCTGACTTTGGCCACAACTAAACGGTGCAGTAGTTTTATTACGTTTCGGAACTGACACTGCAAAGGACGTCACTAAATGTATAATTCATGTCGTCTACAAATGAATGATTGAGAGGTTCTCTGGAGCCAGACTATGATTTGTTCGCACATTCAGAACAATGGATATGCACCATACTTTTCGAAGAAGCTTAGTTAATCCCGACTGAGATGCGTCTATCATTCATTTCACATCCGTAATACGGTCGTCGTAGACAAGACGAAAAAACACAAAGTTCATCCCTGCTTGTCCCTGACGGGTGGCTAGAATGCCTCTATGGCACACATGGAACTGACTGTGATAATTTGATTTATAGCAAACATTCCACTGACTGACTCGCGCCTTAATACTATGGACGTAAGACTGGATGCTTCGCCCAATTAGCTGAGCTTTCATGCCTGTAACGTACCGAGGAGGTGCATCTGATCACAACATCTGCAAACGGATAAATTACCATGAAAACCCCTGCACTGTTCACGCTAGGGTAAGGCCACCTAGACCAGAATCATTTTCATCCCTATTGCCTTTGGTGGGAACAGCTGTTTCTATCTTCCACACTATCACCTATCAGCAACAATGGGCCCAGTAACTAATCTTTTTGGTGCATTAAACTTGCTTTCTTGACCGTCCTAACAGGGAGTACCACGACACTGCGTTTTCGTTTTCCCTAACAGAGGTGTTTACGTGAGGTTCTTTCCAGTCGCGGGGACCGACGGAGAGGAGCACTCCTGGTCGTCTGTCAACCCACGCCTGTTGACAGACCTGGGGTTGTTGACGCCTGGGGTTGTTGACGCCTCCCGCCCTCTGTGCACACATTCCCGTCACTCGGAAATGGTCGCCTAAAAATAAACAGATCGCTGGAAAGCTCGTGACACGCCGAGCTCGGCTCTGGGCCATTTTATACTTTTGGAGAATGTTTAAGCTATTAACGTGCTATATCTGCATTTTCATAGCAGGCTGCATGAACACGACAAACGTCCCGGATCTCAAGAACTGTGATAATAAAGGTTCAGTGCGGAAGAAGAACGGATGGATAAAGTTCCATAGACCCCAATGCTGATATGTTCCCCAAATCTGATATGTTGAATATTAACGCAGTAACGTTGAGTTAAAGATAAAGCGATTTTCTGCGCCATAGCGCCGCAGGCGTCGGCCCCGAACGAGGGATGAAACTGAAACCAAACAACTTTGGTGTTCCGTTAATCTGGAAGGACAGGTTTTACTAATTTGTGTTTCGTGATGATAGTACTCCTTCTGGTTTGTTATGAATTCAGTAGTTACGAGTCTACGGAATTAGCCAAGCTTAATTCGTGTAAGCCCGTTTATTTGCAAAATATGCAATGGTTTTAAAACATTTTGAGCCTAATGATATTTTTAACAGTTTTAAGACTCAGTTCTGTCAATTTGGATTCATTCTAAATTATTCATCGCTCAATATGACAGGTCATTTTCGCCCAAACGATTATTAGTGACCGGACCTCAGGTGAATGGTTGGGTATCAGTGATAATTTTCGACATAACGATTTTTGGGAGTCACTATCACCTCTCACCCAAAACGCTGGAAAATTTAGGCCACTTTCCGGAAAACGACATCTGTTGAAAATAAGATTTAACTTAGGTCAGTGTACCGGACGTTTTCGAGAAACCTGAGAGAGAAAACCTGTTGAGCATGCTAAAATCACTAATCCCAGACAGTTTTCTTCTAAATTCTCCTTTCTGAAAAACAAGGGGGCTGCCCTTTTTATTGCACAGAGGCTCACCTGGCCTCACCTGTATCAGCCACTTCATCTTACCCAACTTCGGTACTTCCACACAAGGTATAGAAAGGACCAACGAACAGACGCACACATTTTACCGGCACTACGTTTCTCCGTTCCGCCGCAATATCTGCACCTCAGCGGGACTGTGAAGAACCCCACAGTCGGGTGCGGATAATGGGCGGCGGGCTTGAAAACTTCCGGCACATTTTACGCACAAAACGTCCTCCAAGGGCATAACAAACCTAAAACCAAGGTCAGCGTAAGAAGCACCCTTTAAATATTAAACACAACATGCGCATTTATATGTCTGAGGATACTGAAATTGGAAAAGCTCTTGGCAGTAAAAACATTGCTATGCTAAATATACCCTTCTACGGTTTCCTTAACAGAACTCCCGCCACGGATTCCGTGGGCTTTCGCACGGTGACCGCGACAAGGTCACGCCCGTGGCCTTGGCCCCCATCTCATAGACCACCGTGTCCCGACATATATAGAGAGTGTGACACGGCATACAGCGTCAGACGATCACTCACATCCAACACGGCACCACAGCGTCAGCCATGAAGGTAAGTCTGTGACAGTCATTGCAGGCCTATTCTGTCATATCCCTAATTGACATTGGCCTCTGCAAACCCAATGTCAATATTGGCTGGCAATGGTTTGGGTCAATTTCAATGAATAACTATTACATCCTTGACTTCGGAACAAGTTGGCAACATCTGCAGCAAAGAGCTTTTTATCCTCTTGTAAAAAGTTCGGAATACGGCTGTGGTGATATTCCCCTGCGGCATTCAATAGCTACTGACTATCCTTGAGCCGCCACAGGTGCCGCCGGCCTGCCCGCGAGGAAAACAGCACACAGCATGTGCGCTTTGGCGTGAAACCAAGAGACTGTCGTAAACAGTTGCCAAAATCACAAAGACAATCAGTCTCTAATGAGTCTTCTTTTCAGTTCCTCCTTGCCGCCGCTCTTCTGGCCGTTGCCGCCGCCGACAGCGCCCCAGGCTACAACGCCCCGGCCCCGGCCTACCACCAGTCCAGCTACGACACTCCTCCCAAGTACGACTACAACTACGGCGTCCACGGCTACGGCGACTACGCCCCTCAGTTCAGTGCCCAGGAGGGCCGTGACGGCTACAACACCAAGGGATCGTACACCGTTGCCCTTCCCGACGGCCGTACCCAGACGGTCACCTACTATGTGACTGATGCCTACTCCGGCACCATTGCCGATGTCCAGTACCAGGGCGAGGCCCAGTACCCCGCCTACAACCGCCAGTCCGGCTATCACACCGCTCCGGCCTACAAGGCCGCTCCGGCCTACAAGCCCGCTCCGGCCTACAAACCGACCCGGGCCTACAAGGCTGCCTACTAAACGTCGGAAGTTTTTTCCTCCGTTTTTGGCTATTTATTGTCCGGTGTAAATAAATAAAAAGAGGATGAATAACTTCTGGTCATCGCAAACAAGCGAAGAACAGAAATCTTCACAACACCACAAATGCAAGGGAGCGAATGCGCCCAGACTCCAAGCTAATGCTCCAGAAACAACGAGTGGAAATATGATCCCCACCTCACAAGACATCCACACGCCGGTCTATAATCAGGATCTCGTTGATACTACATTTTCGGCAGTAGGAACGCCAGAAGAAAATAAAACAAAAAACGTACACCAATGACCGTCATTACTTTAGTTTCAAGATGAAGGGAACCAGCTCGTTGTCAAGCTCTGCATTACGTCATGGTGTCCATATCTCCTAACCGTTGCCGCCAGTGAGAAACGTAACCCGTCACAGTGCGTAGTGTTTTCAGTGCGGCTATAAGGCACCTCGTAGATACTGAACCCAATTTTTTTCGAAAGCGTATAGGACAAGAACAGCTTTTGTTACGTTCGAAATTCTTTCGTGGCGGCTGTAACCAGTGCTGTAGGGAAAAATACCCTACTGCACCTGCGTTCAATACCATTTTTCCAGGCATTTTACATGTACTGACGGCAACGCGAAAGATTGGTGTTTAGATCACGAGGCAGAATTCGGTGGGACTAGTGTTATAATTTCATCACACGTAGAAAACGGCACTGCCGTAACTCCGCGCAACCTAATGGGCTAACGCCCCTGATATCATAAAGAACACATTAGCAATGAGCTTTCCATACTTCTTATTTTGAATTCGGATTCCAGGTCCCCGAAGAGGTGCATTTTACGCCTGGTGCATATATTCACAACGAAAAACGAATTGAGGTAACAACTGACTAACAGCGCCCTGACTTTGGCCACAACTAAACGGTGCAGTAGTTTTATTACGTTTCGGAACAGACAATGCAAAGGAGGTCACTAAATGCATAATTCACGTCTTGTACCAGTGAATGGTTGAGAGGTTCTCTGGAGCAGGAAAATGACTTGTTCGCGCTTCTTTGTTGACGCCTCCCGCCCCATCTCCCCATGCCCACTTTGCCGTCACTCGTGAACGATTGGTCGCCTAAAAATAAACAGACTGTCTGAAAACTCATGACACAAAGAGGTCGGATCTAGGGGCATTCTGTGCTTTTGAAAAATAATTAAGCTATTTACGTGCTATATATGCCTTGTTACAGCATACTGCATGGACTCGAGAAAAGTCCTGGATCTCAAGGACTGTGTTAACAAAAGCTAAGTGCAGAAGACGAACGGATGGATAAAATTCCGCAGATTCCAATGTGTCTGATTCCTCTGATATGTTGAATATTAACGCGGCAACGTCAAATTAAAGATAATGCGATTTTCTGTGCCATAGCGGCGCGGGCGCCGGCACCGCAACGTGGGATGAAATTGACAGCAACCAATTTTGGCATCCCATTGTTTTGAGGGTACCGGTCTTACTAGTTTGTGTTCAGTGATGATAATAGTTCGTGCCATGGTTTACTACATTTTAGTTTAAGAAAAATTCGGGAAGTTACCTATCTACAGAACTGCCGGGGCTACATTCGTGCAAGTCCGCTTATTTGCAAAATATGCAGCGGTTTTTGCACTTTTCGAACTGAATGGTATTATTACGAGTACTGAGACCCAGTTCTGCCAGTTTCCATCCATTCCAAGTTATTCATTGCTGATTCTGAGGGCGGTGCATTTTCGCTCAAACAGTAACTGATGACCTGACCTCAGGTCAATGGTTGGAGGTCAGTAGTATTTTTCGAATAACGATTATTAGAAGTCACCATGACCTCACACCAAAAACGTTGGAAAAAATCCGTCAGTTTCCGAAAAACGGCAACACTTGTTGAAAGTGCAACTGACTTTAAGTCAATCTACCGGAAGTTTCCAAAAAAAAAAAAACTGGGACAGGAAATTGGTTACGCCTATCAAGATAACTGGTTCCCAAAAGTTCCATTCTATGCTCTTCTGTCTGAGAAATAAGGGGATGAACTTCTGCTGAGTGCACTTAAGCTCACGTGGCCTAACCTAAGTAACCATTTCACCTAACCTAACTCTGGAACTTCCACACAAGGTGTAGAAAGGATCAATGAAAAGGTACAATTTACTGCCGCTGCGTCTCCATGTTCTCTCGAGGTATTGGTAAAACCTCAGGGGACTGTCAGAACCCCACAGCTGGAAGCAGATTATGGAGACGGACTTGGATTTTTTTGGCACATTTCACGTCCAAAACGTCCTCAAGAGTATGGCAAATCTACGAGCAACGCCGACCTATGAAGTACCCCATTACATTAAACTCAACAAACGCATTTATTGGTCCAAGAATATCGGAACTGGAAAGGCAGTCGGCAGTAAAAACATTGTTATGTTAAATGCACCCCTTCACAGTTTTCTTAACCGAACTCCTGCCGCCGATTCCCGTGGCTTTCGCACGGTGACCGCGACGAGGTCACGCCTCGTAACACTCGCCCCCCTTCCACAGACCACCGTGCACCGGCATATAAATAGAGAGCGTGACACGGCAGACAGCGTCAGACGATAGATCAGAACCATCAAGGCAACACAGTGTCAGCCATGAAGGTAGGTCTGTGGCAGCCATGTCTTTTAGCCTTGTTCTGCCATATTCACGTTAGGACAAAGCTGCCCAGACTCTGAAGCAATCAAGAAGCCATGACATCACGTTTAGCGCTAATTTCAAGAACACCTGTTTCTTTGGCGTAGGTACTTTGTGCTTACATCTGCAATGGAGAGTTATTCACTGGCTTGCATACAAAAACGTCGGAATACGGCTGCGTTGCCTTTCCAACGCCATAGTCAATAGCTGCTGCGTAATAGCAGTCACAGTAAGTGTCGTCGCCTTCCCCTCGAGGAAAAGATCGTACAGCTTGTGCGCTTTGGCGTAAAACCCAGGATACTACTGTTGATAGTTGTCGAAATCACGAACGATCATCTCTAATTATTCCTAATTTCAGTTCATCCTTGCCGCCATTCTTCTGGCCGTTGCCGCCGCCGACAGCGCCCCAGGCTACAACGCCCCGGCACCGGCCTACCACCAGAACAGCGACACTCCTCCCAAGTACGACTACAGCTACGACGTGCACGGCTACGGCGACTACGCCCCTCAGTTCAGTGCCCAGGAGGGCCGTGACGGCTACAACACCAAGGGATCGTACACCGTTGCCCTTCCCGACGGCCGTACCCAGACGGTCACCTACTACGTGACTGATGCCTACTCCGGCACCATTGCCGATGTCCAATACCAGGGCGAGGCCCAGTACCCCGCCTACAACCGCCAGTCCGGGTATCACCCTACTCCGGCCTACAAGACCGCCCCGGCCTACAAGCCGGCAACTGACTATAGGGCTGCCTACTAAACGTCAACAACTTTTTCGTTTGTTTTTGACTTATTTATTGTCTGGTGTGAGTGAATACAAAATGCATTGACTACCTTTTCGTACTCGGATATCAGCGCAGAACAAAAATCTAAGACAAGACCATAAACCAGGCGGATCGAATGTACCCACAGCGCGACACTAGTGCTCGACAAATCTGATACCATCCTAATCTGACAAAACAAGCTCACGCCAATCTGTAATGGGGTTCTCGATGACACTTCATTTCCGACGGCAGTGAAAGGAATAAAGAAATGAGAAGAAAATGCAAGAAGTAAACTATCAGCGAACACGCATTAGTATCAAGATCAAAGGAACCAACTGGTTCCTAATCAGTGGGCTACTCGCTGCGGACTATGACAAACGTCGTCCGCTTCAATGGCTATGGTATATTAGACAGTGGCTATGATGCAGCTCGCAGAGATTAAGCCCAAAGCTTTTCGACCACGTTGTACGTGGAAACAGCTGACCAACTGCACCGATCACGAACCGCTCGTGACAGCCAGCATGGAAACCCCTATGGTGCCTGAGTTCAACGTTTTTTTAGATATACGTGAACTGACGATACCGTGGAAAGCCGATGTTTGTATCAAAAGCCAGCATTCTGTGGGATCAGTGTCTTTTGAAGTCATCTTATCATATGGAGAAATCCATTTTCTCCGTATAACATGAGATGACATGAAACAACATGAAACAATATGAAGTCCGTATAACATAAAAACAGCCCAGCACGTGAGTCTACTTAGACATGCTGGGACGAAAGATTTTGTTCTGAAATAGAACACGTTACCAATATGTATTTTATTACGTTTCTGGTTCTGGATGTGGTTACTTGATCCCGGACACGGGGACACAGGTGCGTGGCACGTGTATTCACGGCGGGAAATTAATCCAGGAACTAAATGACAGATTGAACTCTGGCTCTGCTGTTCACTGAAAACATGGCTGACGATCCCGAGGGGGGGTTGGGGACCGGACACCCCAATGTTCAGGGATTTTAACATTAGGCCTATGGCAATGACTGCAAACAGACGGTCAGGAATCGTGTGTGGATCCCGCTTTAATTTTGGGAAATCACTAGCCATCGCTGGAATGGTCCAGTTGTTTCGTTCTGTCTCAGAAAAAAGTCCTGCACTAAAGGGAACTAAAACATGACATGTTCTTTACAAATGAATGGCTAACAGAAGTTGTATGAGCAACTAAAATGACTTGTTTACAAACTGAAGCGAGTGGATACTTTTATTTTTCTGAGACGCTCGGGTAATCCCGACTGATATCGCATCCATCATCCATGTTGACAGCGGTAGGTAACACGGCCGTCTGAAACAGGACGAAAATCAGTCAAAACCTCATTCACGCTCGTCTCTGAGACTGCAAGAATGTCTCGGTACGGCAAATGGAATTGACTGAGGTAGTTTTATTTATAGGAAACATTCGACTGACTGTCGCCTGACTGATCTGGACGCAAGACTGAACATCCAGCCCAAGTGTCTGTGCTTCAAGGTCAAGCCAAGTCATGCACTAATTGTTGGGAAGTGACACGAGTATTATGCCCACCTCTTTGCATTGGGAGACGACAGGAGTCTATATATTTCATTCATTATTCTTATTTGATTTATTAGTACCATTACTTGTGCGGCGAGGCGGCACGTTCTCGTCCTCCCTAGCGAAGCCACAGAGTTCCGGCACATCTGACAACAAAGCATTTTCAAAGGAACACATCTACAATAACCCTAACCGGCAAGGGGAGGGGGCCGAATCCGCCCCTTTGGGTTTTTCCTTGCCAATTCCAGGGTTTTCGACGCAGCTTGACGAAACTTGGCGACGTTTCCTAGCTATTCTTTCTACGTACTGTTACGAAACCTCGTAATTCCATTTTGGTCAGGGGCGGAGAGCTCATTTAAGGCCAAAGATCGTAAGGTGACCTGAAGAACATGTGGCCATGACGGTTCCTCTGTTTCATGTCCCTGGGACCGCCTACGTAAACGTTATACAAGCAATGTAATACGATTTGCACTTTTCCAGCATAACATGACTTACAGAAGCTAAAAAGTGCTTTTAACTTCTTGTTAATTCAGTTTTTGAAAAAAAACTAATCCTCATATTTTCAAAACACTGTGAACGCCTATGAAGTTTCCCAAAATTTCCAATGTATGGACCAATGGCCAAAGTCCCATTCATAATCTCTGTACGCTAATTCCATGAAAATCGGTCCGTAAACATTACAGTTATGACAAGCTCAAAAAAGCCCCCATTTGGACTTTTTTGCCCCCTGTGACCACTCCTTTCAAAATTTTCGCAACTTCTTTTTATAACGATGTAGTTTACGTCATGGCACATTGATCGCCGTTCGTTGCAATGAAATCGGATGTGGAGTTCTCGAGATTTCGGGGGAGGCGAGAATCCGCCCGCACCCCTCTGCCGGGAATCGGCCATGCCGCCTGGCCCTCCGGGAGTAGGACGAAACAATGATCGAATAAGTACCCATACGGAGTTAAAGTGAACAAAAAACTTGGGATTTTACGAACAATGAAACTTCAAAAGCGGTCTTCAGTATACAAAATCTGCTGTCTAATATTACAGAACAAACGAGTTTTTTTCACAGCTTCAATGGACTCACGTCGCCTACGCCGTGGGCTTCCCACGGTGACCGAGACAAGGCCACGCCCATGAGAGCCCCCCACCCATGGACCACCATGTCACGGCGTATAAATAGAGGGTGAGACAATGCAGACAGCATCAGACGATAGCTCAGCTCCCATACAGCAACAAAGCGTCAGCTATGAAGGCAAGTCTGAACAGCCACCGCGCGCTCCTACTACCATACTCATGATACAACACAGCGACCCTAGTGTCTGAAATGATCAAAGACCATGATATTGCTGTGGGAGAAATGAATAGCTATATCATCTGTGATGTAAGGGCCAGGCCGGCATCTGCAATGACAGCTGTTTGATATCAACAAAACTCGGAATACCACAGTGTTGCCTTTTCCAATGTCGTATTCAACGGCTACTGTGTATTTGGAGAAGTAGTACGTGCCGTCACCTTTTAGAGATTGTCGTAGACAGTTGTCAAAACTAAAGAAATTCCATTTCCAACTATTCTGCATTTCAGCTCCTGCTTGCTGCCACTCTGCTGGCCGTTGCCGCCGCCGACAGCGCCCCAGGCTACACCGCTCCGGCCCCGGCCTACCACCAGTCCAGCTACGACACTCCTCCCAAGTACGACTACAGCTACGACGTCCACGGCTACGGAGACTACGCCCCTCAGTTCAGTGCCCAGGAGGGCCGTGACGGCTACAACACCAAGGGATCGTACACCGTTGCCCTTCCCGACGGCCGTACCCAGACGGTCACCTATTATGTGACTGATGCCTACTCCGGCACCATTGCCGATGTCCAATACCAGGGCGAGGCCCAGTACCCCGCCTACAACCGCCAGTCCAGCTATCACCCCGCTCCGGCCTACAAGCCCGCTCCAGCCTATAAGCCCGCTCCAGCCTACAGGTCGGCAACTGGCTTCAAGGCTGCCTACTAAACATAAAAACCTTTTCGTTTGTTTTTGGCTATTTATTGTCTGCTGTGAATGAATACAAAATGCACTGACTTTTCGTAGTAGAAAACCAGCACAGAACAACAATATAAGACAAGACTTTAAACCAGGGGGATCAAAGGCACTTTCAGCGCAAAACTAGTGCTCGACAACATACCTGGTACTATTCTAATCTGGCAAGGCAAGCTAACGCCGGTTTGTAGTAGGGTTCTCGATGACACTAAGGTTTCGACGGTAGTAAAAGGAACGAAGGAATGTTTCACCAATGAAGAAGCACTATTACAGGATAATCAGGAGGAAATGATATAAAGTATGACTGTCACAGCTAGCATAAGGAAACAAACAAAATAGTTTCTGCTATGTGTATTGTGGTGCAGACATTCAGGACATCTGATATTTTATCTTATTTGGAAATTTCACATTTCGTGTTCTGCAGATATGAGACCATTTCCCACAAGCCCCTTCGGCAGTCCAAACGCAACTGCCCCTTCACCAAAGAGCAGTCCAGCTAGATTACCTTGAAGTATGGTGAGCTGCAAAGCTCGATCCTCGTGAAGAGAGCCTTCAGGCAGCGTTTTTTTCCAGAATAAACCCAGAGCTGTACCCAAGCTAATGGCCTCCCACAGGCTATGCAACAGTTTCAAAAGCAAAGCCTCGAAGCGCCCTGCTGTGTCTGCTAGCCACACTCCACCACGACAGAACAAATCAAAAGGGTTGAAGATTTTTCCAGCAGCAGCCTAAGGCCCACAAAAGCCTGGTCTCAGAACAGCTCGGCCTGTCCAAAAGATCTGAAGGGTGCTGGGGAAAAGAAGCTAACTGGAAGCTCTATCAGCTCCACCTCGCTCAGATCCTCTCGCCTGCCAGCGAGGAGCCCAGGCTCGCAGCGTGCACGCTCTGGGTCACCCATGAAGAGGAATAGTTTGAGAGAGTCCTGTTGAGTGAAGTGATGAGAAATGGCCTGTGTTCCATCAGGCTCCTAACCGTAAAAATGATGTAACATGGGTCACACAGCACCCGCGCGCTGCGGTAAAACGCAAGAAGGCGCACGAAAGAAGGCGATGGCGTAGTTAGGTACCGTGGATGACACTGTGGAGCAGCTGGTCACGAAGGACTAGAAATGAGCCTGTCTTCAACCTGTGATCAAGTATCCAGCGTAATACGTTCCAAATATGTCTTTTAACGAGGAAAATGAGGAATGATACCTCCATGATGGCTTTCGACTTCATATCATTTGTTGATGAGCATCCTGTATCAAGATGTAAGGAACCAACTAGTTCATAAGCATTGGGCTACTCGCTGCGATTTATGACAAGGGTAATCCGCTACAACGGCTGCTGTCATTAGACAGTGGCTATGTCGCAGCTCGTACAGGTTGACCCAAAGCTTTTTGACCACGTTGCACGTGGAAACAGCTGACCCATTGCAGCAAGGAAAAACTGCTGATGAGACGTTCGCGATTTACGCATAGCGATTACAGCCTGCCTGATGCATGGAAACTGGTATGGCATGGCATGGTACCTGGGTTCGATCATTGTTTTTCATATATACGTGCACTGACTGTAAAGTGTTGCCATTTTCGGAAAAAATTCAAAGCATTTTTCGAACAAATTCCCAGGAGGAAGCCATGCAAGTGTCCACGACTGTCCAAGGTCCATGTCTGTCCAAGAAAATTCCGATTTTTTCCGAATTTTTGCACCTGTTTTCAGTTTCCAAACAGCCAGGACGAAACAACCATGTCTTCCAATTCTGAAGGCCCGTAGCGCTGGTCATAATGCGGAATGCATAAGTGCTATCAATAATACTGCACAGAAAAATGTTCCCCATCCTCCCTTGCATGTTTGCGTCTCTTGACTTCCCTTTGTCTAAAGGTGGTTGCTTAAAATAAAATCGTTAGGTGTGGTTGCTTCCAAAACCATCATGGACAATTGTTCTTTACATCTGTGGTGTATCCTGTGTAATCTTCCCAATACTAAATTTGTGCGATATACTCTTCTTAAGAAAAACAAAATGGTTAGTGCTGGCGATTTCTCACAATTTGGCAGCCCTGTAGATTACCGGGCAGCCATATGGCAACAAATGTGGCGCATCTTCCTGGGCTATCAAACAAAATAGGACTGAGAGCATTAAGAGGAGGAAAGACCTACCTATTTCGGGCGTTGGGGGAAGATTTTGTGGCGTAAGATCATAAACGACGCGTGAGATTAGGAATCCAAGTTGTTTTACACAAATCAATTAGGTTGGTTTAATGCAGCGAAGAAGCACAAAGCACTAAGTCGATAGATTTGTCGATATGCAATTACGTTACAAGTCACTGTTATGGGGAGGTGTGCTTGAGCTATGTAGCACGCTATGAACGCCAGTTTGCAGTCGGCACACGCTGTGAAATAGCTGTGAATCATCTGTAAATTACTAGGCCAGTTTCCGGTTTTCATTGCTTAGAAATGGTCGTGGGCCTTCTGTAGGATAATGCCGTACCTATATTTTTGGAAGGCATGGGCAACCTCAGTAATCTCAAAATTGAACATTGTGCCAAGGCGCAAAACATGACAACATGGACCTAACAACTGGCTGAAGACTCAGTACTTTTATAAAACTGCATTTATCTGCATCCAAAAACCACAACATACTGCAGTTGCAGTTGGCTGATATGTTGGTCAGTTGTGGCAAAAACCGATTCGGAAATCGGAAAAGCATGAAAAGGTTGGAATTCAGATTCCCATAATCGACACCATGACGGTATCTTCTACGTTTCTGATTCTGGATTTGGATTCTAGATCCCCGAACACAGGTGCGTGACACAGGGACAGTAACGTAGAAAACCGGTGTTTAAATCAAGAGCAAGAGCATTCCGTGGGATCACTGTCTTTTTAGGTAATCTTATCATACGGGAAAACAGCACTGCAGTAACTCCACGTGGATGTGTTCGGCTAAAAGACTGTTGTGGAAAACAGCACGTTACCAATATGCATTTTCCATATTTCTGATTCTGGATGTGGATTCTAGAAAACGAACACAGGTCGGTGGCACGCGTATTCACGACGGAAAAATTAATTCAGGCAATAAACGACATACTGAGCCCTGGCCTTGGCTTTTACTGAAATGGTGCAGTTTTTCATTCTGTTTGGGGAAAACTAATGCAATGGCGGCAACTAAAACAAGACGTGTCTTTTACAGATGAATGCTTGACAGAAGATGTCTCAGCCACAAAAAATGAGATATTTGCACACTGAAGCCAGTGGACATTCTTATTTTTCTACGATGCGTAAGTAATTCCGATAAATATCGCATCCCCCGTTTTACAGCGATACCACGGCCGTCCGACATGGGAGGAATCTGTCGAAACTTTCTTCACGCTCGTCTCTGAAGGACTGCAAGAATGCCTTTGTAAGGCAGATGGAACTGACGGCGGCAATTTCATTCAAAGGACACAATCGAATGACTGCCGCCTGACTAAACTTCACGCAACACTGAACATTTCGCCCGAGAGTCTCTGCTTTCACGCCAAGACCATGTCATAGACAGATCATTTGGCGAGTGACATGAGTTTCAATATCCCCCTTTGCACTGGAAGGCGCAAGGCGCCTTTATATTTTATTTCCTACTGCTGCTTTATCTGTTATTATTATTTGCGGGCGAGGCGGTAATCCGGCACATCTGGCGGACAACATATCCTCAAAGGCACACAACATCTACACTACACCACGGTCGAATAAGCACTGATATGGAATTAAAACGAACAAAAAGGTTGCAAATTCAGAAATACCGAAAATTTAAAAGCTGTTGGTAATGCACAGACTTGCCATGTAAAGCTACAGAACAAAGAAGTCTTTTCAGCCTGCTTCACTGAACTCACGCCGCCTATGCCGTGGCATTCCCACGGTGACCGCGACAGGGCCACGCCCCGTGACAGCCCCCCACCCATGGACCACCGTGTCAAGGCATATATATAGAGGGTGTGACACGGCAGACAGCATCAGACGATAGCTCAGCTCCCAAACAGCAACAAAGCGTCAACTATGAAGGTAAGTCTGTGGCAGCCATCACACGCTCCTACCGCCACACTGATCATGCAACTCTGCGACCCAAATATCTGAAACGATTCAAAACTATGACACTGTTTTGGGACAAACGAATAGCTATATCATCTCTGATGTAAGGACCAAGTTAATAACACCTGCAATGACAATTGTTTGATATAAAAAAAAACTCGGAATACGGCAGTGTCGCATTTCCAACGTCGTATTCAATGGCTTCTGTTCATTTGAAGTTTCAGTGAATGTGCGGTCGGCTTCAATGCGAGGAAAAGAGCGCACATCACGCGTGTTTCGGCGTAGAATGCAGTGACTGTCGTAGACAGTGATCAAAACCACCGACACTCCACTCAAACCATTTGGCATTTCAGTTCCTCCTGGCCACCGCTCTTCTGGCCGTTGCCGCCGCCGACAGAGCCCCAGGCTACAACGCCCCGGCACCGGCCTACCACCAGCCCAGCTACGACACTCCTCCGAAGTACGACTACAGCTACGATGTGCACGGCTACGGCGACTACGCCCCTCAGTTCAGTGCCCAGGAAGGCCGTGACGGCTACAACACCAAGGGATCGTACACCGTTGCCCTTCCCGACGGCCGAACCCAGACGGTCACCTACTACGTGACTGATGCCTACTCCGGCACCATTGCCGATGTCCAGTACCAGGGCGAGGCCCAGTACCCCGCCTACAACCACCAGCCCAGTTATCACCCCGCTCCGGCCTATAAGCCCGCCCCGGCCTACAAGTCCGCCCCGGCCTACAAGCCCGCTCCAGCCTACAAGTCCGCCCCGGCCTACAAGCCCGCCCCGGCCTACAAGCCCGCTCCAGCCTACAAGCCAGCTCCGGCCTACAAGCCAGCTCGGGCCTATAAGGCTGCATACTAAACGTAAAACATTCTGTCCGTTTATGGTTATTTATTGTCTGGTGTGAGTGAATACAAAATGCACGGACTAACATTTCGTGGTCCGAAACCAGCGGAGAAAAAAAGTCTAAACAATATTTTAGACGCAGGGGAACAAATAAGCCGAGTGCGCCAAACTAGTGCTCCACAACAAACCTGATACGATCCCAATCTGACGAAACAAGCACACGTCAGTAAAAGGGAAAAACGCATGAGATCAATGCATAACCCTTAGCATCGAGATGCAAGGAACTAAATCGTCGTCAATTTTTTGGCTACGTGCCCGTGATTCGTAACGTAACCGCCGTGATCTATGAGGAAGCAGTCCCCTGCAGCGACTACCGTTTTTGGACAGTGACTATGACACACCTCGTAGAGATTGAGTGCAAGGCTTTTCGACCACGTTCCACACGGAAACAGATGACTCACCACACCACATAAAAACCGGCCATAAGACGTCCGAGATTCAAGAGTAGCGATTGTAGCCAGCCTGATGAACAGAAATGCACAGAAATGCCTCATGGTACCTGGGTTTAATGATTTTTTCGGACATCTCACGTGCTCTACAAGGCCGCTCTGGCCTACAGGCCCTTTCCGGCCTACAAGATGACTCCATCGTACAACGCTGCCTACGAAACGTAAAAACTTTCTCGTTTCTTTTTGGCTATCTATTCCTTTCCGGCCTACAAGATCATCCCATTGTACAACGCTGCCTAAGAAATGTAAAGACTTTCTTGTTTCTTTTCTGCTATCTATTGCCTAGCGTGCAAGACTAAAAAGAACTAACTTTTGTAGACGGAAGGACCCGGAGACCAGAAGTCTACACAAGGCTATATATGCGAGGGATGGAATGCATCCAAGAAGCAAAACTGGTGCACAGGAAGGAGACAACAATATATAAGAAGAAAAACAAAAAAAACGGGAATTAAATCAAACAAACAGAGCCGACAACATTTCCATCCAAAAGAGCGAGGATCAGCATATCTCAACGGATCCTGGAGGCAAGCCGTTTTCACGGCAGTAAAAGCAGGAACAACGTGTTAGACCAAAGAATAATTAGTACGAAGATGAAAGGCACCTAAAGGTTGTCAAGCATTGGGCTGCTTCATGCCGTCACAGCGTAACCGCCGTCGTCAATAACAAACGTAGTCCGCTATAGTGGCTACCGTTTTCAGAGAGCGGCTATAACGCAGCTTGTACAGATTTTGACGAAAACGTTTCGAGCGTAGCGTAGCGCGTTAAAAAGTTCAGCCGTTGCACCGAATAAGAACGGGCCACGACGTGACGATTATCACATCATTACTGTACCACACATCATGCATGCAGAAATATCCTCTGGTGATTGCATTCACTACTTTTTCCAGGCATGGTACGTGCACTGCCGGCAATGCAGAAGATCGGTGTCCTTTTAAGTTATCTTGCCAACGGGGAAAACGCCATTGCCGCGATTCCATGTAAAGGTGCTGCGCTAACGCACCCTGTTTTAATACAAAACAACAGCATGTCCTTCCTTGTTTCTGGTTCGGAACCTGGATTCCAGTTTCCCAAGCACAGGCAGCTTTGACGCGTGGTACGTATATTTATTAGCCAAAGCTCTTTACGCAGTAACCGACAGACTGAGCCCTGATCGTGGCTGTGACTAAAATAGTGCAGTTACTTTATTTCGTTTCAAAACAAACACTGCGATGAGGAAAACTAAAAACACAACCCATATCTGCTATAAATGAATGGCAGATGTCACTTGTCTAAATAGCAAAAGTGAATTGTTTGCGCTTTAAGGTTGGTGGGTACTCTGATTTTTCTACGAATCTTAATTGGTCCCAATATATATCGTACGTTTTACAGTCTAACACAACGGTCTAAAATGAGATGAACATCAGTCAAAATTTCATCCCAGGTCACTTCTGAAGGATGGCCAGCGTACCGCTGTAGTGCAGATGCAGCGGATTCTAATAATTTGATTTAAAGGAAACATTCGATTGATGGACGACTCACTAGTCTGGACGTACGATTGGGACGTCGAGCCCAAGTGGCTGACACAGTAAACGTAACGAGGAGGCGAATGTGACCACATGAACATACGGCCAAATCACCGAAAGAACCATGTTATGTCGAGGCTAGAACCAAGTTACCGAACAAATATGAGGCAAATGACACACGGGTTTTAAAACCACTCTTGCGTTGCAAACGGAAAGGCATGACGCAATTGCAATGTCGTGACTATTGTTGTCGTTTTTGGGGGGTGGGGAACGTTTCCGTCTTCTGTAGCAGAACCGCAGAGTTCCGGCACATTTCGAGCACAAAACCCACCCAAAAGCGCAAAACATATTCATACATTAAACCGGCATTCGCGGCCATATTTAGAACTACGCCACTCGCTGGGAGTGAGGTCTATTTTTTGCCTCCCCCAACCAACTTTGTAACTAATGGCCCGAACGAAACGTTTCAAATTGTAAACGATGGTCCTCAACGAGAGTCTTCAGAAATGGCACAGTTTTGGTTGGCCCAGATGCGTACAGGTAATGTAAAACGAATGTTTCACTTGGAAGGCAAAGCCAGCTCTAAATTATTTTTTAAAAGCCGAAAAAGACAAACGGAAGGATAATGGAGCAAGGTTACAGGTTAAGGTCAAAGTCAACTTAAGGGCCTAGACCATAATTTTCATGAAAAATGGCTTCAAATGCCACCAAACTGTTCTATGCAACCTTTGAGAGCGTAAAAACTCCGTTGTGAGAATCAGCGCCTTGAACTGTCCCACAAACCATGTAAAAAGGATCACATAAAGAACAAATTGCAAGACCTTTGAAAGAGGTTAACTGACTTTGACCTTACCAAGGGATTTGGTAAAAATGACGATATTTATGTAACTGCGGTTGCTCCATTCATATTCCATTCACTGTCCCGTCCTTATAACCGAATTTCCAGCGAATCTTTCTGCTCAGCTGGGACCTGAAGGGGACGGTAGGAAAATACTCAAGAAAAACCAAGAGGCGGTGGAGGAAAAAAACAGCCGCCCCAAAAAATGGGTTAAAGCACGGCCTAAGACGTACTCATAATAAATTAAACGCAACAAAAACGTTCCATTGCTCACGAATACGGAAACTCGTAAATCGCGCTTTGGCTTTTTTGGCATTTCTCAGTCATGCCCAACACTATGCAGCAAGGCTGACAAGGCTGAAACAAGCAGGAGTTGAGACCACCAATCGCCAAACGTAGAACGTTACAGCCAGTTATGACCGAGATAAGAGCAAGGGAAATGCCAACTATCGCTAAGAAACTGAACATAACAAAAGCACTCCGTAGTTCACGAGTACGGTAACATGGAAATAAGTTGGATATTACAAAAATTTCGAACACAGGCACAAACATAGTCTTGTTGATGTAATCCGCAATTAGCTTTCGGCTATTACCTCTCCTCAAGGTACAAAACATGAGAAATGAGTTGTTAGTGTCACAAATTTGCTATGCCAGACGACAGAAAAAAACAAACTCTTTCACAGTTTGAGTCATTGAACTCACGCGACAGATTCCGCAAGTTTCACACGGTGACTGCGACAAGGCCATGCCTCGTGGCGGCCCCTCCCCTCGTGAACCACCGGGTTACGGCATATATATAGAGGGTGTGACACGGCAGACAGCATCAGACAGATGATCGTTTAGCTCCCACACAACAACACAGTGCCGGACATGAAGGTATGTCTGTGACGGCCATAGTGTGATTATTCTCCAATATTCACGATACCAAACAGCGATCCCAGTATCTGAAGCGTTTGAAAGATTGCGTCACTGTTTTGGGTCTAGTTTTTATCAGCAGGTACGTTTTGGATGAATATGTAGGGACCAGATAATAACATTTATAGTGCGTCCTTGTCCATATCTTATAGAAAATATCGGAATGTGGCTGTATTACTTTTCCAACGTTGCAATCAATAAAGAAAACACTTATCTGTAATCGCAGTCCGTGATCTCGGCTTCCCTGTGAGGAAGAAAGCGCACATCATACGCGCTTTGGCGTGAAAACCGAGACTGCCATCATAGGCGCGGGAGCCATGGGGCCAGGGGGCTTCAGCCCCCCAACTTCTAACTTCTCTTCATTTCAGTTCATCCTTGCCGCCGCTCTTCTGGCCGTTGCCGCCGCCGACAGCGCCCCAGGCTACAACGCCCCGGCCCCGGCCTACCACCAGTCCAGCTACGACACTCCTCCCAAATACGACTACAGCTACGACGTGCACGGCTACGGCGACTACGACCACTCAGTTCAGCGCCCAGGAGGGCCGTGACGGCTACAACACCAAGGGATCGTACACCGTTGCCCTTCCCGACGGCCGTACCCAGACGGTCACCTACTATGTCACTGATGCCTACTCCGGCACCATTGCCGATGTCCAGTACCAGGGTGAGGCCCAGTACCCCGCCTACCACCGCCAGTCCAGCTACCACTCCGCTCCGGCCTACAAAGCTACCCCGGCTTATACTTCCGTTCCGGCTTTTAAGGCCGCCCCGGCATACAAGGCTGCCCCATCCCTACAAGCCCGCTTTCGGCGTACAACCCGGCAACTGGCTACAAGGCTGCCTACTAACTGTGAAAAACCTTCCCGTTTGTTTTTGGCTATTTATTGTCTAGTGTGAATCAATACAAAATACAATGACTTATATTCCGTGGTCCAAAATAAGCGCTGAACAAAAATCCGAGACAAAAACCAGTGGATCGAATGCACCCACAGCGCAAACTATTGCTCGACAACAAATCTGATACCATCCTAATTTAACAAAACAAGCTCACGCCAGTCTGTAATAATAATATCGATGAAACCTCATTTTTGACGACAGTAAACGGAATAAAAAAATATTTAAAAAAAAGAGAAAAATTGGCATCAAGATACAAGGAATCAACCACTTCATACGCACCGGGCTACTCGCTGCGGTCTACGACAAATGTAATCCGCTACAATGGTTACTGTTATTAGACAATGGCTATGTCGCATTTCGTAGAGATTGAGCGCAAAGCTTTTCGACCATGTTGCATGTGGAAACAGCTGACTCATTGCACCGATCAAGAACCGCTCATGAGACGTTCGAGATTTACGCATAGCAACTGTAGCCAGCTTGATGCATGGAAACGTACCCTCTGGTACCTGGGTTCAACGTTTTTTTTTTAGACATCATACGTGAACTGACGGTAACGTGGAATGCCGGTGTTTAGATCAAGAGTTAACATTCTGCGGGATCAGTATCTTTGACGGTAATATCATCATACGGAGAAAATAGCACTGCTGTAACTGCTAAGCAGACGTGCTGGTTGTAAACACTGTGTTGTGAAATACAGCACGTTACCAATCTGCATTTTTACGTTTCTGACTGCTGGATGTGGTTTCTAGATCCCCGAGCACAGGTGCGTGGTACGTGGTACGTGGTGCGTGGTGCGTGGTACGTATTCACGACAGGAAAATTAGTTCAGGAAATAATCGAAAGATTACGCCCTGGCTTTGGCTTCTACTGAAATCATAGCTGGCGACCCCGCGGGGCTGGAGGTCCGGACGCCCAATATTCAAGGCATTTTAACATCGGGCCTATGGCAATGACTGGAAACCAAAAGTCAGAAATCCTGTGTGGATTCCCCCATAAGTTTGGGAAATCTCCAGCCATGACTGAAATGGCTCAGTTGTTTGATTCTGCCTCGGAAATAAACACTGCAAAAATGGGAACTAATACAAGACATCTCTTTTATCAATGAATGGTGGATAGAAGTTGTATGAGCAACTAAAATGAGTTGTTTGCGCATTAGTCCGTGGATACTTCTATTTTTCTAAGCTTAGGTAATTTCGATTAATACCGCATTCATCATCCATGTTACAGCGGTAACACGGCAGGCTGAAACAGGACGAAAATCAGTCCAAATTTTCGTCATGTTCGCCTCTGACGGGTGGCAAACATGCCTTCGCGAAGGAATTCATTGCAGTGGTTCCATTTAAAGGAAACATTCGACTGACTATCACCTGACTTATCTGGACGCAAGGCTGAACATTTAGCCCAAGTGCCTGTGCCTTCAGGTCAAGGCCAAGTCATACCCTACTTACTAAGGGAGTGACGCAAGTATAAACCCTTGCCCGTAAAGGGCTTTCTGCATAACGCGGACGTATAGGGGAGGGGAGGGGGCGCAAATCCCCGGCTATTTCCGAACCGTGCGTCCTTGAGCGCCGCGGAAAAAAGCGGCGTGTTGCGCGTGACGAGGTCTCGCGACTGGTATCTCTTAAAGGTCTCAGATCAATGGATGACCTTCCAGGTCTTGTCAAAAGTAAAAAATTGGCAGAAAAGGCTGCGTTTTTCAGCGCAAATGAACGCCAAAGAATAAATCATGAAGACAGCAAACGGATATCATAGTGTTCGCCTCTACCAAGGAGTCCGATCCAGATCATGCCAGGCCAATCCTTGTCAAGCGGGGACGGCTTAAATGCGTTATCGGAGCTACAGAAGCATGCCTGTAGATATAACAGATCTTGAAGTCAAATGCAGCATCTCAATTAACAAGCACCATTTTCGAATAGCATATCAAAGTCATTTTAGGCCATTCATGGTCATCTCAGATCAAGCAAGATATCTGGAGCCAATATCTGGAGCCAATGCCGTAGAATGACCTGGCATTAGCTAAAAATCAGGACTTAGATGCCTTAAAGCGTTTTTCGGGTTGATATACAACACGAAACCTAATTTTAGTCGTACCGAGGTATTGTCGACTCATTATTCCGCGGCCGAACCGCTCCGCCCGTCGAAACAAAAATCAGGCATTGCCTGCACTGCGCCTTCTTTTGATGAAATAAAAGATAAACTGCACCAATTTATATCACTCGATTTCTTACAATTCACAGCAATCTGGGCATATAGGTTATTTTGCGATACCTATTTTCTACTGCATTCTCAAAGGTAAAAAGTAATGTGCTTCCCGCCGTAGGTCATGACATCACCTTACACCCTTCCTAACCCCGGAAGTAGGCATACGCCCATTAAATTTCTGTGAAGTCTTACAGAACATACAACTTGAAGTCGATTCATATATATCTTATTGTATTTGTACACTTCGGCCGTCTTGCAGTGAGACAAAACAGAGGGCATTGTAAGCCGGCCGCGTCGGCGCGCGAATGGATCAAAGAAACCGTTCGGAAGTAAACCTCGGAAAATCCCGGGGGGATTGCATCAACCCTTCATACGGGCGAGGGTTAAGACTACCTCTTTGCACTGGAAGACGAAGAGCGTCTTTATATTTCATTTATCGTTCTTATTCTATTCATTATTATTAGTAAGGCCAGGCGGCAAGTTCTCGTCCTCCCCAGCGAAAAGACAGAGTTCCGGCACATTTGACAAACAAAACGCCGTTAAAGGCACACGTCTAAACTAAAAGGCGACCAAATAGTTCTCATATGGAATAAAAGTGAAAGAAAAATTAGGATTTTACAAATATTGGGGCTTCGAAAGCCGTCAGCACCAAACAAATCTGCTGCCCAAGACTACAGAACAAATCGGCTTTTTCACAGCTTGCTTCAGTGGACTCACGCCGCCTATTTCGTGGGTTTCACACGGTCACCACAACAAGGCCACACCCCGTGACAGGCCCCCACCCATGAACCACCGCGTCAAGGCATATATATAGAGGGCGTGACACGGCAGGCAGCAGTCAGACGATCGCTCAGCTCCCATACGCAGCAACATAGTGCCAGCTATGAAGGTAAGTCTGTAACAGCCATCGCGCGCTCCTAATGCCATACTCGTGATGCACCTCGGCGACCCAAATATCTGAAACGATTGAAAACCATGATACTGTTTTGGGACAAACGAATAGCTATATCATCTCCGATGTAAGGACCAGGTAATAATACCTGCAATGACAGCTGTTTGATATCAACAAAACTCGGAATACGGCAGTGTCGCATTTCGAACGTAATATTCAAGGCTTCTCTTTATTTGCAGTTTCAGTAAGTGCGGTTGCCTTCCCTGCAAGTAAAAGAACGCGCATCACGCGTGTTTCGCCGTAGAATCCAGAGACTGTCGCAGACAGTGACCAAAACCACAGACATTCCATTTCAAACCATTTGGCATTTCAGTTCCTCCTCGTCGCCACTCTTCTGGCCGTTGTCGCCGCCGACAGCGCCCCAGGCTACAACGCCCCGGCACCGGCCCACCACCAGTCCAGCTACGACACTCCTCCCAAGTACGACTACAACTACGACGTGCACGGCTACGGCGACTACGCCCCTCAGTTCAGTGCCCAGGAGGGCCGTGACGGCTACAACACCAAGGGATCGTACACCGTTGCTCTTCCCGACGGCCGTACCCAGACGGTCACCTACTATGTGACTGATGCCTACTCCGGCACCATTGCCGATGTCCAGTACCAGGGCGAGGCCCAGTACCCCGCCTACAACCGCCAGCCCAGCTATCACCCCGCTCCGGCATACAAGCCTGCTGCGGCCTATAAGCCCGCCCCGGCCTACAGGCCCGCTCCAGCCTACAAGCCCGCTCCGGCCTTCAAGCCAGCTCGGTCCTACAAGGCTGCATACTAAACGTACAATGCTTCGTCGTCTGCATTTGGCTATTTATTGTCTGGTGTGAGTGAATACAAAATGCACGGACGAACATTTCGACGTCCGAAACCAGCGGAGAAAAGAAGTCTAGACAGCATTATAGGCGCAGGGGAGCAAACGTACCGAGCGCGCCAAACCAGTGCCCCACAACAAACCTGATACGATTCCAATCTGACAAAACGAGTACGCGTCAGTCCGTCATAGGATTGTCGATGCTGCGTCGTTTTCGACGGCAGCAAAGGAGACAAACAAATTAGACCAATGAAGACGCATTCGTCTGAAGATGAAAAGAACCAAATCGTTGTGAATTATTGGGTTATGTGCCCGTCACTCCCAACGTAACCCCTGTGGTTCATTGGGAAATGTAATCCACTGCAGAGACTGCTGTTTGTAGACAGTGGTTATGACGCCGTTCGTAGCGACTGAGCCCAAAGTTTTTCGACCACGTTCCACGTGGAACAGCTGAAAGACCGCACCGCTCATGACCTGTTCCAGGTCCACGCCTAGCGATTGTAGCTAGCCTGACAAACAGAAATGCATAAAAATGCTCCATGATACCTGGGTTCAATGTTTTCCTTTCAGACATCATACGTGCATTACAAGGCCGAAAGGGCCTACAAGTTCGCTCCGGTCTGCAAGATCACCCCATTGTACAAGGCTGCCTACTAAACGTAAATAGCCTTTCTTGTTTCTTTTGGTTATTTATTGTCTAGTGTGCATGAATAAAAAGAACTAACTTTTTGTTGGCGCACACAAGCGGAGAACAGAAATCTAGACGAGGCTACAAATGCGACGGACGAAATACATCCAGGAAGCGAAACTGGTGCACAACAAAGCAACAATATAACAAAGAAAAATGAGAATAAAAATCAGAAATAATTAAAACAAACGAGGCCGACATGATTGTCGCGTTCTCGGGTTTTCCTCGCTCGATACGCGTTCCGATACGAGTGATGTATTTTGGGAACGGTTTCGAAAGGTGATCCGAAATACACGATGGGCACATTAATGCCGCATGAAAACAAGTCTATCTGCCCGAACGGGCACAAACCGCGATGGCGTCCTGTTTCTCCCGACCACGTGAAAAAGTGGCCGGCCGGCCCTCGTGGCCAGAAAGTCGGTTCGGTCACGTGAGCGACCGAGCCGGGCAGGGGCGCCGCCACAGCCACAGCCGTGACGCCCGGGCGGCCAGCAGCGGCAACATGACTTTCATCTGACAGAGCAAGGGCACACCTGTAATAACGATCTTGTTGGCAATCCGTTTCAACAGCAGTAAAAGCACAAGAAACGTGTTAGACCAAAGAAGAAACATTAGTTTGAAGGTGAGAGGAACTAATTACCGGTTGTCAAACATTCGGCTGCTTCCTGGTGTTCGTGAGACATGACGTAACAACTGCGGTCAATCAGAGACGTTGACCGCTATGGTGGCTGCGTTTTCAACGAACCGCTATGAGGCAAATCGCGCAGATTCCAGCTGAAACTTTTTGAGCACGTAGCATGTTAAACAGCTGAAGCACTGCACAGAATAAGCATAGTCCATGAGACGTTCGAGATTCACACGACACCACTGCACCTAACATGATGCATGTAAAAATACCCTCTGGCGACTGCATTCAATACTCTTTTCAGGTATGGTACGTTCACTGACGGCAATGCAGGAGATCGGCGTTTAGATCACGAAGCAGAATGCCGTGCGCCCGGTGTCTTTTTAGGTAATCTCATACGGGGAAAACGCTAATGTCGCAATCCTTGTAAACGTGCTGCGATAACGACCCTTCTTTTCATACAGCACAACAGTATGTCCTTTCTATGTTTCTGACCAGGATCTGGATTCCAGATCGCCAAACACAGGCATCTTTGACGCGTTGTGCGTATATTTATAAGCCAAAGCCAATTCAGGCGATATCCAAGAGACTGAGCATTGGTCCTAGATAGAACTGATTGATAGATGCAACTAATTCTAGTAATTTGATGTAAAGGAAACAATCGACATACCGACGACTCACTAGTCTGGACGTATGACTGGGAAAATGGGCCTAAGCGCCTGTGTTTTGACGCAGTAAATCTAAGGAGGAGGCGAATGCGACCACATGAACATGTCGGCTAAATTACCAAAAGAACCACGTAATGCCGAAGCTAGAACCAAGTCACCGAACAAATATGAGGGAAGCAACACTGGGGTTTCAAACCTCTCTGCGTTGGAAACGACAAGGGGTGATGAAGTTGCAATTTCGTGATTATTGCCCGATTTTTTTTTAGGGGGGGGGGACACATTGCTGTCGTCTGTAGCGGAACCGCAGAGCTCTGTCAGATTCACAGCAGAAAACCCACTCAAAAAGATAAAACATACGAATACAATTAAATGACTTTCGCTGGCGTATTTAGAAAGTTTATTTAGTCTTTAGAACACTGGGATTTAGTACTTAGCATTTAGAACACTATAGGAGGGGCCTACTTTTGCCCGCCACCTTTAACTTTGTAACTAATGGACCGATCAAAACGTTTCAAATTGAAAACGGCAAATCTCAACGAAAGCTTTCAGAAAATGTATAGTTTTTGGTGCTTACGGTCACAGATGGCGTCACAGGTCAGGCACAATTGTAAAAATGAATGCTTTTGCTCTTGACGCCCAAAAGCCGGGAGCGCAATTCCTCTCATGGAATTATTTTAAAGCTTTTTGAAGTGCTCCCAAAAAAGACCAGAGGTAAGGACTACGGGTCAAGGTGAGAGGTCAAAGTCAACGTCAGCTTTAAGATGTAGAACATATTTTTCATACAACATAGCTTCATATGCCGCGAAACTGTTCTATGCACCCGTCAAAGGGCAAAATAGACTCCGCTGAGAGAACCTGCGCCTTGAATTACTCCATGAACAATGTAAACAGGACCACATTAAGAGCTAATTACTGATCTTGAAAGCGGTTCAATGACTTTCATCTGAACATCAGATTTCGTGAAAATGACATTTGTGTAATTTCGGTTCGTCCTTTCATACTCCATTCGCTGCTTCGTCTTTATAATCAAATTTCCAGCGAACCTTTCCGTCCAGCTGAGACCTGAAGGGGTCAGTTCAGGAAATGTTCGGCTTTGTCCTGCCCTTGCCCCGTTACCTTGCATGACCTTGACGTGAACTTTGAAAGAACATGCGCTAGGAGTTCATTCAAATGTGCACAAAGTTCCGACTTTATATCTTGATCGCCTTCGAAGATATTCAAGAAAACCCAAGGGCGGACAAAAAATAGCCACCCCAGAATTAAACGTAACAAAGCCGTTCCGTGTTCACGAACAAGAAAACTCGTAAGACGCGCTTTGGCTTATTTGCCATCTCTCAATCGTTCCCAACACTATGCAGCAAGGCTGAAACGAACGGGAGTTGAGACCACCGATCGCCAAACGTAGGACATTACAACCAGTTATGACCAAGATGACAGCAAGGGAAATGCTAACTATCGCGAAGAAATTAAACATAACAAAAAGCACTCCGTTGTTCACGAGCACGGAAATTCGGAAGTCAGCGGGTTATTACAAAAATTTCAGGTCACGGACACAAACACGGACTTTCGTTGACGTAATCCCCAATTTGTTTGTGCCTATTACAACCTCTCGTCAAGGGATAAAACATGAAAGAGTTGTTAGTGCCACAAATTTCCTATGTCAAAGGGAGAAAAGCAATTCGTTTCTTGGTTTGAGTCATTCAACTCACGCGACAGGTTCCGTGAGTTTCACACGGTGACCGCGACAAGGCCATGCCTCGTAGCTGTCCCTCCCTCATGAACCGCCGTGCCACGGCATATAAATAGAGGGTGTGACAAGGCAGACAGCATCACACGATCGCTCAGATCCAACGGAGCAACACATTGCCAGACATGACGGTAAGTCTGCGACGGTCATGGTTTCATTCTTCTCCAATATTCATGATACTACAAAGCGATCGCAATATCTCAAGCGTTTGAAAGACTGCGCTGTTGTTTTGGATCCAGTTTCAATCAATAGCTACGTTTTCGACGAATATGTGGGGACCAGATAATAACATTTATAGTGCCTAGTCATCCATATGTAATAAAAAATACTGGAATACGGCTGTATTGCTTTTCCAACGCTGCATTCAATAAAAAATGCTTATTTGCAATCGTAGTCCGTGATGTTCGGTTCCCCGCGAGGAAGAAAGCGCACATCATACGCGCTTTGGCGTGAAAGCCAGAGATTGCCATCATAGGCGCGGGAGCCACGGGGCCAGGGGGGCTTCAGCCCCAACTTTTTTAGAATTTGACACTGACCCTATGGGCTCGATGACTGGGAAGAACTGACACAAAATATTTCTAGCCCCCCCCCCCTCCAATGAAAAAGAGTTCCCGTGCCTCGTGACTGCCTTAGACAACTGCCAAAAACCCAAAGACAATCAATATCTATCTTCTTCTTCATTTCAGTTCATCCTTGCCGCCACTCTTCTGGCCGTTGCCGCCGCCGACAGCGCCCCAGGCTACAACGCCCCAGCCCCGGCCCCGGCCTACCACCAGCCCAGCTACGACACTCCTCCCAAATACGACTACAGCTACGACGTACACGGCTACGGCGACTACGCTCCTCAGTTCAGCGCCCAGGAGGGCCGTGACGGCTACAACACCAAGGGATCGTACACCGTTGCCCTTCCCGACGGCCGTACCCAGACGGTGACCTACTATGTGACCGATGCCTACTCCGGCACCATTGCCGATGTCCAGTACCAGGGCGAGGCCCAGTATCCTGCCTACAACCGCCAGCCCAGCTATCACCCCGCTCCGGCCTATAAGCCCGCCCTAGCCTACAACCCCGCTCCGGCCCACAAGGCCGTCCCGGCCTACAAGCCCGATACGGCGTACAAGCCCGCTCCCGCTTACAAGGCCGCCCCGGCCTACAAGTCTGCTCCGGCCTACAGGCCCGCCCCGGTCCACAAGTCTGCTCCGGCCTACAGGCCCACTCCGGCCTACAAGCCCGCCCTGGCCAACAAGGCGGCGTATTGAACGGAAGCAACTCGTGTATTTCTTCCTATTTATTGTCCCGTATGAATGAATAAAAAGGGTGACCACCTTGCCGTAATCGGTAATGAGCGGAAAACAACAAAAGACTAGGCTATACATGCGAGTGATAAAATGAAGCCAGCAAGCGTTGCTAGCGCTCAAGAAGACGGAGAAATACCAAGAACGAAATAAAACAAAACAAAGACGACGAAAGAAAACAACAAAGAAACAAAAAGACGGAAAAGTGGTCACGTAAAACAAAGAGTGCCAATATCATCCGTATCTGAACAAAAAACAACCGCCCGTCGGTCTGTGACACGGTTTCGTTGACAATTCATTTTCGATGTCAGTAAAAGGAAAAAAGGGGAAAAGGCGTGTAATGGCAACGACGAAGTCCTGATTTAAAGATGGAAGAAACCAACTAGCTCTAAGACTGGATCCCAATGCACTGATAAGGCATTGGGATAAACTTCATGGTGTCCCAAGAATCCCAGTGCATTGATAAGGCATTGGGATAAACTTCATGGTGTCCGTGAGTCGTAACGTAGACCCTGCGGTCAATCAGAAACGTAGTCCGCTACGTTGCCCAGCGTTCTGAAAGAGTGGGCATGACACAACTCGTAGAGACTGAACCCAAACATTTTCCACCACGTCGGCCGAATACCTGGGCCATTGCACAAAAAAAATATCTCATGGGACGCTCGAAATTCAGATGTACACCGACTATAGCCAGTCTGATGCATGGAAGCATACTCTGTGATGACAGGGTTCAAAGCCCGTGCCTTTTTAGGTCATCTTATCGGATGGGGAAACGTAATGGAGCGTTCAGGCAAAACTACAGCCACCAGATGGCCCCGCGTGCAAGACTCAAATAGCGACGACTTATCATGCACATGCCAAATATGTCTTTTAGGTGTATTCAGTTTTTATGCTGATATTTATCTAGTTTTTTTATTTCGAACCTTAAAATGTAATAACCTTGTACATATTTTTTGCAAAACACACTGTTACTTAACGTCGGTTTGTGTCAAATGGAAAGAAAATGCTGGGCAGGGGTGATCCAAGGGCTAGGACCAGTCACCTGCAGGTTTTCCTAAACATAACACGATCCGAAGGATATTAACCGGAGCAGGAAATTTAAACAGAGAGACGCAAGAGGAACCTTGCTTTTGGGTTTGAAGGATGTCCGTTCTGATACATTTCTAGCCTTAATTTTTTCACATCGTGGTTTTAAAGTGCCAGGAACCTAACCCAAAGGAACCCAAACCCAAGGAACCCAGACCCAAACCCAATCCAACCCAAAGGAACCCAACCCAAGGAACCCAAACTTTTCGGGTTTGAAGGATGTCCGTTCTGATACATTTCTAAACTTAATTTTTTCACATCGTGGTTTTCAAGTGCCAGGAAGACACATCGGCTATGAAAATCGCACGCTGCACACTTGTGAAATTTAGGACAATTGAAACAAAAACTGGGTAGTTCCGCCCCATACCCATCGTACTATAGTTATGAATGTATCTTAAATGCCATGCGTATCCTTTACAAGGTGTCTGGTTGATGCGCCTCGTTTGAAACGTTTGCGCCGCAACAATCTGACTCTGACGACCCGCACAATCTAGCTTTATCTCCTCACTGCTGCATTTGTACGTAGGTGTGCTAAACAAACGCACGCCGTTGTGAAACAGAACACGTGAACAATACGCACTTTTATGTTCCTGATTCTGGATCCAGATTCCAGATCTCTGAACATGACCCAATGCTAATTCTGGCACAGACAGACATATTGCACCCTGGCCCTTGCTATAGCTGACATGGTGCAGTTTTCTGTTCCGGAATAAACAATGCAATGGAGGCCACTAAAAAAAAACATATTTTGTAAGGCAAAGGTTGTCGGTTGTCTGGCAATAATAAAACACATGTTTTGGAAAGCAATGGTTGCCAGGAGCTATGTGGCAAGCAATCATAATTTTCAGGATGCTTGTTACAGTTTCTTCGGAAAGAAAATCTACAAGGGGACCAGTGGGTATTGTCAGTTCTTCTTTGTCTACGAAGCCTAGGTTGTCCCGATTTACGTTGTACCTATCATCCATTTTATTGCGGTAAAAAGGAAGCCTGAAACATCACACGAAATTTCCTTCACGTTCGTCTGTGAAGGATCGCAAGAATGTCTTTATACCCCAGATACATTTGTTCGTAGCAAATTTAATCCAAAGGAAACATTCGTCATGTCACTAGTCTGGACGCAAGACTTGACGTAAAGACAAAGTAGTTTCACTTTCACGCTGGAAACCTTACGGGGAGGCGAATCTGGCTACATCAACATACGAGTAAATTACCATACGAGCTATTCTAATGTCGCGAAGGCCAAGACATCGATTAATTATTGGAGGAGTGACACAGGAATTTCAACACCACTTTCCGGCATGAAAAAAAACGCAAAGCGCCAACGCATTTCGTTCATTATTTTTATACCCTATTACCACTTGCATCGTAAAGCGGCACGTTCCCCTAATTTATACTGGAACGACAGCGTTCCGGCACATTTCAAGAACAGAAAGTCCTGAAAGGCATACAGAACGTACATTTGAAGACAGTCAATGAAATAATGAAATGAAATCAAATTGAACAAAGCCTTCTGATGTTCACAAATACTGAAGCTTCAAAAGCTCTCGGTAAAATGTAAATCTGCCATGCCAGGAGACCGAACAAATGAGCCCTCTCGCAGTCCTGCTTCACTGAACTCACGGCGCCTATTCCGTGGGTTTCCCACGAGTGACCGTGACAAGGCCACGCCTCGCGACAGACCTCGCCCACATGGACCACCGTGTTACAGCATATATATAGAGGGTGTGACACGGCAGACAACATCACACGATTGCTCAGAGCCAACACAGCAACACAGTATCAGCCATGAAGGTAAGTCTGTGGCAGCCATGTCTCTAGGCCTTATTCTGTCAGACGATACGACAAAGCTGCCCCAAGATCTGAAGCGACTGAAATGCAATGACATCATTTTAGGCACTATTTGAGTGAAAAGTTATTTATCTGACGTTGGTACTAGGTAATGGGATCTGCAGTGGAGAGTTGTTTTCTATCTTACGAGTAATTTTTCTAGTAATTTACGAGTAATTTTTTTAATTTTTGTTTTCTATCTTACATACAAAAACGTCGGAATACGGCTGCGTTACCTTTCCAGTGTCATATTCAAAAGCTTCTGGGTATTTCGAGTCGCAGTGCGTGTGGTCACCTTGCACCACGAGGAAAAGGACACACAGCGTATGTGCTCTGACGTAAAACCCAGATTCTGCCGTAGACACTTGCCAAAATTAGACAAACAGTCTCTAATTATTTCTGATTTCAGTTTCATCCTTGCCGCCACTCTTCTGGCCATTGCCGCCGCCGACAGCGCCCCAGGCTACAACGCCCCGGCACCCGCCTACCACCAGTCCAAGCTACGACACTCCTCCCAAGTACGACTACAACTACGACGTGCACGGCTACGGCGACTACGCCCCTCAGTTCAGTGCCCAGGAGGGCCGTGACGGCTACAACACCAAGGGATCGTACACCGTTGCTCTTCCCGACGGCCGTACCCAGACGGTCACCTACTATGTCACCGATGCCTACTCCGGCACCATTGCCGATGTTCAGTACCAGGGCAAGGCCCAGTACCCCGCCTACAACCGCCAGCCCAGCTATCACCCCGCTCCCGCCTACAAGCCTGCTCCAGCCTACAAGCCCGCTCCAGCCTACAAGTCCGCTCCAGCGTATAAGCCGGCAACTGGCTACAAGGCTGCGTACTAAACGTGCAAAACTTTCGTTTGTTTTTGGCTATTTTTTGTCTGGTGCGAATGAGTAAAAAATAATGAATAAATACCGAATGAATAGAAACAACACCACTGACTAACATTTCGTGGTCACAAACAAACGGAAAGGAGCGGACAACAGAAATTTAAACAACACTATGCACCAGAGGGATCGAATGCACCCACAACGTGACACTAGTGTTCGACAACAAATCTGATATCATCCTAATCCGACAAAACAAGCTCACGCCGGTCTAACAAGGATCTAAAAGGATTTTTATGACGCTTTATTTTCGAAGGCATTAGAAGGAAAAAACTTCTTAATGCACCAAAGTATTAGTATCAATATGAAAGGAACGAAGTTCTTCGCAAGCAATGGGTTATTCCGCAATGCCCGTGGTACCTAAAATAACTGCTGAAGTCTATGACAAAAGTAATCCGCTACAATGGCTACCGTTACCAGTGGCTATGACGCAGCTCGTAGAGAATGAGCCCAAAGTGTTTCACGTGGAAACAGGTGACCCATTGCACCGAGTAAGAACCGCTCATGAGACGTTCGAGATTCACGCTTGGCGAATATAGCCAGCCTGATGCAGGGAAACATGCCATATGGCAACTGCGTCCACTGCCTTTTTTCGAGACATATGCGGACTACAGATTGACCTGCTGGACCTGCTATGACCAAAAAATGCGTTTTTTATAGGTTTGGTTTGAATGGCTGCTGGGGAGATGTAAAAATCGAGGCCTGTGCTCTGCATTGCTTGCGGCACGGGCTCCGAGCTCTGCACACGACCGCGCAATGCCAGGTAACAGCTGATTTTGCGTCGAAAGTTTAACGTTCCACCAAGGGTGCGACACGACCGTGTGGCAGTCAGCTGACCCTTGCTGTGGACTTGACCCCTTTTTGGTCAGTTGCCAGCTGGTCTCCGGACGAAATATCGAACGCGGGGCGACCCGAACCCGTCATGCCAGGACGGACGTACCAGCACCCTGCCAACTGAGCTACCGATCACGGTAGCTCAGTTGGTAGGTCCCATCTGAACGATCACGGTCCGGACTGACCGATCACGATCAAAGTCCAATCATTCGTTCTGCTTCGTTTCGGAAGAAACACTGCAATGAAGGGTTTGAAGGCTGCCTATTAAACGCAGAAACTTTTTTTTCTATTTACAGTCCGGTGGGAATGGATAAAAAAAGAACTGGCTAACCTTTCGTGGTGGGAAAGAAGCACAGAAAATAAATCTAGATAAGACTATAAATACAAAAGACCGAACGCATCCAGAAAGAGAAACTGGTACCCGACAACAAGGCAAAACTATCAAAAATGGAAGAAAAGTATACCCGACAACAAGGCAAAACTATCAAAAATGGAAGAAACGTAAACAAAATAAAAAAAACACCGAGCCGACATGATTTTCACCTGACAGAGCAAGGACGAACCTATCTGTAATAAGATCTTGTTGGTATCCGTTTCTAACGGCACTAAAAAGCAGAGAAAAACGTGTCAGACCAAAGAGAATCATTAGTTTGAAGATAAGAGGAACCGACTAGGTGTTTAGCACTGGGCTGCTTCATGGTGGTCATGGTGAGTACTGACGTAGCCGTTGCCAGCAATCAGAAACGTAATCCGCTACAGTGGCCAGCGTTTTCAGGGGGGCTATGACGCTGCTCGTAGTGAACGAAACTTAACCTTAAACTTCCGACCCCGTAACGAGTTTGAAACAGCTGAACCAATGCACAGAATAAGGGCAGGCCATGAAACGTTCGAGATTCACACGTTGTCACTGTACACAGCCTGATGCAGTGAGAAATATTCCATGGCGACTGGGAAGAATGCCTTTTTTCGAGGCATGATATGTACACTAACGGCAATCCAGAAGACTGGCCCTTATATCATGAGGCCAAATTACCTTGGGACCGGTGTCTTTTTAGGTAATCTTTTCACACGGGCTGCTGTGAAATTGAACGCGGTTACCATCCGGATTTTCATGCGCGGGCTGGGGCCTGGGGAATCGGGAAACAACACAAAACCTTTCTCGGATTTCACTCCACCTCTTAAATGATATCTTCTTCACTTAATTAATTTTCCCAACACTGTACAAGTCATACTGCCGATAGCGTTTCAAGTCTTTGGCATGCGTGGCTTTCTTCATAACACTTTTTCACGGATTCCGGCAAACATTCACAGCGTATAGATGGTGTTAATGTACCCTTTATCCACGACTAAATGAGGGAAGCACAACGAAAAACCGTCCACGCCGTTGACCTCATTTAAAAACGCAGTTATTAGGTACACCCGCACGCGCAGGCTGTGACGAGATTCTAATGCACAAGTCAATTTACTTGCACCGTGCTTAAATGAAAGGGAGTGCTATTGTCACCGCGTGTACGATTTGACCAAGCCAAATACCAATGACTGGCTTAACATGCAAAACAGACCTCAATCATTTTCGGAACTGATTTTCTTACAAACATTTTAAAACACTATGTTTTGTCTATGTCAGGTTTTTCAGACCTGTAAAATTTGTACCGGTTGATGAAAGTGCTTTCTGAAGTGAGATGGATGTTGTGATGTCATATTTTGACGTGACTGTCAACGGCGAATGGCCAATCGGAGAAGTCTATAAACATCAGAATCGTGATCAGGGCATGAGACAGCCACATACACAACATTTCATCAACATCTGGGACAATGGTGTGTACAACTGTGTCTTTCACCGCTTGAGCTGGCATGGAATCACCCACTTAAGAAAAACATTCGGATCTTTACGAAAACTGAAATTTCGAAAGATGTCGACGGTACACAAATATGCTGTGAAAGACCACAAAACACACGATCGCTTTCACGATTTCCAGCTACAAACTCACGAATCAGATATCTTGGGTTTCACACCGTGACCGCGACAAGACCATGGCTTGCCACAGCCACCCCCTCCGTGGACCACCCTGTTACGGCATAAATATACAGAGTGCGACACGGCAGACAGCACCAGACAATCGCTCAGATACAGCACAGCAACAAAGAGTCAGACATGAAGGCAAGTCTGTGGCGGTCATAGCGAGCCTATACTGTCATATCCTGCAACAGACACAGGGACCCCCATCTATAAAGGGACTGACAAACAATGGCATTGTTTCAGGAGCAGTTGCAATAAATAGGTGTTCCATTTTTGAAGCTGGGATCATATAACATTTCTAATGGAAACCCGTCCGTGATTCTTGTCGGCATTCCCTCCAGGAAAAGGAGACCGCGTAATGTGCGTCTGTAAGTCAGACCGCGTAATGTAAAGTCACAGACTGTCGCGGACAACTGGCAAAAACGGAGACAATCAATATCTAGCTTTTCTTCTTTTCAGTTCCTCCTTCGCCGCCGCTCTTCTGGCCGTTGCCGCCGCCGACAGCGCCCCAGGCTACAACGCTCCGGCCCCGGCCTACCACCAGCCCAGCTACGACACTCCTCCCAAGTACGACTACAGCTACGACGTGCACGGCTACGGCGACTACGCCCCTCAGTTCAGTGCCCAGGAGGCCCGTGATGGCTACAACACCCAGGGATCTTACTCTGTTGTCCTTCCCGACGGCCGTACCCAGACGGTCACCTACTACGTGACTGATGCCTACTCCGGCACCATTGCCGATGTCCAGTACCAGGGCGAGGCCCAGTACCCCGCCTACAACCGCCAGCCCAGCTATCGTCCCGCTCCGGCCTACAAGCCCGCTCCGGCCTACAGGTCCACCCCCGCTCTCAAGGCTGCGTACTAAACGTGACAAAGCTGTCGTCTGTTTCTGGCTATTTATTGTCTAATATGAATTAACAAAAAAAAGATCAAAAAGAACAATGAGATCATTTTCGTCATAAAAAACGAAGACAGAGAGCATCAATCTAGACCAAACTAAAAATACAAGAAAACGAAACCATCCGGCATGCTCAAGTTGTGCTCCACAGCAAAAAAAGAAGCAACCACGAAATTATTTTTATATGACAAAACAGGAGTTCGTCGATCAGGAATGATAAATGACATGAACTCCGTTTTCGACGGTGTCAAATAAATAATACAAACAGATTTCAACGGAGAAATTTCCGTCTGACAGCGAAGGGAACCCAGTCAGTGGTATCAGACTGTGAGTTAACTCTGCCCATCAATCCTGCGATATATCAGAACCAAAATCCATTACTGTCAAAGCCTATGACGCACTTGGTATGGATTCAGCCCAACACCGCAAGTTCAACAGCTGAGTCAAACACAGCGTATATGACCTGCCAAATGCTCACTGAATGAAGCGTTTTTCATGGCGTGAAACGCGTCCTCAAGGCAACGCGGAAGACCGGTGTTATGATCGTTTTGAGGCGCGTCTCATCTTGACTTTCAATCGCTTCCCGGAGGTGCCTTCCGCAGACTTTTTCCATCAGTCTAGGACATTCAAATTCGATGTGCACAAGATCGCATTCAACCAGGGGACCTAACTACGCCAATGCATTGTGTTTGTCATGTGGCTGAACACGAGGTGTGCTGCGAGGCTATGCAGTGGTGCTGAGGTGTGATTATACGTGCAGCGTTGAAGTGTATGTTCGCCCTTATTGTTTTTGCCATTTTATTGCCTCCACACATGGGCGTGGCCTGTGGATGGTAAGATGCAAAATATACAAAGATCTAAATAACGGCTGTCAGATAATCCCAGAACATTCTAGGCCAACGGCTAAACATAACCTTGAATGACCTAAATGACCCTGAATGACCTAAGACGACCTAAGATGACCTTGTGTGATCTAAAATGATCTTGAATGCCCTTGGATGACCTAAGATGACCTTTACATGTCATTCGACAATAGTGCTGGTTAACTGAGATGCTACATTTCATTTCAGCACCTATTGTTTCAAAACCCCATTTAAGCCCATGATTCCGCTGAACACGGATTGATCTAACATCACCAGGACCAGAATCGAAGGCTGAGTAGAATCATGGGGGGGGGGCACAGATGAATTCCTAATTGGTTGATGAGCACCACGATATCCGTTTCGATTCATTACCATTTATTCTTTCGCGTTCATTTGTCTTTAAGCTCGAAAGTGACACCTTCTCCCACTTTATCTACCCCTGACCCGACCCGGAAGGTCGCCGGTTGACCTGAGACGTTAAAACGGCATACCAGTCACGAGTTCTTGTTACCCGCAGCACGCCATTTTTCGCGAGGCCAGAGATGGCGAATTGCATTTTCAGCTGGGGGGGGGGGGCAAGCCCCATCGGATCAACGGCCGACCTCATTTGGGTTGCCTTCCCCCCAGAGAAGTGACTGCATTTCGTTCTTTTTTGCTATCGCCCAGTTTGTTCTTTAAACAAACAAGCCTTTCCCAAGGTTTTGGCGCTGGTGTATACTTGTGTTTTCTAAAATGCATGGATTATTATTTTCTTTTTATTCCGGTTTGTGCCCACTGACATTTTTCAGGTCTTTGCCCTTGGGCATCCATCGACATATTGCCAATGATGCAGACTTCTGTCTCTTATGTTGTTTGCGTTTACAACACGAATTCAACATTACCATAGGGTATATTTGTAAACAGTTGCAAAACAACTTCCTGACGCAACATTAAATTATAACTCGAAGCTCAGTAACAAAGCTCTTACAGACTATCACACGAGAACGCAATCATTATCTCAACCACTTGCCAAAGCAGCTTTGACTGTTCCCCTACACACACATAATGTAATGATGCCAGCACCAGAACTCTGAGATAATGGACGGAACCGGCCTTGGACGGAACCATCCTGCCAGAGTGGCCAAGCGATTAACAATCAGTACCATGCCCAGCACCACTATGCATGGTATACAAAAAACAATCTCAACATACATCAAGCTGAGTGACGCAAAAAATACATAGGAGCTAATATACAATAAACATAATAAAATTTTCCCCACGGGGCTAATGTTAAGTTTCCAAAAAGTGGGGGCTATGGCCCCGCCCTTCCCCTTCCCCCTGTTCCTACGCCAATGTATTAATGTCCACAAAAACGGTTACATTTCACTCTATTGACGTCACGTTTGGTACAAAAGGCTGCCGCGTACACTTGTGCTGATTACTCCAGAAATCATCGCCACAATCGTTCGTCTTGTTCGGGGCGCTGAGTGTCATCAAATTTAATGACTACCATATCTGAAAAACCTTCGGATTTTTACTAAATTTCGCGAAAACACTTATCGTCTGTCGCCGACACTCCCACAACGATCTTTTTTCTAAAAGGGTAAGGTTGATTTTTTGCGATTTTCCTCAGTGCAGTGACCGAAATTTCTGGGGGAGTCAAAAACATAGTCTTGCCCCTCCAGCCGTCAGGCCGGGGGGGGGGGCGACCGCCCCGCCTGCCCCCTTTTTCCGCCATCGCTGCGCGAGGCCCTAGAACGCACGGAGCAGAAACGGCCGGCGGTACGAACGCCCCCCGTATGTCCGCGTCAAGCACACACCCCTATATCAGCGAGGGTTACAGGAGACGTTCCAACGACTGACGCCTGCGAAGTCTGGACGTAGACAAGACGATGAGTTCAATTGGCTGAGCTTTTATGCAATAAACCTAACGGACAGGCGAAATTGACCACATGGACACACAACTAAATTATCATACGAGCCCCTATAACATCGAGGCCAAGGGTAAGTCAAAGAACAATTACGGGGAAAAGGACACTGGTATTTTAAAACAATTTTTCCATTTTGCCAACCGTAAGGGGCCATGGCATTCCACTTTTTTCGATTATGAATGTTTCGTTTTGGTTGTTTTTGTTTTATTTTGGGTGCGGCGAATTACCGTTCTCGCTAGCCGAACCACTGAGTTCCGAGACATTCCGCGTACGAAATAACCCCAAAGGCATCGAAAATCTACATTACAGGACAGCCTCAAAAGTACTCCTACGAGATTACGCTTAACGAAACATTGTGCTGTTCACGCTCGTTCAAACTTCAAAAGATGTCGGTAATACTAAAATTCGCTACGGAACATAGGAGACAAACGAACATATTCATAGTTTCACCCTCAATGAACTCACACTTCAGACTCCGTGGGTTTCGCACGGTGACCGCGCCAAGGCCACGGCCTGCCACAGCTCCCCATTCCGTCCACCGCTGTGTTACGGCATATATATAGAGGGTGTAACACGGCGGACAGCATCAGACGATAGCCCAGATCCAGCATAGTAACACACAGTCAGCCATGAACGTAAGTCCATTGCAGCCGCTGCGTGCTATTTCTGTACTACTCGTGATACAACTCAGCGGACCAGATATCTGAAGCCTTTGAAAGACTATGTCATTGTTTTCGGTCGTATTTCAACGAAAACCTTTTTCATCCTTGATGTACTGAGCACGTAATACCATCTGCAGTGGGGCATTGTTGATATCACATAAATAAATAATAAGTAAAAAATAGAGTTACGGTTATGTTCTCATTTCAACCCAGTAACCATTGCTCATTTGGAGTCATAGTACATGTCGTACATGTCGGCTTCCCGAGAAGAAAACAGGACAGAACATGTAAGCTTTGGAGAGAATCCCTGAGACATCTGCATATGCTGATATAGACAAAGATATGCATATATATATATATCGAGATAGGAATACATCTGGAAGCAGTTTATTAAATCAGAAAGACAGCCTATCTTGAACTAGTCTTCTTTTCAGTTCCTCCTTGCCGCCGCTCTTCTGGCCGTTGTCGCCGCCGACAGCGCCCCAGGCTACAACGCCCCGACACCGGCCTACCACCAGCCCAGCTACGACACTCCTCCCAAGTACGACTACAGCTACGATGTGCACGGCTACGGCGACTACGCTCCTCAGTTCAGTGCCCAGGAGGGCCGTGACGGCTACAACACCAAGGGATCGTACACCGTTGCCCTTCCCGACGGTCGTACCCAGACGGTGACCTACTATGTGACCGATGCCTACTCCGGCACCATTGCCGATGTTCAGTACCAGGGCGAGGCCCAGTACCCCGCCTACAATCGCCAGCCCAGCTATCATCCCGCTCCGGCCAACAACCCCGCCCCGGCCTACAAGCCCGCTCCGGCCTACAAGGCAGCCCGGACGTACCAGGCTGCCTATTAAACGCGAGAAAATGCTCTCCTTTGTTTTGGGCTATTTATTGTCTGGTGTGAATGAATAAAAAAAAAAGACTGAACGACTTCTCGTCATCGGAAAGAAGCGGAGCACAGAAATCAAGACAATACTTCAAATGCAAGGGGTCAAATGCATCCAGGTCCCAAATTAATGCTCGAAAAAACAAATGAGAATATGACCTTCACCTTACAAAACATGTACCAGCCGGTCTATATCAGCATCTCGTTCGCACTGGGTTTTGGACGGCAGTAAACGCAGAAAACAAAACAAGACAAAAACTGCGTGAAGAGAAGGAAATGCTTCAGTTTCAGGATGAAAGGAACCAACTAGTAACAAGTCATTAGGTTGCTTTATGGTGCTCGTGAGCCCTAACGTAACCACTGCGGTCAGTCAGAGACGTAGTCCGCTACGGTAGCCAGCGTTTTCAGATAATGGATATGACGTAGTTCATATAGATTCTAACTAGCGCTTTTAGACTACGTGATAACTTGAATAGCTCAGCCATTGCACAAAATAAGAATCGCTTCTGTTACGTTCGAAATTCACACGTGGCGACTGCAAGGAGCGTGCTGCAGGGAAATACCCCATGGCAACTGGGTCCATCGTTTTTCCAGACATGGCACTTGTACTGAAGGCAATGCGAAAGACTGGTGTTTAGATCACGAAGAAGAATTCCGTGGGAGCAGTGTCCTTTTACGTTATCTTATCATACGAGGAAAACGTCACTACCGCAATGACATGTTGGCGTGTCTGGCTAGCGTCATGCTGATGTGAAATAGAACACGTTAGCAATGTAAGTTTTCCATGTTTGTCATTCTGGATGCCGATTCCAAAATCTCCGAACATAGGTACGTTTTTCGTGTGGTGCGTAAATTCACCACAGCAAGTCAGTTCAGGCAATAGCGGACTGATACAACCCCGGCTCTATCTATAACTGAAATGTTGCAGTTGTTCTATTGTTTTGGAGCAATGCCTGGAGGTAACTAAAAATAAAAGACATCTTTCAAAAATGAACGGCTCATATAAGTTGCCTGGACAACAAGAAATGGGCTATTTGCGCAGTGAAGCCAGTGGGTACTCTTACTTTTCTACGAAGCTTTATTAATACCGATCTTTTCTGAATCTATCATTCATTTTACGGCCGTAACACGACCGTCTCAAACAGGACGAACAAAACACGAAATTTTATCCGCGGTCGTCTCCGACGGGGGGCAGCGTGCCCCTGTAGCGCAGATGAGATGTACTGTGATAGTGTAATTTAACCCTATTCCCGGCAGGGGGGGGGGGGCGGAATCCGCCCCCCCCTCGGGTTTTTTGCTTGCCAATTCCAGGTTTTTTGACGCAGCTTCACGAAACTTGGTGACTTTTCCTAGCTATTCCTTCTACGCGCCGTGACAAAATTTCGAAATTCTATTTTGCTCAGGGGCGGAGCCAGGCAACGTTTTCGGGAGGCACCTCAGGTCATTTTTGGCCATGTTGAGGGTAAAAGGAAAATGTCTGCCAAAAACAGAGTTTTTAAGATAGAACTTAAAACTTTATATGAATATATAGCTAAATAGTTGGGCAATGTTCATATGTAATTTTGTTTATCTGAGGTCACTTTACAAGGTCAGGTCAAGGTCAAAAGTCAAAATTTGTTTTTTCGCAATAATTTCGGCGCCGTTTTTTCAAATGCCAAACCCGGAATATATATGACGTAGAAAGATGCCCTCTACTTGTGTACCAAGTTTCAGCTTGATATCAGGTCAGGTCACGGAGCTATGACCTAAAATGTCAGTGCACGTACCCTATATCGCAAAAGCCAAAAAATGAATTTTTTGGAATAGAGTGAATTTAATCGATTAAAAACGTTTACAGATAATACTGAATGCACACGACATCATTCCAGGTGACCCCAAGGTCACTGGAGGTCATTTAAGGTCAAAGGTCACAAGTTGATCTGAGAAACGTGTGACCATGACAGTTCCCCTTTTTTTATGTCCCTGGCATCGCCTATGCTAACATTATACAAACATTGTAATGCGATTTGTACTTCTTTAGCATAACATGATTAGCAGAAGCTAAAAAAGTGTTTTGGTCTCTTTTGTTCATTCCGTTATTGGAAAACTTATCCCCCTATTTTTGAAACCCTGTGAACGCCCATGAATTTTCTCAAAATTTCAAATTTGCATACCCATGGTAAAAGCCCTATCCATAATCTCTCGATTGACGCCAGTTTCATCGAAATCGGTCCATAAACAATGGAGTTATAAGAAGTCAAAAAGTACCCCCTATTTTGACATTTTTGCCCCCCTGTATCCACAAATTTCAAAATTTTGAAAATTTCTTTTTATAAAAATGTAGTTCACGTCACGGCAAATCGATTGCCGTTTGTTGCGATGAAATCGGATAAGTAGTTCTCGAGATCTCAGGGGGGGGGCCGAATCCGCCCCCCCTGCCGGGAATCGGCCATACCGTCTAGCCCTCCGGGAATAGGGTTAAAGGAAACATTCGACTGACTGTTTCTGGTCTGGTCTGGTCTGGACGTAACACTGGACTCTTACCCGAGGTAGCTGGGCCTTCACACCAGGAAACCACCGAGGGGACGTAAATGAACACAACATGAACATACAGATTAATCACTATAGAATTACTTGGGCTTTGTCATATACCAGTTATAAGGAACGTGACACTGGTGACTGAAAACTACATCTCTGCCTTGAAAACTATCAAGCAATATGCCATTTTAATTTGCTTTTTTGGGTTTGGGGAGGGCGGCACGTTCCCGTCCTTCGTAGTGAAACCACTGCGTTCTGGCACATTTCACGTATAGAACGTCCTCATAGGCATACAACATCCACCCTACAGGGCGGCCTACGAAATACTCATGAGAAATGCACAACAAAAGCATTCCCTTGTTCATGAATACTGCAAATTCAAAAGCTGTCGCAGCGCAAAAAGTCTGCATGGAAGGCGACACAAAAACCTCCCCAGTTGTATTCACTGACCTCACACCGCCTATTTCGTCGATTTCACACGGTGACCGCGACAAGACCCTGTCCAGTGGCAGTCCCCGCCTCTCACGGACCACCGTGTTACGGCATATATATAGGGGGTACGACACGGCAGACAGTGTCAGACGATAGCTCACATCCAACGCTGCAACACAGTATCAGCCATGAAGGTAAGTCTACGACGGCCATGGCGTGTCTGTTCTGCCATACTCATGATGCGACCAAGCGACCGATATATCTGGAACGACTGAAAATGTATGACACTGTTTTGGGTGCGATTTTATTGCAAATCTGTTCCATCTTTCCTGACCACGAAATGACATCTGCGATGAACAGATGCTTTATATCTTGTAAAAAAAACGCCAGTATACGGCTGCGATGCGTGTCCAACCAATAACTGCTGGCTATTTGGAGCCACAGTACGTGTCATCGGGAGGTACTGCGACGTCAGCTGGAGACAGTACGTGTTTAAGCGTTATAGAAAGCTCCGAATACGGCCGCTGCCTTTCCAATGCCGGTTTCCGTAACTTATGTTTGTTTACAGCTGCAGTATGTATTGCAGGCTTCCCTGCAACGGGAAGCAGCACACAGCATGTGCGCCCTGGTGTAAAACCCGGACTTTGTCGTCGACAGTCGTCAAAAACGCAAAGACAATATCTAATTTTTCTTCATTTCAGTATAGCTTTGCCGCCGCTCTTCTGGCCGTTACCGCCGCCGACAGCGCCCCAGGCTACAACGCTCCGGCCCCGGCCTACCACCAGCCCAGCTACGACAGCTACGACACTCCTCCCAAGTACGACTACAACTACGACGTGCACGGCTACGGCGACTACGCTCCTCAGTTCAGTGCCCAGGAGGGCCGTGACGGCTACAACACCAAGGGATCGTACACCGTTGCCCTTCCCGACGGCCGTACCCAGACGGTCACCTACTATGTGACTGATGCCTACTCCGGCACCATTGCCGATGTCCAGTACCAGGGTGAGGCCCAGTACCCCGCCTACAACCGCCAACCCAGCTATCACCCTGCTCCAGCCTACAAGTCCGCTCCAGCCTACAAGCTCGCTCCGGCCTACAAGGCTGCCTACTAAACGTGGGAATCTTTCATGTTAGTCTTGGGCTATTTATTGGTGTGAATGTGTCTGGTGCCTGGTGTGAATGAATAAAATGAAGGCCTAAATAACGTTATATCATCGGAAACAAGCAGGTAACAGAAAGACAAGGTTCTAATTACAAGGGATCGAATGTACCCAACACGAGGCACCAATATTTGTAAAAAAAACTTCACAGTGCCGACATGATTCTCATCTCACTAACATCTGAAGGTTTGCAATACGGATGTCACGAACAGTCCATTTCGGATGGAAATAGGAGACAAAAATTACGCATGTAAGATCAACGAAAAACCTTTAATTTTAACATGAAAGGAACCAACCAGTTGTCAGGCACTGGGTTAACTCGTGGCGTCCGTGAGACGTGACCGCTGCGGTCACTGGCTTTGACTGAGAAACAAAATTGACGAGACGAGTCACTGAATGAGAAACATAATCCCTTCCATTTGCTGGTGTTTCAGACAGCACCAGTGACGCAGTTCGTAGAGACTGAGCGGAACAATGGAGACACTGCGCTAAATAAGAATAGCTCAAGGGACGTTTGGAAGCAAACGCAACTACTCTCAGTAGCCTGACGCACAGAAGAATGTCCCATAGCAACTGGGCTCAATGTTGTCTTTTCCGGGCATACGTGTACTGGCATTTACGCGGAAGACCAGTGTTCAGATCAGGAGGGCAACGTCCCTGGAATCGGTGCCATTTTAGGTGATCTTACCACACCGGGAACATGCCACTGCCGCAGTCCAATGCAGGTAACTCACTCTGGTGTAATAACAAACTGACAACACGCAACTTCCCTGTTTCTGGTTCCATTCTTTGAAACTGCGAGATCAAATGCCCGAAATTCGAGCAGAGGCCACGATTACGCAGTACCTAACGTCTGGATACGCCAATGTGTACTCATACTAAAAAAAGCTAGTGGCGGCGCCCAAGCACGCAGTTTGCACCTGTGTCCAATTCATGACATGTGTACTTGTGTGCCACGGCTGGTTTATGTTTTCGATGTGTAAAATACGTTAATGACGTTGGTGCAATGACTCATGACGTGACCGAGAACTGAGATCGGACTTTCAAGGGTCTGAAATCCAAATCCAGAATCAGATACACGAAAAAACGCATGTTGTTGGCGTGTTGTACATCACAACAGGGTGCCTTAACCCACCAAGACCGCGAGGAACTGTGACAATCACGTTTTACCCGTGTACGATTACCAAAAAAAAACACCAATTTCAAGCTTCCACTGATCTCAACATCGGATTCCCGCGTAAACGGCAATATAGTGAACATGTCTCGAAAACACTTTGGGCCCTATTCCCATGTGGTACTTTTCCATGCATCAGGCTGGCAGCTGTCGTTACGTGGTGATCTCGAACGTCTCATGATCTATTCCTTGCAATGTTTCAGCTGTTCCAACGTACTACGTGGTCAAAAACTTTCCGTTCAATCTCTTCAGCTACGGCATAGCCACTCCAAAAACACTAGCCGCTGTAACGGATTATTTGCAATTCTCAATGACCATAGCGGTTACCACCCAGTACCACTATGAGGTAACGCAATGCTTCCCGACAATCATTGGTTTCTTTGATATTCAAACTGAAGCATCTACGCTCGTCTAACACGTATATTTTCTAGTTTCGCAAGTAGTGTCACCGGAAATGGACTGTTGACAAGATCTTCATCATTACAGAACAGCTGACGCTAGTTTTGTGAGGTCAGGATCAGACTGGCACTGCTTAATTTTTTGTTCTGAAGCACTAGCTGCACGCGCTGGGTGTATGCATTCGGCCCATTGCATTTAAAGCCTTCTCAAAAATTGTATTTTCCGCTTGTTTCCGATCACGCAAAATAAGTGATATTTTTTTTTATTTCTTCATACCACACAATAAATAGCCAAACCCAAACGAGAAATTCCACCTTTAGTAGGCAGCCTTGTAGGCCCGGGCTGGCTTGTAGGCCGGAGCGGGTTTGTAGGCGGGAGCGGGCTTGTACGCCGGAGCAGGACGATGGCTGGGCTGAGCGTTGTAGGCGGGGTACTGGGCCTCGCCCTGGTACTGAACATCGGCAATGGTGCCGGAGTAGGCATCAGTCACATAGAAGGTGACCGTCTGGGTACGGCCGTCGGGAAGGGCAACTGTGTATGATCCCTTGGTGTTGTAGCCGTCACGACCCTCTTGGGCACTGAACTGAGGAGCGTAGTCGCCGTAGCCGTGCACGTCGTAGCTGTAGTCGTACTTGGGAGGAGTGTCGTAGCTGGGCTGGTGGTAGGCCGGGGCCGGGGCGTTGTAACCTGGGGCGCTGTCGGTGGCGACAACGGCCAGAAGAGCGGCGGCAAGGATGAACTGAAATGAAGACTAGTTAGAGATCGAATGCCTTCCTGACTATGACTACTATCTACGTGAATACACATGATGTGCGTTCCTTTCCCCGCGGGGGAAGCCGACAACACGCAATGCGGCTCCAAACCAGGAACTATTGACAGCGGCGCTGAACATGGTATAACTCAACTGTTCACTAGTAGAGATGTTATTGCCTGGTAGCTCTATCAGAGATGAAACAGCCATTCATCGCAATGGGACGTCAACAAGACATTATATTTCGACTGACTCATGTACTGAGGTCGCTGAATCGTATCATGGGTACGGCAGAATAAGCATGCCACACCTCTCACCGACTTACCTTCATGGCTGACAGTGTGTTGCAGTGTTGGGTCTGAGCGATCATGTGGTGCTGTTTGCAGCGCCACACCCTCTATATATCTGGCGTGACACAGTGGTCCGTAAAGAGGAGCGGGCTGTTTACGGGGCGTGCCCCTGTCGCGGTCACCGTGTGAAACCCACGGCATAGGCGGCTTGAGTTCAGTGAAGAAAACCGCGAAAAGATTGGAAAAGGGCACATCAAGTTGCATTACGCAACGCATATGCAAAACGGAGCGCTACAATTTTGTGTACCTTGGGCTGCATTCTTGGCATATTTTCCATTTCAAAGTTAAGATTTGTTTATTCTATCTCAACAACATTTTGTGGGAGTTAATCTGAAAGATGAATGTACTTACCTCGGAGTACAAGAGACGTAGGTCGCATCAATCGAGGTCAACCGAGTAAAGCATTGATAATGCGGCATTTTGTAAAGGGGCATACGGACATTGGATTTTCGCCGTCCCTCGCGACAACCGGCGTGAGAGGTTGCGACGCAAAATGACCCTGGCTGTCGAGAGCATCGTTAAATAACCCAATAACCAACCACCCAAAATTTGGTGGGAACTATGACTGCATGATGAATGCAGGTACCCAAAGCATAGGCAAAATAGGTCAGGTCAGTAGGGTCACTCAAGATGGCATCTGTGGATCATAGCGGCAATGTATTCGATTTTGCGTTGACACCGGAAATCTTACGAAGAGGCACAAGTAGACATAAAAAGAGTATACAACCAAACTACCAAATCGGTCCTAAAGGTAGGGCTTAGCCACATATCAATATTTCCAGGGGTGACACAAGGGATTAAAAAAATGTTTTTTTATGAACCACCATAAGACAGCGGAAGCACCTAGTTCTGGCATATTTCACGCACGAAACGTCTTCAAAACCATGTAACATCTTCATAAAGGGAAGACATCGCAATTACTGACCTGGGAACAAACGCAACAAAAACAGTAACTTGTTTTACTGATAATGCAAACTGAAAAGTGGTCGTCAGTAAAAGATTTTGCTGTGTTAGACAAAAAGCTTTACGGTTCCTCTCACTGAACTGATGCCAGGATTCCGAGGGTTTCACGGTGACCGCGACAAGGCCACGCCCCGTGGCAGTTCCCCTCGTGGACCACCGTGTTACGGCATATATAGAGTGTGTAACACGGCAGACAGCATCAGACGATCGCTCAGCTCCCACACGGCAACAAAGCGTCAGCCATGAAGGTGGGTCTGCGGCAGCCATTGCACACATCTTAAGCCATACTCATGAGACGACTTAGACATAACAAGATCTGAAACGCCGTAACCATGCATTTTTTACACTATAGGGGACCAGAAAATAACATTTGTACTGAAGGTTTTTTCTACCTCATTACAAAAGCTTAGGACACAGCTGTGTTGGCTTTCCAATGCCGCAATCAAAAGGTATTGGTTATATGGTGTCGCAGTAAGTCATATCGGATTCCGAGCGAGAAATACGGAGCACTTCATGCGCCTCTTGCTCACATCCAGTTTGTCGCATGCAACTGCCAAAAATTACAAAGACATGCCATTACATACTGGTCTTCATTTCAGTTCCTCCTTGCCGCCGCTTTTCTGGCCGTTGCCGCCGCCGACAGCGCTCCAGGCTACGACGCCCAGGCCCCGGCCCGCCACCAGTCCAGCTACGACACTCCTCCCAAGTACGACTACAACTACGACGTGCACGGCTACGGCGACTACGGCCCTCAGTTCAGTGCCCAGGAGGGCCGTGACGGCTACAACACCAAGGGATCGTACACCGTTGCCCTTCCCGACGGCCGTAGCCAGAAGGTCACCTACTATGTGACTGATGCCTACTCCGGCACCATTGCCGATGTCCAGTACCAGGGCGAGGCCCAGTACCCCGCCTACAACGCCCAGCCCAGTTACAAGGTCGCTCCGGCCTACAAGCCCGCTCCGGCCTACAAGCCAGCAACAGCCTATAACGCAGCTCCAGCCCACAAGGCTGCTTACTAAGCGTGAAAACAGTTAGCGTTTGTTTCTGGCTATTTATTGTCTGTTGCGAACGAATAAAGAGAACTGAACAACTTTTCTTCATGAAAACGCAGGCGGAGAACAAAAATCTAGACCAAACCATAATTGCAGGAACGCCAAAACACCCAGCACGTTCAAGTTATGTTCGATAACAAAAGCGAAAACACATCGATATTCTTCTTGTCTGGCAACAGCCATCCGACGAACAGTTATAAGGATGGGTTTCAAATTCCGTCCTGGACGGTAATAAATGAATACGAAAAACACATTAAAAAAGAAGGTTCGATATCAAAGTGTAAGGAACCCTTTCGGAGTTGCAAAATGCATTTTCTCACCACCTGCCACTGTTGCGATATCTCAAAACGATAATCCGCCCCTATGTCTGTTTTTTTTTTTGCCAAACCACATGGCGCAGTTCGTAGGGATTTAGCCCAGTGTAGCAAGTTGAACAGCTGAGCCCATTGTCCTAAAAAAAACGAGCTCCTCATGAGATGTTTAAGGTTCGCATCTACCGACTGTAGCTAATTTGAGGCGTAGAAAAATGTCCTCTGGTCTACGGAGTTCAATGCGTTTCAAGGGAAATGTTGGGTTTACGAATATACAATTAACAGTCGCACGTACCGACTGTCGTTAGTCTGCTACGCTAAAAAGATCATAACGACCAATGAATTAAATGCTTTCTAAGGCGCGAAACGTATACTGAGGGCAACGCGGAATATCGACGTTATTATCGGAAGGGAAAAATCCGCGGTACCAACGCCTTTTTCGACAACTTTTTAATACAACGGAACATATCATGACAAAACGTGCAGCAACGTCAGCGCACACGAACACTGGCACGAAACAGACGCAACGGGTACACAAGTCGGTACGCAGATTAGGCATCTATGTCCACCCAGTTGGCAAGAAATATGGACTCAAGTTGGTGGGAAGGAAAGCATGCCCTTCCATTTGTTCCAATGACGTAGGTGAGACCTGGCCCCATTACGCAAGAAGTGCACATAAAAAGTCATGCAGAATAAAAGAAGAACGTCTGATGGTGCGCGAAATTTTCGTACGTCTGGATGCAAGACCATCGGGAGAGAAGTCCTGTTTACGACAGCCTAGTTATAGTGATATCTTCTTAGATCAGCTGGCCACGATCAGAGGCTAGTTTTGCGAATGTGAACAGAAATGCCTGTAAGCTCGTACCTGCGGAGATTAGAGTGGTGTCAATGAGATTTTCATTCACCCTTGTTTCTCAGCACCGACAATTTCGTCACTCAAACTTCTTGGTTTTAATTCCGTAGTTTCGAAGACATAAGAACTAGTTGAAGGGGTTCAAAAGAACAAAACCGAACTGTGGTCGCTCGACCAGACGCATTTTGAAACTGATGCTCTTAATGGTTTGATGGTGCAGCAGACAGTTTGAAATAACACCATGGAAAGTGTAAAGACAGCAAACGATAAAGGAGTCAGTCATGTTGTCGAATGCAAACATTTAGTGCTACGTATACCTGTGTACTCGGTTCCTTAGCATCCATCCTTCGCGTGCAAGAAGCGTTCTTCAATCGATCGAACTTTCCGCTCCATTGTCGTCGGGCCAACGGCTACTGCGTATTTCTGGCACACAGTGTGGTGCCTTACTACTCTTCATTTTGCTAACAGATGGTTTGTTCTTTATAGACGCTAGCTGCCGTGCATCAATGCGGAAACATGGTGCATTACCTCTGCTGGAAAATCTATACCATGCGTCTGAGATTGAGGTTGCCAATATTACTCCACCATTAAAGTCACCGGTGCATTCGCGTGAGTGCATTTTACCTGCCTTTTATGTTTGCGACTGAGGACATAACGTCGTTAAAGATGTATTTTTCCAGGAGATGCACAGTGTTTTCTTGTGGAATGCTGAACCAGTTTTGATATGTTCTTCTTGCATTTTAAAGTAGTTTTAACTGGAGTTCGCATCTGCGCCACATTTATCTTACAGCAATCTTAAAAGTGTTACGGTGATCGATGAATACCGACACAGAGACATGCGCCCTTGCGTTTCTGCAAGCTATGAAAGATTATTTATCTTAAATGGACTTTCGTAATCCGGGAACGGGTTGTACTCGGGGCACACGCTATATAACTCCCGAGCAACAAAATCCCGCGACCTCAAATTTTCAGCGACTCTACCTGAACAACACAGCTGCCTTTTTGCAACATTTTTCCTGGTTTTTCCTAACGTGGTATAGATTAGGTCATATCACGTTAAAACATCTAATTTAAACATCAATCATCAAACATCATCGGACATCAAATATCAATTAAAACATTAACACGACTCTCGCGCAGTATTTGGACTCCCGTATTTACGTTGTCCTTTGGACATCGTTTGAAAGAGTCTGATCTGAGTTGGCAAAAAGGTCAATTACATGGTCATGCCAGTATGATACTTGGCATGAAGTAACGTCAACGATGATCATTTGTTAGCTTCGCAGTTTTGATTTAGCTACTTTTCTGTGACAAATCTGGTAGTCATGTCATGTGGTGGCCTCATCGGACCTCCTCACCCGAGTTAAGTGGTCTAAAAAAAGATCTGATGTGCAAAAATGTCACATAATACCACTTACTGTCAATTCAAACCTTCTTAATCCGGTACCGACTGGGGGGTTGGCCGTCCCCGTCAGGTTTTTCCAAGACTGCAGGAGAACAAACAAACGCAGCGTCACGAAATTCTGTGTACGTTTTTTTTCATCGTTTTTTACACCCTGTGTCAACGTATTAACCTCAGGTCAAGTCAGGCGTCTGACCTCGGTCAGGTCACGTGAAACCATGTCCGAAAAAATTAACAGCCCTGTAATTTTTCACAAAACATCATATCAGAATGAAACTTGCAAACTATAGAGATCTTGGTAGACGCAACAAATACGCTTTTTCAGATTTTTGGAGACTTCCAGGCCACTGACCTAAGATCAAACCCATTTTTAGGACATGTCGTCGTTTTTTCGTCATCTTTTTTATTGCACTTTAAGTGTCATGTAATGCAGGCATCCAATGGCCGTCACTGGGCAAAGTATCAATGGCCTCCAACGGCGATCAACGACGACTCCTCCAAAGTGACATGAGGTCAGGTCACCAGCAACTGTTACACGCCAAAATGCACCGCCGTCAAACTTGGCGACGAATGATTTGGAACTCTCACAACTGCAAATGATACCAAAAGTTAAAAAAGTTTGGAAAGATGACATATTATGCAAGAATGGGCTTTCGCGAAGTACTTAATTGTTTGGAAATTTAGGCACGACAAACCATCAAAAGAGCCACTAGCACTAATATATAGCACTTCGCACGGCCCATGTCGCCAAAATGATAAGCGCTAATATCAGCTTCCGTTAATTCCATTCCGCGTTCGGCACCGGTGCCCGCCGTGAAGGAGTGCGAATATGACGGTGTAACGGTTAAACTCAACGTTTGGGCGTACATATTAAACGAACCAGAGAAATTAGACGTGTATCGGCATCTGCTGACTCCTGCCTATTCGTTGGTACCTTTGCCTAGACTTTATGAATCAAAGTCCCTACGATCCACGCCGCTTCTCGATTTCATGTAGTCGGCTATGACAGAACATATATAAGGCGAAAATGGTTTACATAACATCCAAAAACAAAAATCAGACCAATTTCGCACTCTACTCGTAACCAGCTTTCCAACAGTACGCTTATTTTATTGTGCAACCAACCGTTCATCAGTTAGGGGGAACGGTCAACTCCCCGTAGTCGGGCGTGCATGGCGCCGACTGTCAATCGGGCGTGAGTTAATGTCCCTGCGAAGTGGTCGACAGATTACCGTATATTTGGGGCGTTTTGACACGGCCTATGATGCCATCGCCAAATCGGCAGTATCTGGGGCCCTAGGGCGCCGACCTATCGATTGCCGTTGATTTACTGAATCGGGTAACTGGTTTTCATGGAAAGGGGGGGGGGGGAATGGGGCGAAGAGTGGGTGGCTTGTGGAAACGCAGTTACAGCAAGATGGTGAAATACCCCAGTCGGTGCACGGTTAAGCTGCATAAAGACTATTTTGTGGTCTATTTGCCCAATGCATGCCAGGTCTCCGATATTTCACACGGTGGAAGCCAGTAAGGTCATGCCCGTGAGAGCACGCTCCAATGAACACCTCTTTCCACATCAGTGGGTATATATAGAGGTGTTGCGTGGAACACAGTATCAGACGATCCCGCCACCTCCGACACAGCGTCAGCCATGAAGGTAAGACCATAGGTCTGACGTATTATTTCTCTCATGAAGGCATGGCAAAAGCCAGCTATCCTGATAATGCCAGTGACTGAAGGGGTAGCAACGCCCGCCGAGTGACATCGGCGCTTTCCCGTAGGGTGAAAAAAAAACGTCACACGAGCAGCATTCCGCCCATGGTTTGGCTAATGATTAGAAACCGAACGCAGCGAAGTTCAAGTGAGCTTTAATGTAATACCTCGATATTTCCCCACGGAAGTTTCAAGGCAACACAGGCATATCGACTCTAAAAAGTCTTCATTTCAGTTCCTTCTTGCCGCCACTCTTCTGGCTGCTGCCGCCGCCGACAGAGCCCCAGGCTACAACGCCCCGGCACCGGCATACCACCAGCCCAGCTACGACACTCCTCCCAAGTACGACTACAACTACGACGTCCACGGCTACGGCGACTACGCCCCTCAGTTCAGTGCCCAGGAGGGCCGTGACGGCTACAACACCAAAGGATCGTACACCGTTGCCCTTCCCGACGGTCGTACCCAGACGGTCACCTACTATGTCACTGATGCCTACTCCGGCACCATTGCCGATGTCCAGTACCAGGGCGAGGCCCAGTACCCCGCCTACAACCGCCAGCCCAGCTATCACCCCGCTCCAGCCTACAAGCCCGCTCAAGCCTACAAGCCCGTTCCGGCCTACAAACCAGCCCTGGCCCACAAGGCTGCCTACTAAATGCGAACGAAACGTTCGAGTGTGAATTCCCCCTACCTCGTTCAGTGGTGATGTATTTATTTTCCGACAAGTAAAAATACAAATAAATGATAACAAATGCTTGATCTGACAGGGCAGAGGTGTTGACCGCGCCAGATGATGTTGTGACACGGTCAACATCCACCTCCAGTAAGACGATGTCGATGGCCTGATACCTGGATTCTTTCGGCCCACCGTTTTCATGCATCAGCCACGGGACATCAGCCTTTCGCTGAACCAGAAACTGAAGATCTTCGTACTCCAGGAGCATGGCTGATAGCACGACTTTTACTAGACATGAACACGGAATTGAAATAAAGTAGGTACTTACTTTCGTCCTACACATGCATGGAAGTCACTGGACATACCTGAAACGCAGCAGAACCATGATTAGACATGTTGTAAGGAAGAAGATATGTGAAGTACTTGGAACGTGTGAATCGGAAATCGAGGGTTATTTCTTATCTAGATATTCAGTCTCAAATGCAATTACATGACAAAAAGTCAGAAGTTCCCATAAAAATGCTACCAGCAGGAGACACACATTAGAAAGATGGTTTGAGAACTCCTTTTTGCACTATAACGAAGCAATTATGCATGTAGAGTGCCACTAAATACGACTGTTCATTAATTAGCATAACTGGATGCACGGTACTAATTAGCATAATATAAGCAGGTATTAATTAGCATAACCGGTGTATGGTGCACCTACCAATGAAATATTTACATGTGATAGCGTCAGAGAGGGTAAAATGCCTTATTGGGAGCAGGTTTATTCGCGTTTCCAATTGCTTTACAAAGAATACAGGGGTGATTACACATATTTTGCGCAAGACGGAGCAAGCTAAAGGCGATGAAGGTACTCCAAATTCAATGCAACGCAAAGAATATATTTGGAAATTGTCTTTCTGGTGTTAAAACATTAAACATGTTGATAAAGCATTCCTGATTTTCGGCTGGGTTATACACTATACAGCACAGCATTTATTCCGGGAGAAATATGTATTCAAAGTCTTATACGTTTTGTATATCATGGAATTACTGAGAAAATTACTCAGAATTACTGTTCTACACACTGAAAACACTCATAATTTGTCCCAAATTACACGCCACACCATTACGGACGGCAACACAGTACCGACCAGTTACCAAAACAGCTACGAGGAACAGTCGGCCACGCCCCCTTAAACCTGCTTGCGAGCAACCTCAGAAGAACGTTTAAACGTTTATTTTTCAGGGCACAGCAGAGGAGAATACTCTGCAGCGGCATTCGGACGCGATAAACCGATATTTCAAACGGTGCAAATCGAGCAATCTTAACGTGAGATAACAGGAGTTGACAAATGCGATAAGTATGAACGCAGAACCTACACATGCCGGAAATATCACACTCCTCACCAAAACCATTAATTTGGGTATGATAAACCTACACCATTAGGTGACGATAACCATTTCTTCGATCCAAACGAGTTTTTACTCTTCTGTTCCACATAAACGCACACATTGTCCATACTATGCTCAGCATAGACACCGGAACTTATATTAGTTTTCAAGCAATTTATAGGGTAAAAAGCTAGACGCGGCATAGTCTTTGACGCCAAGACATCCTTACCGCGAAGGTACAAACATAAATACATGCAGTTTTTCTTTAAATATTCCTCTAGTAAGGTATCTTCAAATATTTGGGAAGATAAAAAAGGAATAATTATCATATAACAAACCCTATGGAAAACAAGTGTAATGCTCAGAGGGCGGAGATGAGAAGATGGGACGACAAATGTATACAAATGTTTCGTGACGGCTCGACGGCCTAGCTATCGATACGATTTAAGACCACGAGTGATGTCCTTCCAGTACATCCTGTAAAACAAAATCCGTCAGCTGAGCCAGAAGTCATAACGTGCAGAACGAACATTGCCAAAGCTGTTATTATTGATTATTCTTTGTTGGGGGAGAGGACACATTTCTTTCACGTATAGCCCAATCTATCAGTCAATATTACTCAATTCCTCAAGATTTTTCAAATCCATGGCTATATCAGAATTCAACCCAAGGCTCACTTAAGGAATCAGATGGACATGAAATTGATTTAACCCTATTACCGGAGGCCTAGACGGTATGGCCGAATCCCGGAAGGGGGCGGGGGCGAATTCGGCCCCCTTGAGGTCTCGAGAACTACGTGTCCAATTTCATCGCAACAAACGACAATCGATTTTCCATGATGTTAACTACATTTTTATAAAAAGACCATTCCAAAATTTAGAAAGGGGTGGATACAGGAGGAAGGATCGAAGAAGGAGATATTTTTGGACTTGTTATAACTCTGTTGTTTATGTACCGGTTTCGATGAAGTTGGCCCGAATCGACGGTTTATGGACGGGACTTTTACCAGTGGCTAACACATTTGAAATTTCCAAAAAAATCATAGGCATCTGCAAGGTTTCAAAAACGGGAGGATAAGTATTTCAGAAAATGAATTACCTGAAGGTAAAAAAGCTTTTTTAGCTTTTAGTATTCTAGTGTAACTTCTAGTGTTATGCTAAACAAGGGCACATCGTATCACAATGTTTATATACTATTAGCATAGACGGTGCCGGTGTCATGAAACGGGAAACTATCATGGTCACATGTTCATCAGGTCAACATACGACATTTGGCCTTAAATGACCTCTAATGACCTTGGAATGATCTCGTGTGCATTATTATCTGCAAACTTTTCCAGTCATTTTAATTCACGCTATTTCTAAAATTCCATTTAACAGCTGTTGTAATGTAAGTACGCGTACTGACATTTTAGGTCATAGCTCCGTGACCCGACCTGATATCAACCTGAAACTTTGCACACAAGTCGAAGGCACCCTTCTACGTTGCATACATTTCAAGTTCGAAATTTGGAAAAATAGCGCCAAAATTAGCACTATGGAACCAAATTTTCACTTTTGACTTTGGCCTGACCTTGTAAAAATGACCTTAGATTAACAAAATTGTATTTGTATTTCGCCCCATTATTTATGTATACACCCATATCAAATTTTAAGTTCCATCTTAAAAACGCTATTCTTGGGAACCATTTTTCTTTTGTCCTCGGGCCGAAAATGGCCTGAGGTGCCTTCGATAAACATTGCCTGGCTTCGCCTCTGAGCAAGATAGAATTACGAATTTTTGTCACAGTATGTAGAAAGAACAGGTAGGAAGAGTCACGAAGTGTCGTGAAGCTGCGTGAAAAACTCTGGAATTGGCAAGAAAAATCTTGGCGGTGGATTCGGTCTCCCTGCCGGGAATAGGGTTAAGGACAATGCAAATGTCAAAAACGTCCATGCTACAGAACCTTGCTACCCAAGAAAACATACAAGGGAAACAAACCATTTCAGTTATTTTTTCATTTGCATTCACGCCGCAGATTCCGTGGGTTTCACACGGTGACCGTGACAAGGCCACACCCCGTGACAGTCCCATCCCCATGAACCGGCGTGCCACAGCATATATATAGAGCGTGTGACACGGCAGCCAGCATCAGACGACGCCCAGATCCAACGCAGCAACTCAGCGTCAGACATGAAGGTAAGGTCGCGACTGCGTTGTATCCTCTATCGTGGATGCCTCTAAGAAAGCTACAGTGCCGCCATTACGTTGTACTCTCTATCGTGGATACCGCTAAGAATACTACGGTGAAACGATTACGTTGTACTCACTGTCGTGGATACTTCTAAGAGTACTACAGTGCCCACCTGTTGTGACAACTGAAGCAGAGTGATCAATGTACGAAGGTTCTCACAGAAAATCGTCACGATCTCCTGAAAGCACTTCACGGTGTGTTGTCGCTACATTCGCATACAGCATCCTGTGCGCATTTTCACATCCACCGTTTTTCAGTTCCTCCTTGCCGCCGCTCTCCTGGCCGTTGTCGCCGCCGACAGCGCCCCAGGCTACAACGCCCCGGCACCGGCCTACCACCAATCCAGCTACGACACTCCTCCCAAGTACGACTACAGTTACGACGTGCACGGCTACGGCGACTACACTCCTCAGTTCAGTGCCCAGGAGGGCCGTGACGGCTACAACACCAAGGGATCGTACACCGTTGCCCTTCCCGACGGCCGTACCCAGACGGTGACCTACTATGTGACTGATGCCTACTCCGGCACCATTGCCGATGTCCAGTATCAGGGCGAGGCCCAGTACCCCGCCTACAACCGCCAGTCCAGCTATCATTCCCGCTCCGGCCTACAAGTCCGCTCCGGCCTACAAGCTCGCTCCAGCCTACAAGCCCGCCAAGGCCTACAAGGCCGCTCCAGCCTACAGGGCTGCCTACTAAACAAGAACGAACTTCTTGATCGTAATTTCTTGTATGCAGTTGGTCAGATATTTATTATGTGATGTGTGTTAATAAAGTGTGCCATCATGCATTTTTGTGTGTGGGAAGTGTCCACAGATAACAAAATATTAGTCCAGCCGAGACATAACTCCAGGGAAAGGAGGACACCTAGCACGTGCAATCTAATCGCACAATGCAAATATGTTGGTACAAGAAGAAATGCATCAGACTCCCATTACTATATTCACTTGGCTGCTCCATACACTTCCATAAGCTCATTTGTCTGTAATAGTGTGTACAAGTAATTGCTAGTATGCGATGAACTCACGGGTGATTTATATTATGTCAGGAAGATCTCGCTGGCATTTCATGAATGAAGGCCGCAAACGCTCATAAAGACATTTTGGATGAATGCAGAAGCCTTTTCAATACGGGACGTACTACCTCCGCGCTGTAAGCTGGTATGGTATTTCACGATACATGTGGCCACTCGGGTCACCAAGGACCAGTCTTTTACACTGGCCGCACATCTATGACGCCAAGGAGAAAGACTAAACCCCAGGCAATTGTATTTCGTTTCATGCTGAAAAGGCAGCGGTTAGGTCTCTAGTTTTTCTTTAGCCTTTTGCCATAAGCTTTTTGGCCAGGCTTATGTCAGAGGAATTCTCAGGGCAGGAACATCCATACGATTTCGTACTTGAGGGCGCAAAAAAGAAAATGGGGAAAGGTCGCTCAAGACATATCGGTCCTTAAGGCGCGTGCCTTCACGTCAAAACTAAGCGACAATCGACAGAAGTTTTACACAAGCGTAGTCGATCCAGGCACTGTATGAGTCGCTCCACGCAAAACCGGGGGATTTTTCCAGTTACGGTCAGTGGCTAATCCAGTTCAGCCCTGATTCTAAGACCACAGAGATCGGTTTTCAATTAGCATGCTGTATGAAGTGGAAAAGGACAGGAACCTTTCTCTCGTACTGGACATCAAGCGCACAATAACCTCCGTTAAAGAAGCGTTGGACAAAAGCTCAGTCGGAGATGGCAGATATGATCCAGAACTGGCTCATGGCTGTCCGAATCCAGTTCTGCATCATCAGAAATCAATAAAAAGATCTACGACATGAACACCTTTTCATAAGATAAATTATATTTCAAACACTGACGCGGAACACGGTTCCATTCAATCAATATTCATTTGTAACACGATGGATACGCTTCCCGCCAAAAAAAAACAAAGACAGCGGGGAGCGGTGTCAATCGTGGTCATGTGCTTTGAACAAATGTCCAAGTTTTTTGTTTAACGTATCTGAATCATATGAGCATGGAAGGTCAGTCATGTCTACGTATTAAATGGGGGGGGGGGTACTCCTGACACAAAGCGTAAACTCTTCTCCATTTAAGTACTACGATCACCTCAACGACATGCATGTTTTTCCATCATCAGTCTGCCAGCATACTGGGTAAGAAGCGGCAACTTTCGTTTAACCGTCAAACATTCATAATTTCGTTTCCTATGTTGTCACGTACGGTCGGCCCATATTTTGTCAAACATATCATTTTTGGACAGACGGTTTACGTACCGAAGGATCACCGCCATTGGGGGCGGCTACGCCGAAACTGTCCACAAACATAAACAGCTTCTTTCAATCAGCACACTAACAAAAACGTTCTGTCGTGGTTCTACTAAAACCGACGACAAAACTTTTAATGGCTTTTATCCAGGTTCCCTGGGAGGAAATATGGCTAAATTAACACACCAGCCCCAAATGTCAGAGCAAGGCCCTGTTCATAACCGAGTATTTGGGTAGGAATATGAGGCTTTCAGGTCAGTTAGTTCCATCTAAAGTATTTTGCAGATTATTACCTAACTATTTGTGTCCGCGTCCCCAAATGTGCACCTCAGGAGTAAATGAACGATGCTGTCCCCGAGTTTAAGGTGTATCTACGTCGGGAGTCAACCCTACGATCATTTACACCAAGCCAAAATAGGAAGAGCATTAAGTTGCTATAAGGATGTTGAAAAAATTAAGAGCATGCCCATGGTAACGCACGCACCTCGCTAAAAATAAGTCCAGAAAAAATGAAACAAACCGTTTCACGTTTTATCTGCAATGAACCCACCAAGCGGATTCCATGGGTTTCCCACGGTGACCGCGACCAGGCCACGCCCGCCACAGACCCCCCCCCCCCCCACCTCCCATCTCGACCATCGTCTTACGGCATACATATGGAGGGTAAGGCACGGCAGACAGCATCAGACGATTTTCAGATCGATCGTAGCAACAACAAACAATGAAGGTAAGGCTGCGATTATGTCGCACTCTCTACCACATATAACACATACACGCAGTACCGTATGCATAAGTTTCAGCAGCTGAAAAAGGCCCATCCATAATTAGAGACTTTCAAGGAAAACCGTCTCACAATGTATCGATCCCAAAAGCAAGACTGCGTATTTCACATCAAGCCACTGCATACTACGTTTGCGCCACGTTCACACATTACACCGCGCAATGCATTTTCTTATCGACTGCTTTTCAGTTTCTCCTTGCCGCCGCTCTTCAGGCCGTTGCCGCCGCCGACAGGGACCCCAGGCTACAACGCCCCGGCCCCGGCCCACCACCAGCCCAGCTACGACACTCCTCCCAAGTACGACTACAGCTACGACGTGCACGGCTACGGCGACTACGCCCCGCAGTTCAGTGCCCAGGAGGGCCGTGACGGCTACAACACCAAGGGATCGTACGCCGTTGCACTTCCCGACGGCCGTACCCAGACGGTCACTTACTATGTGACTGACGCCTACTCCGGCACCACTGCCGATGTCCAGTACCAGCGCGAGGTCCAGTACCCCGCCTACAACCGCCAGTCCAGCTATCACCCCGCTCCAGCCTACAAGTCCTCTTCGGCCTACAAGCCCGCCTCAGCGTACAAGCCTGCACCGATCTACATGCCCGCTCTAGTCCACAAGCTCGCTCCGGCCTACAAGCCAGCTTCCACCTACAAGTCCGCTCCGGATCACAAGGCTGCCTACTGAACGAAAACAACGTTCGGGACCCGACTTTCTTGTTTGTAATTAGTGAAGTTTTTCATGCCTTATGTGAATACATAGTCAAATGAATATTTTTTTGCTGGAAAGGTCAACAGAGAACAGAATATAAGGGCCAGAACGTTATAAGCAACCGTAGACGACAAAATCAAACGGCACAAAGAAACATTCTCCTCACTAAAGAAGCGTCCGATGATACACATGTTCTCCGGAGTCAACAGGAGAAAACCGTCGTTCTATTACGAGGAACACCGGAGGCCGAGTGGAACTTACGAGTGTTTTTGAACCGCGCAGTCACGGCAGCGCACAAAGACATGGGCGTGTGTTACGCCTCAGTCTGTAATTCCTCCCGGAAAAAAGATCGAAAAGTACAAGTCTGTGCCGAAAAAACACTAAAGGAAACTAAATGCGAAGTACAGTACTCGAAATTACAATTTTCAATTCAAAGAAAACGCAGAAGGCCATGCTTCACCTACGCCCTCCAAAGCGTCCCTTTTACACCTAAATATTTCGATATCAACGTGGCATCGCAATAAAAAGCTCGTACATTCTGAGGACTTCACTCACAAGGAACATAGTAAATTATTACTACGGGGTCACTTAAACGTTTCTAAGGTGGACCAAAGACATGTTGCGTCATCAGAACACGGGGCGTCATGATAAAAAATAACGGTACAGAACTTTCAAAGGACGATCAATCTTTCGGTTCCACTGTTTTCCTCAGGAACGACCGTGCATACCGATATACGAAGTCGATCTCCTGAAATCATTTATAATGACGCAACATCGCCGCTGTGTGTCGACACACGAAGAAAGATATAGGGATCAAGCCCAGAAATATTTCGATCTCGTGCTAGGAAGAACGGCCTGAAGGCACGGGATCGCCACGGTACCCTAACTGAAAGGGTTGACAACGCGACTGGAAAGAGATGAACCCATATGCTTCTGTAATTGTAATGCAAACCTTCACAGAGCGCAAATGCAGTTTAAATGTCTGGAGGTGCCTTACTAATATAACAACAGGGCATAGCAGCCAAGAGAAAACATCTTACCATCGCCAACAGGGTTTTATCACCATGGAAAATTTCGATTTCGAACATCTCAAAGCCTTCCACCATCCCGTAGTGTGGTAAAACACACCACAGCCTTGATCATGCTTAGCATGATACCAAAGCAATATCAATGGCACCACAATTAACCAATGAGAAACTCATCAAAGGCATCTTCAACTGAATATATAACACCAGCTGTCCCATTATGAAACTGTTCAGCGCGGGACAAGGGAGAACGAGCGGGAAATCCTCTCCATTCTTCTGCTTAACAACATAATATAACAAACTTACCGGTGCCCATCACGGCGGTTAAATAGCCGGAGGCATTCGTCCAGTTAGGCATATGATATGTACCTTACAAAACCCTGGTTGTTGGTGCCACCAACGACAGACTTCCAAATTCCAAAGCCAGATAGGGGGAAAAACGGTTTCGCGACTTAACGCACAAATCACGTTCCATTGTAAACACCAGGTATACTTCACTTCACGCTTAATACGGAAACAGGCATTTGCCGTCTAGAGATCTGTCAATCAATTGGATCGATTTCGACAAACCAGGGCCTAATGAGAAGTAGTCTGAACATCTCTGACATCAGCAAACTCTGTCATGTCCAGTGTATTTGTACGACACCCGACAGCGAATGAAATATGCAGGTGGAAACAGATGGATAAAGCGCAATTTCGGCATTTTGGCAGGCTAACTTTGATGATGCCAAACCATGTGATGTGTTCCGTCCTCCTCTACCGAAACATCTCAGCCCCCGCACTATTTTATTAAGACATTTTCGGATATATACTAGCATGCAATTCAGGGATCATTCATATGGAAGTTAAAGTCCCTTGAAATGAAGCTGCTGTACGCCAAAAAACCTTGATATTAACAAAAACTGTGGAAAGATGTAATGGCATCACAGTTCCAACTACTGGCCTCACACAGCGGATTTCGTGGGTCTCAAAACTAACAGACCAACCAAACAGATCGTGAACAATAAAGTAAAACATAACACATATCAAAGAATAAAAGAAAACAGGGTAAAAAGGAACATTAAAAAATTAGAAAAAAAGTAATTGAAGCGGAATACTAGTGGAGTTAGAGGTCAAACTACAAACTATAAAAAAACAGCCGATGAATGAAAAAAATGAATGAAACAGCATTTGCCCAATTTCAAAAACTGGCATCTGGCACAAAGATGTTCCTTTAGCTTCGTACAGTTCTGTTGTCGACGTAAAAAAACAACAGTGTTCCCGAGGAGATCAATGGCCAGACTGCTCTTTCCACGGAGCATGTCATACGCCCACAGTCCATTACTCCGCAACCAATGGACCAATTCGGCTGATTGAAACGGCAACCAATTGCCCCTGATCATGGGACCTCTGGTGCGTCGCCTTTTAGACGTCGTGGTCATGTCTTCATTCATACACCCTTCAAATGCACCATTAAAGCAATGAACCTTGTTCCTGTACAATGCATTGTTCACAGTAATAACAGCCAGAACAACCAATGAAAATGACATCCCATGACGTTAGCTACAACATATTGCAAGGCATGGAATTTGCAATAAATAGCCAAGGAGGCGGCAAAAGAATTACTTTGCAGGGCAGAAAACACTGTGATTTTTTGTTATCTCTAGCGGCACCTACTAACAGTTATTCAGGTTCGTCCCAGGCTCCCAATTCCTGCACACCGAGCTCTAGCAAATACAGGGACCTGACTGCCGTGCTGGACAATAAACGTACGCACCATCAGACAAGACATGTGCCAAACATACACATACTCGTATCGGAAACGCATCCAAAATGGAAGGAACAGCTTCGCCTTTGGGCTCCTGACCAACAATTCAAAACCAAGGGATTGCCTCGTTTCTCTTTCGATTCACACACTGCAAGTCAGCTATACGACATCAATCTGTGTTCAAAAAAGTCGTTCACGTCCATATACCCCAATAAACGACAGGAAACCAAAGACTATTTCGTATTCCACTACGGGTTTCCGGGCTGCCGTGCATTTCTGTCCAATATCGACTTGTTTAAACAAATACTTATGCAGTGGGGGACGAAGCCGCTACGCGGAAAAATTCCACAGAAGTGACCTTTTACAACAGAATACTGAAAGCAAAGTTTTGTCGTGAAACCACCAGCATTGGTCCAACACTCTTTGCTGGCTTTATATTGAGCCTTGCACAAAAACGTACTTAGCTTACGCTGCCACAAGCCTAAATTTGGGGTGAAAATTGGGGTTTTCATAGCACTTCCTTCCAAGGAAAACCACTGGCACAATGTGCAAATATGTTATAACGTGTCGATGGTGGGAGTGGGGAAAGGGGGGAGGATAAGTTTCTGTCGCCTGATGCAGAATCCATCACTCAAGACTACGTAATTCATTCTTAAGGACTCTCAAACTCATAGCTATATCGGGATTCAACCAAGGATCACATTAAGAGTCAGACGGATATGAAATGGCTATATAGATACTGCAAGTGTCAAAGCTGCCTGCGCCTAAAAAACATTGCCATACAAGAAAACACACAACAAAGGCAACCCTTCCACAATGCCTTTTATTGCACTTACACCTAAGATTTCGTTGTGGGCTTCACACGGTGACCGCCACAAGGCCACGCCCCGTGACAGCCCCTCCCCTGCCGTGGATCACCGTGTTATGGCATATATATAGAGGGTGTGAAATGGCAGACAGCATCACACGATAGCTCACATCCAACACAGCAACACAGTGTCAGCCATGAAGGTAAGGTGGTGATCATATTAAGGTCTCTATTATGGATAACTTAACGAGAACTTCAGTGCCCACTTCTCACAGCAGTTGAAGTAGACTGATCAATGTATGAAGGTTCCCGTCGGATGTCGCTATGACATGCATCGGCACACTGAAAAAAGAAAGCGACTATCTCCTCCAGGCATTTCAAAATGTGCTCTTGCTTAACTCGCATGCAACATCCTGATAGCATTTTCTTGTCGACTTTTTCAGTTCCTCCTTGTCGTTACTCTTCTGGCCGTTGCCGCCGCCGACAGCGCTCCAGGCTATAACGCCCCGGCCCCGGCTAACCATCAGCCCAGCTACGACAATCCTCCCAAGTACGACTACAGCTACGAGGTGCACGGCTACGGCGACTACGCCCCTCAGTTCAGCGCTCGGGAGGGCCGTGACGGCTACAATACCAAGGGATCGTACACCGTTGCTCTTCCCGACGGCCGTACCCAGACGGTCACCTACTACGTGACTGATGCCTACTCCGGCACCATTGCCGATGTCCAGTACCAGGGCGAGGCCCAGTACCCCGCCTACAACCGCCAGTCCAGCTATCACCCCGCTCCAGCCTACAAGTCCTCTTCGGCCTACAAGCCCGCCTCAGCGTACAAGCCTGCAGCGATCTACAAGCCCGCTCTAGTCCACAAGCTTGCTCCGGCCCACAAGCCAGCTTCCACCTACAAGCCCGCTCCGGCTCACAAGGCTGCCTACTGAAGAAGAAATTTTTCGATCGCAATTTCTCGTTTGCAGTTGGCCAGATATTTATTGTGTGATGTGAGTGAATAAAGAGAGCGTCATCATGCATTTTTTTTTGTGGAAAATGCCAACAGATAACAAAATATTAGGCCCGTCGCGACATAACTCCAAGGGGAGGAGGACACCTAGCAGGTGCAATCTAATCGCACAATGTAAATTTGTTGGTAGAGAAGAAAATCTATCAGAGGCTCTCATGACTATATTGACTTGACTGCTCTCATATACTTTCATATACTCTCATATACTTTCATAAGCTCCTTTGTCTGTATTAGCGTATACATGTGATTGCTATTATGCGACGACCTCACGGGTGATTTATATTATGCGGGGAAGATCTCACTGACATTTCATGAATGAAGGCCGCAAACACCCATAAAGACATTTTTAATGAATGCAGAAGCCTTTTCAATACGGAACGTACTACCTCCGCGCTGTAAGTTGGCGTGGTATTTCACGATACATGTGGCCACGTGGGTCACCAAGGATCAGTCTTTTACACTGGCCGCACATCTATGACGCCAAGGAGAAAGACTAAACCCCAGGCAATTGTATTTCGTTTCATGCTGAAAAGACAGGGGTTAGGTCTCCAGTTTTCTTTTCATCTTTTGCCATAAGCCTTTTGGCCAGGCTTATGTCAGAGGAATTCTCAGGGCAGGAACATCCCTACGATTCCCTACTCGAGGGCGCAAAAAATAAAATGGGGAAGGTTCGCTCATGACATATCGGTATTTAAGGCGCGTGCCATCACATCAAAACTAAGCGACAATCGACAGAAGTTTTAGGCAGGCGTAGTCGATCGAGACACTAGATGCGTCGTTCCACATAAAACCGGGGGATTTTTTTAGTCACGGTCAATGGCTAATCCAGTTCAATACTGATTCTAAAACCACAGAGATCAGTTTTCAATTAGCATACTGTATGAGGTGGAAAAGGACAGTAACGTTTCTGTCGTACTCAACACCAAGTGCACAGCAACCGCGGTTGACGAAGCGTTGGACAAAAGCTCAGTCGGAGATGGCAGATATGATCCAGAACTGGCTCATGGCTGTCCGAATCCAGTTCTGCATCATCAGAAATCAATACGAAAATAGACGACATGAACACCTTTTCATAAGATAAATTATGTTTCAAACACTGACGCGGAAGATGGTTCCGTCCAATCAATAATCATTTGTAGCACGATGGATACGCTTTCCGCCAAACAAAACCAAGACAGCGAGGAGCGGTGTCATTCGTGGTCATGCGCTTTGAACAAATGTCCAAGTTTTTTGTTTAACGTATCTGAATCACGTGAGCATGGAAAGCCACTCATGTCTACGTATTAAATGGAGGGGACTCCTGACACAAAGCGTAAACTCTTCTCCATTTAAGTACTACGATCAGCTCAATGAGATGCATGTTTTTTTCACCACCGGTTTGGCAGCATACTGAGTAAGAGGCGGCAATTTTCGTTTTATCTGTCAGGAATTCATAATTTTGTTTCCTATGTTGTTAGGTACGGCTGGGTCATATTTTGTCAGATATAGCATTTTTGGACAGACGGTTTACGTAATGAACGATCAGTGCCACTGGTTGCCGCTATACCTATACCGCTACGAATAGTTACTGGTTACCGCTCTACGAAACAGTCCACAAAAATAAACAGCTTCTTTCAATCAGCACACTAACAAAAACGTTCTCTCGTGGTTGTACTCAAACCGACGGCACAACTTTTGATGGCTTTTATCCAGGTTCCCTGGTAGGAAATACGGTTTGATTAACATACCAGCCCCCTATGTCAGAGCAAGGCCCTGGTCATAGCCGAGTATTTCGGTACGAATATGAGGCTTTCAGGTCAGTTAGTTCCACCCAAAGTATTTTGCGGATTATTACCTAACTATTCGTGTCCGCGTCATCTCATGTGCAAATAAGGAGTAAGTGAACGATGTTGTCCCTGGGTTTTTTTAGAAGGTGTATCTACGTCGGGAGTCAACCCTACGATCATTTACACCACGCCAAAATAGGAGGAGCATTAAGTTGCTATAAGGATGTTGAAAAATTAAGAGTATGCCCATGGTAAGGTACGCACCTCGCTAGAAATAAATCCAGAAAAAAATGAAACGAACCGTTTCACGCTTCATCTGAATTCAACTCACCCCGCCGATTCCGTGGGTTTCCCACGGTTACCGCCACACGGCCACGCCCGTCACAGCCCCCCCCCCCCTCCCCTCTCGACCATCGTCTTACGGCATATATATGGAGGGTAAGACACGGCAGACAGCATCAGACGACTACTCAGATCCATCGCAACAGCGTAGAATGAAGGTAAGGTCGCGGTTATGTCGCACTCTCTACGGCATATCATACACACAGGCAGTACCGTATGCATAAGTTTTAGCAGCTGAAAAAGGCCCATCCATAATTAGAGACCATCAAATAAAACCGTATCACAATGCACCGATCCCAAAAAGAAGGCTGCATGTTTGATCTGAAGCCATTGCGTACTACGTTTGCGCCACGTTCACACATTACATCGCGCAATTCATTTTCTTATCGACTGCTTTTCAGTTTCTCCTTGCAACCACTCTTCTGGCCGTTGCCGCCGCCGACAGGGCCCCAGGCTACAACGCCCCGGCCCCGGCTCACCACCAGCCCAGCTACGACACTCCTCCCAAGTACGACTACAGCTACGACGTGCACGGCTATGGCGGCTACGGTCCTCAGTTCAGCGCCCAGGAGGGCCGTGACGGCTACAACACCAAGGGATCGTACACCGTTGCCCTTCCCGACGGCCGTACCCAGACGGTCACCTACTACGTGACTGACGCCTACTCCGGCACCATTGCCGATGTCCAGTACAAGGGAGAGGCCCAGTATCCCGCCTACCACCGCCAGCCCAGCTATCACCCCGCTCCGGCCTACAAGCCCGCTCCGGTCACGGCTCACCGTCCGGTCCCGGCCTACAAGCCAGCAACAGCCTATAACGCAGCTCCGGCCCACAAGGCTGCTTATTGAACGTGAAAACAGCCATCGGCTGTTTCTGGCTATTTATTGTCTGTTGCGAATGAATAAAGAGAACTGAGCAACTTTTCTTCATGCAAAACGCAGGCGGAGAACAGAAATCTAGACCAAACTATGAATACAAGAAAGCAAAAACACCAAACATGTCCAAGTTATGACCGAAAACAAAAGCTAAACCACGTCAGTATTATCCTTGTCTGACATAACAGCCATCCGACGATCAGTAATGAGGATATGGTTGAAATTCCGTCCTCGACAGTAATAAATGACTACGAGAAACATTAAAAAGAAACGCTTGATATCAAGATGTAAGAAACCCGTTCAGAGTTGTCAAATAATGCGTTTTCTCACTACCAGCCACTGTTCCCATACATCAGAACGATTATCCGTTCTTATGGCCGTTTTTTGCCAAACCACAAGGCGCAGTTCGTAGGGATTAAGCCCAACGTAGAAAGATGAACAGCTGAGCCCAATGCCCTAAAAAACGAGCTGCTCATGAGACGTTTAAGGTTCGCATCTACCGACTGTAGCCAGTTTGAGGCGTAGAAAAATGTCCTCTTGTCTTACTGGGTTCAATGCGTTTCAAGACATGAAACATCCATCGAAAGCAACACGAAAGATTGGGTTCACAAGTAAATCACTAAGAGTCGCACGTACCGACTGCATTTAGTCTGCTACGTGCAAAAAAACATAACGAACACTGAATTAAATGCTTTTCATGACGTGAAACGTATACTGAGGGCAATGAGGAATATCCATGTTATTATCAGAAGGAAGACCCCCGCGGCACCAAGGCCGTTTCGAAAACTTTATAATACAACGGAACATGTCATGACGGCAAAAGTGCATAAATCGAGGCATTCCTCGGCTAGCGCACCATGCTGGAATGCAGCACGAAATAACGTTAGCAGTCTCCAAAGTTCCTGATACATGATCCAGAGTCGATATATCCATGTATCGAGAACGAGCTATCTTCCTCCTCGTCTGTCGGTGCACGGTCGTCATTGCGACATCCGAAACATGGAAAACGTGCAGTAACGTCAGCGCACAAGAACACTGACATGACACGGGCGCACGGGGAAACAAGTCGGTACACAGATTCGGCACCCATCTCCACACGCTTCGCAAGCAATATGGACTCAAAATAGTGGGAAGGAAAGCATGCCCTTTCATTTGTTCCGATGACGTAGGTGAGCTCTGACCAGCCAGGACTCAATCTGTCGGTTAGCAGGAACTGCAGGATCTCGCGTTGTCAATACAAATATCACGCGCCAAAAGTACCTACGTAACTACATGCAATGATAAGGACAAACAGCACGCCAGTGTACTATTTTACTTTCGCTTCTGCGCTACTACTTAATTCTGTTCCGGTACAAACCCTGCATCGGATGCCACTAAAATACTACACATATCTTTTACGAATGGTTTGCACAAGTTCTTTGGTGACAAAATGATTTGTTTTCGCGCTGAAGCAAGCGGATGCTTCCAGCTGTTATTTTTATACTGGCTTAGGCAGTTCTTCCACTATTCAAGTTACTTAATTCCCGATTAAAGTCGTACGTATCACACATCTTATAACCGTAATACGACTGTCTGTCGACGGGCCGCTGAATGTCTATTGACTACCTACTTGTACAATGTATAGGACTTGACTTACGGACATCGGTATCTGCGTCAGAGACGGTGATAAAGGCAATGGAAACAATTTGTTTTCGATGTCTGTTATTGCACAAAACATACCACGTATCTTATATTTTTTAAAGATGTCATTATCCACTTCAACAGTGTTTCCAACGACCAACATCGCCACCTTACGCAAGAAGAGCACAAAAAAGGTCATGCAGAATAAAAGAAGAACGCTTGGCGGTGCGCAAAATTTTCGTACGTCTGGATGCAAGACCATCGACCGGTCTATTGGTAAATAGGACATCAGGAGCGAAGTCCTATTTACCACAGTCTAGTTACAGTGATATCTTCTTAGATCAGCTGGACCCGATCAGAAGCTGTTTTTGCGAATGTGAACAGAAATGCCTGCAAGCTCGTACCTGCGAAGACCGGAGTGGTGTCCGTGGGATTTGCATTCATCCTCGCTGCTCGGCACCGATAATTTCGTCACTCAAAGTTCGTGGTTTTAATTCAGTAGTTTCGGCCCGAAAACATCAATAAACAACGATAAGAATTCCGTAGTTTCCAAGACTTAAGAACTAGCTGAAGGGGTTCAAAAGGACCAAACCAAATTGTGGTCGCTCGACCAGTCGCAATTTGAAACTGATGTTCTTAATGGTTTCATGATGAAGGAGACCGTTTGAAGTAGTCCCATGGAAAGTGTAAAGACAACGAACGATAAAGAAGTCAGTCACATTACAGAATGCAAGTATTTAGGGCTAAGCATACCTGTGTACTTGGTTTTTTAGCATCCATCCTTCGCCTGCAAGAAGCGTTCTTCAATCGATCGAACTTTCCGCTCCACTGTCGTCGTGCAAACGGGTACTGCGTATTTCTGGCACACAGTGTGGTGTCTTACTACTCTTCATTTTGCTAACAGATGGTTTGTTCTTTATAGAGGCTAGCTGCCGTGCATCAATGCGGAAACATGGTGTATTACCTCTGCTGGAAAATCTGTACGGTGCGTCTGAGGTTGAGGTTGCCAATATCAATCCACCATCAAAGTCAAGACGTGTATTGGCATCTGCGGACTCCTGCCTATTCGTTGGTGCCTTTGCCTAGACTTTATGAATCAAAGACCTTACGATCCAGGCCGCTTCTCGATTTCATGTCGTCGGTTATGACAGAACATATATAAGGCGAAAATGGTTTAAATAACATCCAAAAATAAAAATCAGACCAATTTCGAACTTTGCTCGTAACCAGCTCTCCAACAGTACGCTTATTTTATTGTGTAACCAACCGTTCATCAGTTAGGGGGTACGGTCAACTCCCCGTAGTCGGGCGTGCGTGGCGCCGACTGTCAATCGGGCGTTAATGTCCCTGCGAAGTGGTCGACAGATTACCGTATATTTGGCGCGTTTTGACACCGCCTATGATGCCATCGCCAAATCGGCAGTATCTGGGGCCCTACCGAACTATCGATTGCCGTTGATTTACTGAATCGGGTAACTGGTTTTCATGGAAGGGAGCGGGATGGGGCGAAGAGTGGGTGGCTTGTGGAAACGCAGTTACAGCAAGATGGTGAAATACCCCAGTCGGTGCACGGTTTAACTGCATTAAGACCCTTTCATGGTCTGTTTGCCCAATGCATGCCAGGTCTCCGATATTTCACACGGTGGAAGCCAGTAAGGTCATGCCCGTGAGAGCACGCTCCAATGAACACCTCTTTCCACATCAGTGGGTATATATAGAGGTGTTGCGTGGAACACAGTATCAGACGATCCCGCCACCTCCGACACAGCGTTAGCCATGAAGGTAAGACCATAGGTCTGACGTATTATTTCTCTCATGAAGGCATGGCAAAAGCCAGCTATCTTGATAATGCCAATGACTGAAGGGGAAAGCAACGCCCGCCGAGTGACATCGGCACTTTCCGGTACGGTGAAAAAAAAACGTCACACGAGCAGCATTCCGTCTATTGGCTAATGAGTTAGAAACCGAACGCGGCAAAGTTCAAGTGAGCTTCAATTTAATACCTCGATATTTTCGCACGCAAGTTTCAAGGCAACACAGGCATACCGACTCTAAAAAAATCTTCATTTCAGTTCCTCCTCGCCGCCGCTCTCCTGGCCGTTGCCGCCGCTGACAACGCCCCGGCCCCGGCCTACCACCAGTCCAGCTACGACACTCCTCCCAAGTACGACTACAGCTACGACGTGCACGGCTACGGCGACTACGCCCCTCAGTTCAGTGCCCAGGAGGGCCGTGACGGCTACAACACCAAGGGATCGTACACCGTTGCTCTTCCCGACGGCCGTACCCAGACGGTCACCTACTATGTCACTGATGCCTACTCCGGCACCATTGCCGATGTCCAGTACCAGGGCGAGGCCCAATACCCCGCCTACAACCGCCAGTCCAGCTATCACCCCGCTCCGGCCTACAAGCCCGCTCCGGCCTACAAGCCCGTTCTTGCCTACAAACCAACCCTGGCCCGCAAGGCTGCATACTAAATGCGAACGGAACTTTCGAGTGTGAATTCCTCCTACCTCGTTCAGTGGTGATTTATTTATTTTCCGAGAAGTAAAAATACAGACGAATGATGAACAGATGCTTGATCTGACAGGGCAGAGGTGCTGACCGCGCCAGATGATGTCATGGCACGGTCAACATCCACGTCCCATAAGGCGATTTCGACGACATGACACCTGGATTATTTCGGCCCGCCGTTTTCATGTATCAGCCATGGGACACCATTCTTTCGCTGAACCAGGCACTGAAGATCTTCGTAGTCTAGGAGCATGACTCAAGCACGACTTTTGCTAAACATCAACACGGAACTGAAATAAAGTAGGTACTTACTTTCGTCCTACACATGTATGGAGGCCACTGGACATACCTGTAACGCAGCAGAACCATGATTAGACATGTTGTAAGGATGAAGAGATGTGAAGTGCTTGGAAAGTGTGAATCGGAAATCGAGGGTTATTCCTTATCTAGATATTCAATCTCAAATGCAATTAAATGACAAAACGTCAGAAGTTCCCATAAAAAAGCTACCAGCAGGAGACACACATTAGAGAGATGGTTTGAGAACTCCCTTTTTGTACTATAACGAAACAACTATGCATGTAACAGTGCCACTAAATACGCCTGTTCATTAATTAGCATAATGGGATGTACGGTACTCATTAGCATAACATACGCAGGTATTAATTAGCATGTATTAATTAGCATAACCGGTGTATGGTGCACGTACCAATGAAATATTTACATGTGATAACGTCAGAGAGGGTAAAATGCCTTGTTGGGTGCAGATTTATTCGCGTTTCCAATTGCTTCACACAAAATACAGGGATGATTACACAAATCTTGCGCAAGACGGAGCAAGCTAAGCGTGATGAAGGTACTCCAAATTCAATGCAACGTAAAGAATATATTTGAAAATTGGCAGCTCCGTCTTTCTGGTCTTAAAACATTAAACATGACGATAATAGCATTCCTGATTTTCGGCTGGGTTATACAGCACAGCATTTATTCCGGGACAAATATGTATTCAAAGTCTTATAACGTTTTGTATATCATGGAATTACTGAGAAAATTACTCAGAATTACTGTTGTACACATTGAAAACACTCATAATTTGTCCCAAATTACACGTCACACCAGTACGGACGGCAACACAGTACCGACCAGTTACCAAAACAGCTACGAGGAACAGTCGGCCACGCCCCCTTAAACCTGCCTGCGAGCAGCCTCAGAAGAATGTTTAAACGTTGATTTTTCAAGGCACAGCAGAGGAGAATACTCTGCAGCGGCATTCTGACGCGATAAACCGATATTTCAAACGGTGCAAATCGAGCAATCTTAACGTGAGATAACAGGAGTTGACAAATGCGATAAATATGAACGCAGAACCTACACATGCCGGAAATAACACACTCCTGACCAAAACCATTAATTTGGGTATGATAAACCTACACCATTAGGTGACGATAACCATTTCTTCGATCCAAATGAGTTTTTACTCTTCTGTTCCACATAAACGCACACATTGTCCATACTATGCTCAGCATACAGACACCGGAACTTATATTAGTTTTCAAGCAATTTATAGGGTAAAAAGCTAGACGCGGAATAGTCTTTGACGCCAAGACATCCTTACAGCGAAGGTACAAACATAAATGCACGCAGTTTTTCTTTAAATATGCCTCTGGTAAGGTATCTTCAGATATTTCGGAACGTAAAAAAAGGAATAATTATAATACAACAAACCCTATGGAAAACAAATGTAATGCTCAGAGGGCGGAGATGGGACGATGGCACGACAAATGTATGACGAAAAGGATGCAAGAAGTAGGAAAAATGAGATGGGAATTCCTGATGCGCATTACATTGCATCACCAAACCGATTGGTGGCTGTGCGACTGTAATGCCATGATGGTTCCCTACAGGACTTGAACAATATTGGATGGGTCCCAGCGGTCTTTCCACCAATCACTGAATCTACTACGGATCAAAGATCTCAGTTCCACAGCGTTTCGTGACGGCTCGACGGCCTAGCTATCGATACGATTTAAGACCACGAGTGATGTCCTCCCGGTAAATCCTGCAAAACAAAATCCGGCAGCTCAGCTAGAAGTTATCACGTGCAGAACGAACATTGCCAAAGCTGTTATTATTGGTTATTCTTTGTTGGGGGGAGAGGACACATTTCTTTCAGGTATAGCCCAATCTATCAGTCAATATTACTCAGTTCCTCAAGATTTTTCAAAACCATGGATATATCAGGATTCAACCCAAGGCTCACTTAAGGAATCAGACGGACATGAAATTGATTTAACCCTATTCCCGGAGGGCTAGACGGTATGGCCGAATCCCGGAAGGAGGCGGGGGCGAATTCGGCCCCCCTGAGGTCTCGAGAACTACATGTCCAATTTCATCGCAATAAACGGCAATCGATTTTCCATGATTTGAACTACATTTTTACAAAAAGACTATTCCAAAATTCAGAAATGGGTGGATACAAGGGGAAGGATCGAAATAGGAGACATTTTTGGACTTGTTGTAACTCTGTTGTTTATGTACCGGTTTCGATGAAGTTGGCCCCAATCGACGGAGTATGGACGGAACTTTTACCAGTAAGCCACAGATTTGAAACTTCCAAAAAATTCGTAGGCATCTGCAAGGTTTCAAAAACGGAGGATTAGTATTTCCGAAAATGAATTAGCTCAAGGTAAAAAAGCTTTTTTAGCTTCTAGTATGCTAGTAGCTTCTAGTGTTATCCCAAACAAGGGCAAATCGTATCACAATGTTTGTATACTATTAGCATGGACGGTGCTAGTGTCATGAAACGGGGAAACTATCACGGTCACAAGTTCATCAGGTCAACATACGACCTTTGGCCTTAAATGACCTCTAATGACCTTAGAGTCGCTTGGAATGATCTCGTGTGCATTATTATCTGAAAACTTTTCCAGTCATTTTAATTCACTCTATTTCTAAAATTTCGTTTAACAGCTGTTGTAATGGAAGTACGCGTACTGACATTTTAGGTCATAGCTCCGTGATCCGACATGATATCAACCTCAAACTTTGCGCACAAGTCGAAGGCACCCTTCTACGTTACATACATTTCAAGTTTGAAATTTGGAAAAATAGCGCCAAAATTATTACCATGAAACCAAATTTTGACTTTTGACTTTGGCCTGACCTAGCAAAATGACCTTAGATTAACAAAATTGTATTTGTATTTCGCCCAACTATTTACGTATACACCCATATCAAATTTTAAGTTCTATCTTAAAAACGCTATTCTTGGGAACCATTTTTCTTTTGTCCTCAACACGGCCGAAAATGGCCTGAGATGCCTTCCATTAACATTGCCTGGCGCCGTCCTTGAGCAAGATAGAATTACGAATTTTTGTCACAGTATGTAGAAAGAACAGGTAGGAAGAGTCACGAAGTGTCATGAGCTGCGTGAAAAACTCTGGAATTGGCAAAAAAAACTTGGCGGTGGATTCAGGCTCCCTGCCGGGAATAGCGTCAAGGACATGGCAAATGTCAAAAATGTCCATGGCACAGAACCTTGCTACCCAATAAAACACACAACGGAAACGAACCATTCCAGTCATTTTTTTTCACTGCATTCACGCCACGGATTCCGTGGGTTTCACACGGTGACCGTGACAAGGCCACACCCCGTGACAGCCCCATCCCCATGAACCGGCGTGCCACAGCATATATATACAGCGTGTGACACGGCAGACAGCATCAGACGACCGCCCAGATCCAACGCAGCAACTCAGCGTCAGACATGAAGGTAAGGTCGCGATTGCGATGTATCCTCTATCATGGATGCCTTTCAGAGTGCTACAGTGCCGCGATTACGTTGTACTCTCTATCGTGGATACCGCTAAGAATACTACGGTGAAACGATTGCGTTGTACTTACCATGGTGGATACTTCTAAGAGTACTACAGTGCCCACCTGTTATGACAACTGAAGCAGAGTGATCAATGTACGAAGATTCTCACAGAAAATCGTCACGATCTCCTGAAAGCACTTCACGGTGTGTTGTCGCTACATTCGCTTACAGCATGCTGTACGCATTTTCACATCCACCGTTTTTCAGTTCCTCCTTGCCGCCGCTCTTCTGGCCGTTGTCGCCGCCGACAGCGCCCCAGGCTACAACGCCGCACCGGCCCACCACCAGTCCAGCTACGACACTCCTCCCAAGTACGACTACAGCTACGACGTGCACGGATACGGCGACTACGCTCCTCAGTTCCGTGCCCAGGAGGGCCGTGACGGCTACAACACCAAGGGATCGTACACCGTTGCCCTTCCCGACGGCCGTACCCAGACGGTCACCTACTATGTCACTGATGCCTACTCTGGCACCATCGCCGATGTCCAGTACCAGGGCGAGGCCCAGTATCCAGCCTACAACCGCCAGACCAACTATCACTCCGCTCCGGCCTATAAGCCCGCTCCGGCCTACAAGCTCGCTCCAGCCTACAAGCCCGCCACGACCTACAAGGCTGCTCCAGCCTACAGGGCTGCCTACTGAATACGAACGAACTTCTTGATCGCAATTTCTCGTTTGCAGTTGGCCAGATATTTATTGTGTGATGTGTGTGAATAAAGACAGCGCTGTCATGCATTTTTTTTGTCTAGGAAATGTCGACAGATAACAAAATATTAGGCCGGCCGAGACATAATTCCAAGGAAGGAAGGACACCTGGCACGTGCGATCTAATCGCACACTGTAAATATGTTGGTAGAGTAGAAAATCTATCAGAGGCTCTCATTACTATATCCACTTGGCTGCTCTCATATACTTTCATAAGCTCGTTTGCCCGTATATGTGTATACAGGTGATTGCTATTATGCGAGGGCCTCACAGGTGACTGATATTATGTGAGGAAGACCTCAGTGGCATTTCATGTGTGAAGGCCGCAAACGCTCATAAAAACATTCCTGATGAATGCAGAAGACTCTTTCATACGGAAGGAACCACCTCCGTGTTGTAAGATGTTATTGTATTTCACGATAAATGTGGCCGCTCAAGAACCGAAGTCTTTTACACTACATGTCCTTTTCGCATCTATGACGCCAAGGAGAGAGACTAAAGACAATTACGACCCCAATCATATTTCGTTTCATGCTGAAAAGACACAGGCTAGGTCTCCAGCTTTTCTTCAGTCTTTCACCATAAGCATTTTGGCCAGACTTATGTCTGAGGAGTTTTCAGGGCGGGAACATCCCTACGATTCCCTAATCGACCCCGCAAAAAAGGAAATGGGGAAGGTTCGCTCAAGACATATCGGTATTTAACGCGTATGTCCTGACAACAAAACTAAGCGACATTCGACACATGTTTTAAGCAGGCGTAGTCGATCGAGACACTATGAGTCGTTTCACACAAAACCGGGGAATTTTTGCAGTTACGGTCAGTAGGTAATCCAGTTCAATCCTGACTCCAAAACAACATAGATCAGTTTTCAATTGGCATACTGTATGAGGCGGAAAAGGACAGGAACGTTTCTGTCGTACCGGACACCAAGTGCACAGCAACCGCCGTTGACGAAGCGTTGGACAAAAGCTCAGTCGGAGATGGCAGGCATGATCCAGAACTGGCTCATGGCTGTCCGAATCCAGTTCTGCATCGTCAGAAATCAATACAAACATCTAAGACATGAACACCTTTTCCATGAGATAAATTGTTTTTCAAACACTGATGAAGAACACGGTTCCAACCCATCAATACTGATTTGTAACACGATGGATACGCTTTCCGCCAAACAAAACAATATTGCGGGGAGTGGTGTCATTCGTGGTCACGTGCTTTGAACAAATGTCCAAATTTTTTGTTTAACGTACCTGAATCACTTATGAGCATGGAAGGTCAGTCATGTCTACGTATTAAATGGAGGGGTACTCCTGACACAAAGCGTAAACTCTTCTCCATTTAAGTACTACGATCAGCTCAATGAGATGCATGTTTTTCCATCACCAGTTTGCCAGCATACTGGATAAGAAGCGGCAATTTTCGTTTTATCCGTCAAACATTCATAATTTCGTTTCCTATGTTGTCAAGTACGGCTGGCTCATATTTTGTCAAATATAGCATTTTTGGACAGACGGTTTACGTAATGAACGATCACCGCCATTGGGGGCCGCTACACCGAAACTGTCCACAAACATAAACAGCTTCTTTCAATCAGCAAACTAACACAAACGTTCTGTCGTGGTCCTACTAAAACCGACGGCACAGCTTTTAATTGCTTTTATCCAGGTTCCCTGGGAGTAAATACGGCTAAATTGACATATGAGCCCCCTATGTCAGGGTAAGGCCCTGGTCATAACCGAGTATTTGGGTAGCAATATGAGGCTTTCAGGTCAGTTAGTTCCACGCAAAACATTAGGCGCATTACTACTTAACTATTCGTGTCAGCGTCCCCAAATGTGCAACTCAGGAGTAAATGAACGATGTTGTCCCTGAGTTCTTTTTTAAAGGTGTATCTATGTCGGGAGTGAACCCTACGATCATTTATACAAAGCGAAAATAGGAGGAGCATTAAGTTGCTATAAGGATGTTGAAAAAATTAAGAGCATGCCCATGGTAAGGTACGCACCTCGCTAGAAATAAATCCAGAAAAATGAAACAAACCGTTTCACGTTTTATCTGCACTGAACCCACCCAGCGGATTCCATGGGTTTCCCACGGTGACCGCGACAAGGCCACGCCCGTCACAGCCCCCCCCCCCCCGCTCACGAACCATCGTCTTACGGCATATATATATATAGAGGTGTAAGACACGGCAGACAGCATCAGACGATTGCTCAGATCCATCGCAGCAACAACAAACAATGAAGGTAAGGTCGCGATCATGTCGCACTCTCTACCGCATATAATACACATACAGGCAGTACCGTATGCATAAGTTTCAGCAGCTGAAAAACGCCCATCCACAAATAGAGACCATCAAAGAAAACCGTCTCACAATGTATCGACCCCAAAAGCAAGACTGCGTATTTAACGTGAAGCCATGGCGTACTACGTTTGCGCCACGTTCACACATTACACCGCGCAATTCATTTTCTTATCGACTGCTTTTCAGTTTCTCCTTGCAGCCACTCTTCTGGCCGTTGCCGCCGCCGACAGGGCCCCAGGCTACAACGCCCCGGCCCCGGCCCACCACCAGCCCAGCTACGACACTCCTCCCAAGTACGACTACAGCTACGACGTGCACGGCTATGGCGACTACGCCCCTCAGTTCAGTGCCCAGGAGGGCCGTGACGGCTACAACACCAAGGGATCGTACACCGTTGCCCTTCCCGACGGCCGTACCCAGACGGTCACCTACTATGTGACTGATGCCTACTCCGGCACCATTGCCGATGTCCAGTACCAGGGCGAGGCCCAGTACCCCGCCTACAACCGCCAGTCCAGCTACAAGGCTGCTTCGGCCTACAAGGCCGCCCCCGCCTACAAGGCTGCTTCGGCCTACAAGCCCGCCTCAGCGTACAAGCCTGCACCGATCTACAAGCCCGCTCTAGTCCACAAGCCCGTTCCGGCCTACAAGCCAGCTTCCACCTACAAGCCCGCTCCGGCTCACAAGGCTGCCTACTGAACGAGAACAAAGTTTGGGACCCGACTTTCTTGTTTGTAATTAGTGAAGTATTTAACGCCTTAATGTGAATACATAGACAAATGAATTATTTTTTTGCTGGAAAGGTCAACAGAGAACAGAATATAAGGGCCAGAACGTTATAAGCAACTGCAGACGACAACATCAAACGGCACAAAGAAACATCTTTCTCACTAAAGAAGCGTCCGATGATACACATGTTCTCCGGAGTCAACATGAGAAAACCGTCGTTCTATTACGAGGAACACCGGAGGCCGAGTGAAACTTAAGAGTGTTTTTGAGCCGCTCAGTCACGACAGCGGACAAAGACATGGGCGTGTGTTACGCCTCAGTCTGTAATTCTTCCCGGAAAAAAGATCGAAAAGTACAAGTCTGTGCCGGGAAAGGTACCAAGGGGAAACTAAATGCGCGGTACACTACTCGAAATTATAATTTCCAATTTAAAGAAGACGCAGTAGGCCATGCTTCACATACACCCTCAAAAGCGTCCTTTTTACACCTAAATATTTCGATATGAATGACACGTGGCATCGCGATAAAAAGCTTGTACATTCTGAGGACTTCACTGACAAGGAACATAATAAACTATCACTGCGGGGTCACTTACGCGTTTCTAAGGTGGACCAAAGACTCGTTGCTTTATCAAAACACGCGGCGTCATGATGAAGAATAATGACACGAAACTATCAAAGAAAACTCAACCTTTGGGTTCCACCGTTTTCCCTAAGGAACGACCGTGCATACCGATATACGAAGTCGATCTCCAGAAATCATTTATAATGAGCAACATCGCCGCTGTGTGTCGACACACAAAAAAAGACATAGGGATTCAGGCCTAAAACATTTCAATCTCGTGTTAGGATGAAAAGCCTGAAGCCAGGGGATCGCCAAAGTATCCTAACCGGAAGGGTTGACAACGCGACTGGAGAGAGATGAACCCATATGCTTTTGTAATTGCAATAAAAACCTTCACAGACCGCAGATGCAGTTTGAATGTCTGGAGGTGGCTTACTAACGGGTATAACAGCCAAGAGAAAACATCCCACCATCGCCAAAAGGGTTTCATCACCACGAAAAATTTAGATTTCGAACATCTCAAAGCCTTCCACCACCCCTTGTGTGGTACAACAAACCACAGCCTTGATCATGCTTCGCGTGATACCAAAGCAATATCAATGGCACCACAATTAACCAATGAGCAATTCATCAAAGGCATCTTCATTTGAATATATAACACCAACTGTCCCGTTCTGAAACTGTTCAGCGCGGGACCAGGGAGAACGAGGGGGAAATCCTCTCCATCTTTCTGCCAAACAATATAATGTAAAGAAAATAACAGGTACGAATCACGGTGGTTAAATAGCCAGTGACATACGTCCAGTTCGGCACACATATGTATCTTAGAAAACTCTAGTTGTTGGTGCCACCAACGAGAGACTTCCAAATTTCAAATTCCATATCGCAGAAAAAGCGGTTTGGCGACTTAATGCACAAATCACGTTCTAACGTAAACAGTTGGTATATTTCATGCTTAATGTGGAAGGAGGCATTTGCCATCTAGAGATCTGTCAATTAACTGGATCGATTTCAGTAAACCAGGGCTTGATGAGAAGTAGTCTGAACTAATATTTGGCATCAGCAAACTCTGCCATGTCGAGTGTATAAAAGCCGACAGCGAATGAAATATGCAAGTGGAAACAGATGGCTAAGACGCACTTTGGGCATTTTAGCATGCACACTTCGGTCATGCCAAACCATGTGACGTGTTCCCGCCTCCTCTAACGAAACACGTCAGCCCCCGCACTATTTCATCTGCGTAGCACATTTGAAGACTTTTTCGGATATATACTAGCATGCAACTCGAGGATGAGTTATATGGAAGTTAAAGTCACTTGACATAAAGCTGCTGTACGGCTCCTAAAAATCGAAAACCGGTGCGGACCAGAAAACCCTTATACAAACAAAAAGTGTGAAGAGACGTACTGTCATCACAGTTCAAATACTGGACTCACACAGCGGATTCCGTGGGTCTCAAAACCAGTGACCTCGGTGACCGCAACAAGGCCACGCCCGTGAGATCACGCCCCCGTGGATAGCAGCGTCAGCCGGGGCTATATATGTATAGCCCCGGCTGATATATATATATATATATATATATATATATATATATATATATATATATATACGAGAACGTTTTATCGAATGAAACTTCCGATAAAACGTGCTTGATGAACGCAGAGCATTTTTCTCACTCTCATTTTTCTCTGTACTGTAACTTGGTGTGTTACTTCACGATTTTATCGGATGCAAATTCCGATAACACGTTCTTGATGAATGCAGAGCATTTTTTTCACTCTTATTTTTCTCTGTACTGTAACTTGGTGTGTCACTTCAAGATATATGTGACTGTTGCGATCAAAGGGATAAGAGAATCATACACTAATTGGTGCTTTTGACATCCACGACACGAACGACAAGAACCCGCCTTGTGCTATGCTGAAAAATATGGGCCAGTAAAATCGGTGCGATTTCATACCCGGCAAAGCAACAAAGGAAGTTCCAGAGAGTTGGCCTGATGCATGTCTGTAATTGTTAGACAAATACCTACAAGTAACGATACGGGACAAATCTTTTTCACACGTGTGGCTGACTGAGGCATTTCACGAGTCACCTGACTCAAAACAGAGTGATCTTTCCAGTTATTCACTGCCAACAGTTATACAGATCCTCATTCTAAAACCTCAAACATCTGGCCTGACAAAGTGCAATGTATGACGTGGAAAAGAACACGGACATCATTACCGTACTGGACAACAATCGAACACCCATCGTTAACGGAACGTCAGAGGATACATCAGCGAAACCTGAGGGACGTAAAGCAGAGGCCTCCCACGACTCAGAGAGCAGCTCTTCACTACACAGATTTAATATACCACTTTTACATGGGATGAATTTCGTTTGAAACAGTGGTGCGGAAGATGGTCGCCACCATTCGAAGTCAAACACATCAAACGCTACCACAACCAGCATTCAGCACAACAAAAGACAGAGGCGGATGTATGATCTGGATAAATGTTGAAGTTTGGTATTCGACGTAACTGGATCACATGGCACGGAAGCGCACTCCTGCCTACCCATTAACAGCCAGGAGTCCTGCAAAAGAAAACCTCATTCTCGCGCCACAACACTGAACAAACATTTCGCGACAAGAAATATATGAGGAACGCATTCATCATGGAGAATGGCCTTTCCTTTGGGCTCTTGGCATATACAGTTCAGGCAAACAGACTGTAACCATCCTGATTCCATTAATGTACTACAATCAGCTCAACAGCATAAATGTTTTCTTTCTATCGGCCGCTCACACGAATACTGCGCAAGAAACCTCAATGAGAATACCTTATATCCGTCAGGGGTACGTAGTTTTCTCCCCATACCGTCAAGTAACGCTGGGTATTGTCAAATATACCAAGTCTCAATAAAGATCAAACAGCAAGTACGGAGACAGAAACGAAAAGACATCCGCCACTTCGACGGACATTCTACTGGAAATTACTAACTAGGTACTGAAGGTACCAGTACCAAAAGGTATTAATTTCAAAAATGTTGCTGGTTTGCGTAAATGCCAGTCTATTTGTCATGTATATGTTCATTCTACATAACAACAGAGTAACCTTACGTGGAACAAGCCGTAAATTTTCACGCAGCAAGCGATCGCTGGGAGCGGAGGCCGCTGTACAGAGCACTACATGAAGATTAGCAAGTACTTATAAACAACATTATAAAATAAATGATTCATGTTGGTCCCACCAAACCCGTGAAAACAATCATCAATGGCTTTATCTAGGCTGAATACATATCGGATTAAATTAGTATACAAGCACCTCTAATATCATTTCAAGAGCTCAGCCATAAAGGAGTATTCGAACCAAAATAACATCAAGTATTTCCGTGCAAAACCATTAGACGCAATATCACCAACCGTTTTACCTCCGTATCCTTGTGTAGCGAAACCCATAAGGCATGGAACGTTGATAATCCTAGACTTCGAAGGTCTTCCTATATCGACAATATCGGGAGTCAACTCAAGGTTCGCTTAGTCGCGACTGAAGATAAACATTAACATGAAGTTGCTCGACGGATATTTCAAATTCGAAACCTAGCCGCTACAGGGAAAAAGGCGCAATCCTTTCACGTCTCGTCTGAAATGAGCTCATGCCGCCGATTCCTTGGGTTTCCCACGGTGACCGCGGCAAGGCCACGCCATACGTCAATCTCCCCTCTCCTACGGATCGCTGTCTTACGGCACATATAAAGAGGGTGTGACACGGCAAACAGCATCAGACGATCGCTCAGATCCGACAGAGCAACATAGTGTCAGATATGAAGGTAATGCCGCAATATGTTCTGCTGTTTACCGTCATCCAGCTAAAGCAGCCAAAGCACACTGCTCCATAACTATGGGTTGTCAAAGAACGCTGTTCTGCCATGTATAGGGCTGCGAAAAAGGTCATGCATTTCTTTTGAATATTTCATAATGTCCTTCCGCCATGTTTAAACGTTAAACAATGAAAATTATATTCCTGTCGGCTGTTTTTCAGTTCCTCCTTGCCGCCGCTCTTCTGGCCGTTGCCGCCGCCGACAGGGCCCCAGGCCACAACGCCCCGGCACCGGCCCACCACCAGTCCAGCTACGACACTCCTCCCAAGTACGACTACAACTACGACGTCCACGGCTATGGCGACTACGCCCCTCAGTTCAGTGCCCAGGAGGGCCGTGACGGCTACAACACCAAGGGATCGTACACCGTTGCTCTTCCCGACGGCCGTACCCAGACGGTCACCTACTATGTCACTGATGCCTACTCCGGCACCATTGCCGATGTCCAGTACCAGGGCGAGGCCCAGTACCCCGCCTACAACTCTCAGTCCAGCTATCACCCCGCTCCGGCCTACAACCCCACTCCGGCCAACAAGGCCGCCTCAGCGTACAAGCTCGCTCCAGCCTACAAGCCCGCTCCGGCCTACAAAGCCGCCCCAGCGCACAAGCCCGCTCCGGCCTACAAGCCCGCCCTGGCCTACAAGCCCGCTCCCGCTCACAAGGCTGCGTACTGAACGTGAAAATATGCTTCTGAGCTTTCTGCCTGTCTTCGCCTAAATATTTATTGTTTTATGTGAATCAATACAGAGAAAAACTGTATGCCACCCCGTTCTTCAGAAATATGCGAGAACATTACACATTACCCATTCTCAGTTCCAAAAGACCCAAAGTACCAAGTACATACCAGGCAGCAAAAAAAAAACGTCGAATGCTTGGCTTCGCGCAGAAGCGGTCCGAATGAGGCTTTATGTATTACGGAATAACTGGGTCAAGGGATGCGGATCGACCTTAACGATTCGGGAGCTGGGGCAATAGCAACATTAACAATAGTAGCATTTGCCCTCTTTCAAAAACTGGCGTTTGGCACACATGTTTCTTTAGCTTCGAACAGTCCTGCTGTCGACGCCAAAAGACCACAGTATTCCCAAAGAGATCATTAGCCAGACTGCCCTTGGTAGGAAGCACTTCATACCAGCCCCCCAATCAATTACTCTGCAACCAATGGATCGATTCGGCTGACTGAAACGGCCCTGATAATGGGACCCCAGGTGCGTCGTCTTTCAGACGTCATGGTCATGTCTTGATTCATACGGCCTTCCAAGGTACTATCAAAGTATTGTACGCTGTTCATATGCAGTCCATTGTTCGTAGCAATGACAGCCAGAACAACCAATACAAAGACAACCCACGATATAGGCTTCAACGACATATTGCAAAGCATGGAAGATGCAACAAATGACACCAGTGAGCAAAGATGCGGTACGAAGGTGAGAAGTAGCAAAGTTCAACATACATCTCCTGCAGGCATGCTCGAATGAAGCGGTACACGGCTTATCGGGCAGGAAACACCGGACACTATGGTAATCTCCAACGGTACCTAATGGTTATTCCGGTTCGCGCCAAGTTCCAATGTGTAATATATGTAACAGATACAGAGACGTTATTACCGTGCTGAACACCACACACACACGTGAACTTCAACGCCGTTCACGCACCGTCAGAGAAGACACGTACAAGACAAGACATATAACAGACGTATCCAAAATGGAACGAACAGCTTCGTCTTTGAATGCCTGCCGAACAATCTACAACCAAGTAACTGCCTCATTTATATTTCGATTCATGCAACACAATAAGCTTTACGGCATCAATCTGTGTTTAACAAGCCATTCACGCGAATACACCCGAAGAAAAGACGGAAAACTAAACAGTATTTTGTTGTCCACTGACGCATTTTGGGGCCACTAGGCATTTTTGTCCATATATAAAATCGACTTGTTGAAACAAATATATATGCAATGAGCGGCCAAGCCGCTATGCGGAAGAATTATGACTTTCATAACAAATTAACAAATATGACTTTACAAATGACTTAACTTATATGACTTATGACTTAACAAATATGACTTTTTATAATACAATATTGGCAGAAAGCACAATTTTGTCCTGAATCCACTAGAAATTGCTAAAAACCCTTTACTGGCTTTACGTCGGGCCTTGCACAAAGATGCGCTTAACCTTCACTGTCACGAGACTATATCTCGGGGTGAGTATTATGGTTTTCATAGCATTCCCTTCAATGGGAAACCATAGGCATGATGCTTACAGATGTTATTTCGTGTAAATGGGGGCGGGGACCGGAGTGAGCACGTTCCTTTCGCCTGAAGCGGAACCCGCCAGTCAAGACTACGTAGTTCATTCTCGAGAACTTTCGAACTCATAGCTATATCGGAATTCAACCCCAGGACCGAAGTAAAAATCAGACATCCATAAAGTTGTTGAGATGATACTACAATTGTAAAAGCTGCCTGTGCCACAAAACCTGGCTGTATAAGAGAACACATAACAGAAACAATCCATGTCACGGCTTTTTCATTGCACTCACGCCGCAGATTCCGTGGGTTTCACATGGTGACCGTGACAAGGCCACGTCCAGTGACAGCCCTTCCACACCCATGGAACATCGTGTCCCGGCATATATAAAGAGGGTGTGACACAGCAGACAGCATCAGACGATCGCTCAGATTCAACAGAGCAACACAGCGTCAGCTATGAAGGTAAGGTCGTGATAACGTTGTGCTCTCTACTACGGGCAACTTTAAGAAAACTGCAGTAACCACTTCTCATAGCACTAAAGAAGACTGATCAATCTATGAAGGTTCTAAAAAAATGCCGCAATGAAATGCATTGGCGCAGCAAAAAAGAAATCGCATATCTCCTCCAGTCACTCCAGAGTATGCTGTTGCTATATTCACCCATAGCATTCTGAAAGCACTTTCTTATCGACTTTTCAGTTCCTCCTTGCCGCCACTCTTCTGGCCGTTGCCGCCGCCGACAGGGCCCCAGGCTACAACGCCCCGGCCCCGGCCCAGCACCAGTCCGACTACGACACTCCTCCCAAGTACGACTACAACTACGACGTGCACGGCTACGGTGACTACGCCCCTCAGTTCAGTGCCCAGGAGGGCCGTGACGGCTACAACACCAAGGGATCGTACACCGTTGCCCTTCCCGACGGCCGTACCCAGACGGTCACCTACTATGTCACTGATGCCTACTCCGGCACCATTGCCGATGTCCAATACCAGGGCGAGGCCCAGTACCCCGCCTACAACCGCCAGTCCAGCTATCACTCCGCTCCGGCCTACAAGCCCGCTCCAGCCTACAAGCCAGCGCCGGCCTACAAGCCCGCCCCGGCCTACAAGGCTGCCTACTGAACGCGAACAAAACGTTCGAGTGTGAATTCCCCCTACCTCGTTCAGTGGTGATGTATTTATTTTCCGAGAAGTAAGAATACAGATGGATAATGAACAAATGCTTGATCTGACAGAGCAGAGGTGCTGACCGTGCCAGATGATGTCGTGGCACGGTCAACATCCACCTCCCATAAGGCGATACCGATGCCCTGACACTTTGATTCTTTCGGCCCACCGTTTTCATGCATCAGCCACGGGACACCAGTCTTTCGCTGCACCAGATACTGAAGACCTTCGTAGCCTAGAAGGAGCATGACTCTAAACAAGGCTATGGTTACATACGACACGAAAAGAGAACAAAGCAAGTACTTACTCTCGTCCTACACATGTAGCAGTGTATGGGATTCATCAGCAGCATCGAACTGGACATACCTGAAACACAGAACCATAATGAGAAATGTTGAAAGGGAACACCACATATGAAATGCTTGGACTATGCCAATTGGAAATCGATGATCATATACTCCATATATTACATCTCAAACGCATTCATGGGCAACATGAATTGCCCAGGGGGAGCGGCTCTCACGGGACGTGGCCTTGTCACGGTCACCATGTGAAACCCACGGAATCTGCGGCGTGAGTGCAGTGAAAAAACCGTGACATGGATTGCTTCTGTTACATGTTCTCTTATACAGCAAGCTTTTGTGGCTCAGACAGCTTTTACATTTGTATGGTTCACATCACATGCTTCTTTATCGAGATCGACCTTGCTTCAGTGCTATTCGAAGAAGTGGAAATCACATAAACTAACCTGAAGATAAACGAAAACGAAACAACATTGAGTTAACATATAATCCCACATGCAGTTAAACGTGAGAAACTCCAACAAAAGAACCTACCAGCAGGAGACCGGCCGCAGAAAGATGGTTTAACAGCTAACCTCCTCTAACCAGAAAAAACGCAGTTGTGTAGGATTACCACTAAGCAGGCTTTCAATTGGTTCAGACAATGCATGAACACTGTTGTATGGTTCATATGTCAATTAAACATTGACGTGTGCGGCGTTAATGAGAAGGTAAAATATTCGTTTCGGGTGGGGGTTTATTTGCGTTTGCACTTTGCTTTACGGACATAACAGCGATAAACGCACACACTGTAAGCAAGATGGAATAAGGTAAATGCGACGTAATTTCTTTCCAAGTCCACTGCGAAGCACACGATATGGATGGAAATTGGCAGCCCGTTTTCCTGATGTAAAAAGACAGAAATATTCCAACATCCGCGTTTTCGGTATGGCTACCAATTTACCAATTACCAATTCGGTATGGCCACCAATTTGACGGCTACATTACCAAGATATTTCGGCAAGGCCCTCTGCATCCCAGAACACACAGGACAAGAACTGGTTCCGCCACGAAGACACATGGTTTCTTCCCTCTACGAGTTCGTAAAATTTGATAGCGGAATAAGATTGTTAACTTTGAACAAAATTTTTTAATGTAACGAATATCTGTACATATCATGTCTTTACATGCCATGCCTGCACATGTCTTTACATGTCTGCTACGTTAACCATATCACTGACTTCTTCCGGCACTATGATACCTCTTAATACAAGTCGCCCTGTCACCAGCATCCAGACGGGAAATACAGGTATCCTCAAAGCTAAAACAAAGCGCATTTCGGGGATTTTGGAGTCGCTAAGTTCACACAATTGCAACAGTCCTACTTGGCGGCAAATTCCCCGTCATACTGGTATAGCCGCCCGAAAAAATTGGCACATTTGCCAAGACGGCTAAGAGGAACAGTCAACTACATCCCTTAAATCTGTCTAAAAACAACTTTAGACTAGCGATTTCACGTGGAATGGCATAGTAGATTACTCTAAAGTGGCACGTTCTGACGCAGTAAACCGACAGTAGGAACGATGAAAATAGAACAACTGAAAGCTCAAGTAAGAGGGATTGCTCCGATTACACTGGGATTCGGCAAGAAGCATACTACATATTCTCTTTTTTTGTTGCTTTGCTTTGGCATGGCCTCCGAAAGAAGACATGCATGGCAAACACCGAAACGCAGAACCAACACTTGCCGAGTAAGACCACGATCACGACTGAAGCCGGTACTTTTCGCCCATGGACCTACATAATTAGGCGGCGATAACCTTTTCTGCCATTTCAAGTGACTCGCGACCCTCCTGATGGATACGAACGTCAACACTGTCTTTACGACGCACAGCGAACAAACTAAGGGGATTTCCAGTAGTTTTGCAATGTCTTCTAAAGCGGTACGCTGCGAAGCGTAGGCAATGACGCACAATCGTCTTAACAGCAAACATGCAAGCATAGATTTTTAAAGAACGTTTTTTTAACTTTGTATTCATTTTTTACCCAGTTTTATACCCTTATTTGGTATAACGCCTGCAAGTGCTTGCGAACGTAACAAAACGATAATATGCTTCTGCAGAAAAACCGTCATGTTTCGAGGGCGGTGATGAGACGATATATGATGGCACTGATAAAACAAGGGAGGCAACAGGTAGGAGGAATGACAGAAGGAGTCCTGATGGGGCATCACGGTACATTACATGACCAGGTCAAACCCAACGGGACAAAAGAATGTTGTTACGCCCAACAAGTCACAAATAATGTGACAGGGGGCCCAGCAATCTTTACATTTATTCTTGACTGTATCGTCCGCCAATTAAAGAGACGAGTTTCGTAGCGCTTCGCGACGAATCCACAGAAACTGACGGAGACAATGCAGGACCACACACGAGTGACATATTTCGGGCAAATCTCGTGCAAAAACACGGCGGGCCAGCAAGACGTCACTGCGTGCGGAGATAACACTGCCGGAATCCATTCGCACCGCCGTCTTCTGCCGTTTCGCACGGTGACCGCGACAACGGCCGCGCCCGACAGGGGCCACGACACAGGCCACCCTCACGAACCACATATATAGAGGGCGCGACACGGCAGACGGCATCAGACGACCGGCCACCCACAGCAGAGCAGCACAGCGTCAGCCATGAAGGTAATGCCGTGCCTGTGACGTGTCTGCCGTGTGACAGCCACGGTGAGGAACACGCTATAGTTTAGACCGGCGACGAGGTGTCCACAATTACCACGGACGTGCTCGCTGTGCGCAGGGGTACACATTCTGTACCATGCTGCAATGCCTATCGTGAGATCAGACAGATATATTCCAGACAAAAATATGTGTCGATAAAACTGCAAATGAGTAAGGAAATCGGGATTTCCCACGCTAATGAAAGGTTCACCGGCCCTTTTGACTCATGCAAGTGAAGATCAATGCCTTGCTGTTTAAAAGCCGGAGATCAACGCAGTGATGTAATCCTCACGGGTAAATGGTCAGCATTCTGCGTCTAAGTGAACGCATATTTCAGGCCTTCGTCACTGCCGTTCTTCTGGCCGTTGTCGCCGCCGACAGCGCCCCAGGCTACAACGCCCCGGCCCAGGCGCACCACCAGTCCAACTACGACACTCCTCCCAAGTACGACTACAACTACGACGTGCACGGCTATGGCGACTACGCCCCTCAGTTCAGTGCCCAGGAGGGCCGTGACGGCTACAACACCAAGGGATCGTACACCGTTGCCCTTCCCGACGGCCGTACCCAGACGGTGACCTACTACGTGACTGATGCCTACTCTGGCACCATTGCCGATGTCCAGTACCAGGGCGAGGCCCAGTACCCCGCCTACAACCGCCAGTCCAGCTATCACCCCGCTCCAGCCTACAAGCCCACTCCAGCCTACAAGCCCGCCGCAGCCCACAAGCCCGCCCCCGCCTACAAGCCAGCGTACTAGGTTCAATGACCGTGTGAATGCGCATTCATCTGCACTGCATGCCAGCTGACTATTTATGTCCCTGTGTCCAAATAAACCGAGATAAGAAACTGCATCTGACGTAACGGCCACGGCGCGGAATGAAACTGTCTCAGAGTGCCGCGACCCCACCTTCCATGACTGGTCATGGTTTGCAAACAGCGAGATAGCGTCGCCGGCTGCTTCTGATGATCCGTATCAACCGGAGGTCAGGGGAGCGACCTTTCCTGCACGACTGCGAAAGATAATATTCCAGCCGTTGCGACACGGCCTGCGGCACGTATACACCGCCGTCCCCGAGAACATTAACAAAATAGAGCCGTGATCATGCCGGCATCGGATCACGTGGTACAGTTACGTACCTGTTATAGCGATCATTGCGCGCGATATCACGTTCATTCGCAATGCTCCAATGAATAAACGTATAAATATAAATGATAATATATAACATAACAAATAGTAGTATAAATGGTATAAACATAATAAATAATAAATGTATAAAATAAACGAGCAACGCGAAAGAAGGTGAACGGGCTCAAAAGTACGACGTCGGAGCCCCCCGTGTCGGTCGTTGGTGGACTGGGAAACGCTTCAAAACCGCAACTATGCCAAACACGTCCTCTCGGATCCTGAAGAAAGCTCTTTAAGCTGTTGCCACATGAGTACATGTTCAAATGTTCGCTTGTTAACACACGTTAAGATGGGACAACGAACCGATACATCGGTTGGTGGTGCCGATGCATGGTGCGTTAACTGGTGAACGCGAAATGGAATTGGAAGCAGGTGGCCGGTAATATTTCCACATTGCCTGGCACACACATGAGCACCACCCAGACAATCGAAAGCCACAAGTCCTACACAAAATGGTTATCAAAAGGTACACAACACATGACAGCTTGAGAACTTAAAAGGTTTTCTGTACAAACTAAAAGGCATCAACGAACGGCTCTAAAAAAATGAGCAACAACATTTCCATAACCGAAACCTACACAAAAATGAAGACATGGTATAAATCAGTGAGTAAATGGAAAAAAGGAAGACTTAACCTCGTCAAAGTCGAGAAATACAGTAACCATAATTATGATGCATGTCAACGGAGACAGCACTTGAGCACACAGACCCAAAGCGAAGTACGAAACATGGCACCAATTTTTTCTGATGTGACCGAACTGAGTTACTTGGTGTAACCAGCTTGGCTTTGAAATGGTCAACAAAAACTAATCTTTCCTTTCAATCGCGACATTTATTCTCAACATACTGCATCAAACTCTTAACGAAGATAGCCGAAACATCTAGCATTCCACTAAAAGTACACCTATTAACAAACGGACTAAGACAGACCAATTCGTTCTAGTATGAAGATACAGAAAAGCAGACTAGCTGTTATGGAGGGCAGTCTAACACGATTCCATCTCATCAGTGACTCATCAGAGTCCATCAACGCAGAAAACGCTTCTGAGGGTGTGGAAAGCGGAAACAGTTCGATGTCGAATTGTGTGACTCGACGGAGAAAGCTGAACGTAATGAAAGGGAAATGAGACACGGGTTCACAACACGCGTTCATTGCTGAACAGCAGCCGGCAGACGAATTAACGATAATAAAGCATGTCGTATGAAGATAAATATCGTATATAGTTAGCCTTCCCGGATTCAAGGCCAGTAAAACATGCGCAGAAAGTGGTCTGACGCAACGGAGCACGCTACAGGACAGGGTCTGCCCTTATCTCACTTTGCAGAGCCAGGTACTCCCATTAAATCTTGCTCGGGCAATTTGGGTCCACTTTCGCCCTCTACAGAAGTGTCAGGAGCCACGCAGCGCGGACTGAAAGAACACTAACACGATATTCGAGGTCAATGCCAGCAGCCGTCCGGTTCCGACTGTTCCACAAATCGCCCGGATTACGCACGGAAATCGATCAAACGGCCGTACCGTATCCACAGGGACGCCCTCACGGCGGCCGCCCGCCCCTGACCGCGGCGGGGAGCGTCCTCGGCGACCCTCACGGCGCAGACCCGCGGCAGGGGGCTCGATCGGCCGCCGCCGACCCAAGGTCACGGGACCTGGGCGTCCGGCCGCCGACTGCCCGGCGTCTCCTGACCCACATCGGCACGCCCAGGCCGGCCACGCCCCCCCCCCCCCCACGGCGGACCCCTCCGGCGCCGCCTGATGGCGACGATCGCGGAGTATAAAGACCTGCCGTCCGCCGCAATGGGTGTCAGTTCATCCCGCAGATCGACTCAGCCACAACATGAAGGTGGGTTCACGCCGTGGGTGCATACCGTGGGCCGTGGTTGGAGCGGTACGCTGGAGCAACATCTGCTCCAGTGCTTATCGCTCGGACACTGACGATTTTGTTCAGTTTTCGTCACCGACCGCCAATACCAGGTCGAATGACTAAGGATGAAGAAATTTGATCTATGTCTCGCTTTAAAACTGATGCTCGATCAACCCACAAATAACCGTGACGCCAAAACGGTTACAGTACCAGCCGGCATCAGGTTACTTAAGCAGCCTGATAGCTACAGAGCAGGGCATCGTATTTCACGGCTCAAGTTATTTCGCTTCCCAGTTTTCAAAAGGTAATACCGCTCCGCTCTACAAAAGAGAGAAATCAACAACAGATACGTTTAAAGTGTTAACTGTAACTTTCCGTCGATCTTCCAGTTCTTCCTGGTCGCCGCCCTCGTGGCCGTTGTCGCCGCTGACAGCGCCCCCAGCTACCAGCCTCCGAGGCCGGCCTACCACCAGCCCACTTATAAGGCCCCGGCCCCGGCCTACCACCAGCCCAGCTACGGACACCAGGACAGCTACGACACTCCCCCGCAGTACGACTTCAATTACGACGTCCACGGCTACAGCGACTACGATCCCAAGTTCAACGCCCAGGAGGCCCGCAATGACTACGACACCAAGGGATCGTACTCTGTCGTCCTTCCCGACGGCCGTACCCAGACGGTGACCTACACCGTTGCCGATGCCTACTCCGGCTACGTCGCTGACGTCACCTACGAGGGCGAGGCCCAGTATCCCGAGTACCACCCCGCCCCGGCCTACAAGCCCCAGCCTTCCTACAAGCCCGCCCCGGCCTACAAGCCCGCTCCGGCCTATAACTGAAAACTGAAATAGTTGTGCCGTTACCGTTGCTGTTGGCTACTGTGTGTGAGACTGTATGCGTATTTAAAACATCATGTCCGTCCACCGTCAATAAACCATGTTGCATTTCAAACGGCCACTGTCATTATATGTGATGATGATGACTAAGAAATGAGAGAGAAGTAAATTTGCAGTGGGCTGCCAAGCGCGAATTCCGACCACACACGGAAACACTAGTGAGGAGCGATCCATCCGTTCCGTAACCACCAGTGCTAAAAATATGGTGTGCCGTGAGTAGACTAGTGGAACATATGACAGCCGAAATTAGGAAACACGGAAACGCAGCACAAGTGATTGGTGCTGAACCAATTTTTTCCATATGGCGTCATCCTTCCCAAAGGTGTATCACTTTTAGCGTTTGCTTGCACGTTGAAAATATGGAGGGAGTAACTTCTGATACCGCAAATAAGTTAACATTCGAAAACACTGAAAAGTCTGCGCTAATTCGCTGACCCTTAATACACTACACGAAACTCAACACCATTTACACAAATCATTGCATGCGAAAAGGACTGCTTGTTGTTGCCGTCTGCCGAGAGGCGCAGTTAAGATGGCATCCATATCTTGACCAACTGCCTTGACACCTGCCATCCCAAGAGCGGCAATACCAGCAAAAGCCCCGAGTCCCCGAGTGGTCCGTGCCCCTCGGTTCACATCATGCTCCCTGTCCGCTGTTTCCGTGCGCGTGACACGCAGAGATCCCGGCACCCTCCCGCGCCACCTCGCCGACGGAGAGGTCAGCCGAACAAAACGGAAACCTCATTCGCACAACACCGTGATGAATGGCCATTTCTGTTCCCGTCGCCTGTCGACAAATGGTATGAGCTCGGCAGTGACAGCGCCGCTTCTTCCAGTCGAAATTGGTTTCGGAAACTGGCTCCAGTTGGTCTGAGCCGTGAACCCGCCAATGACCGAGGGAGAACAACTGTCGACCCGTGGCGAATTTTCGAGATATCTAAAAAGCAAACGAAAGCAATGACACAGAACCTCCAGTACAATTTTTTACATCAGTTCTGGACATTCCGGCGTGAAAAAATCGTCACAGTCATTCAAGTTTGGATCAAAATGACGTCACAACGGCGACAATGTATGCGATGTTTTCATCTTATTTGAATTCACCTGACTTCGCTTATGCAAATGAGAACCCATGGGCAGCTTTGCAACATGTTACCTGCCACATGTTTTATTACGTCATGCCAATATAGAGCACCCTCCTTAGCTAGATCATTGTAGGTCGAATATTTATGTCGGCAATATTTTTAATGCAATGCAGATTTACGCCACATAACACTTATCCCTTACTGGACGTAAGGATTTTGACAACGCCCCGGACGAGGTAGTTACCACTCATCTGTATTCAACCCATTTCCCTCTTAATCAAGACAGAGCGTTGAAACAAAACAAAAAACAAAAACGAGCGTGCAGCTTGTGTCTTTCTAATTTCGCACCTAGTTTTTCTCCTTGGCAACTTGTGACTTCTCAGATGGCCGCAAAAGAGTGCCAAATCATTTTCAGTCTCTGCTGTCATCGAAGCAGTTTCACAGCATTCCGGCGCAAACCGCGTTTTTGTAGCTACATGGTTTTAAAACTCGTCAATCGTCAGTCAGAAAACTTCGCTGCACTGCCCACTGAGCCGACACGCTTGGAAAACTGTATCAGATTTGGCCCGTGTTATGAACTGGGAGATATAAAAACAACGACCGCGCCTGACGCTCCAGAACGCCATCAGAATGACCACAAGTTAACACATCACCTCACACAAAAAATTATACACAAAACATAGATCATTCAAGCGCAGCGACGGGTTTTAGGCAGAGCGTGCCAAAACGGGTGTCGTGCGGGAGAAATTCACCGCACGAAGCGGAGCGTTTACCAGCCAAACGGCCGGTTCCACGCCAGCCATTTCTGCGGCGCGCCTGCAACACGACGTGCCCGTGCCGCCGTTCTGGTTCACCTGCGACCGTACGACCACACCCCGTCACCGGGCCGACGGCGCGTCGCTCTGCCGTCACATATAAAGGCCCCGGGCTCATAGCTGGGTGTCAGTCACCGGCCGCAGCTCGACTCACGAAGCTCAACAGGCGAAAACATGAAGGTAAGGGGCGCGGCGACCAACTGGGGCAACCGAACGACACGGTTCATTCCGAGGACGAAAAACCCGGATCGCATATTTCGATTTCTGTAATCAGGGCTGGCAGCCCAAAACAGCGCACTACGGCCCATGACGACACGTCTCATGGCCTGTGTCATACGGTGTGCTGCGTGAACACGCGAAATCGAATGCCTGAGAACAAAGAGACTAAGAGCACAAACCGTATGTTTCAGGCCTTCGTCGTCGCCGTTCTCTTGGCTGTGGCCGCCGCCGACCGCGCCCCAGGCTACAACGCCCCGGCCCCGGCCTACCATCAGCCCAGCTACGACACTCCTCCCAAGTACGACTACAACTACGACGTGCACGGCTACGGCGACTACGCCCCTCAGTTCAGTGCCCAGGAGGCCCGTGACGGCTACAACACCAAGGGATCGTACACCGTTGCCCTTCCCGACGGCCGTACCCAGACGGTCACCTACTACGTGACTGATGCCTACTCCGGCACCATTGCCGACGTCCAGTACCAGGGCGAGGCCCAGTACCCCGCCTACAACCCTCAGCCAGCCTACAGACCCGCTCCGGCCTACAAACCCGCTCCTGCTCCGGCTTACCGTCCAGCCCAGTCCTACAAGCCGGCGTACTGAGCTGGACCACGGACGGTCTGAGGCAAACCAAACCAAAACGTGAAGCCCAAGCCCGCAAAAATATGTTCTGTCATATAGCGTGCGTGTTATTTAATGTGTGTTATGTCATGTTACGTATGAATAGTCCAGTATGAATACATCGTTCACGTAGGAAACAGGAGCATTGGACGAACGCCAGTCCCGAGCCAACAGACGTAAGATCAGAAAAACACGGAAGGGATGACCATCACAAACGTCTATTGTGACTATTTCAACAAGTGAGTGTCAACGCCCACGAAAGGCTTCTCTTCAAAGGTGGTGCTGTACGAACCCCACACAAAAATATTCCTGAACCGTTCCAACTTTTACAGCAGAAATTTTAGACATGTGAGATTTACACGCGACAGAAAAGATACGCGTGAGGAATCAGTAACGTACTGCTACTGGGTCATCCTTACGCCGTAGTCAAGAATGTGGTTCGCAAATATCTGGCAAAGGTTAGAGAACATTCTGAATGTTTAAATGGCTAGATACAAGACAAAGGAGACATCACATACTATCTCCGAAGCAATCGCAAAGCTAACTTATTTTGTCAGAAGTTTCAATACACTCCCGAACGGCGCAGCTTTCAGTGCTGACCCTTCGCTTGCAGGTAACTTATAAAGGATACGATGAAAGTCTTGATCTGCGAACCCTGCGCGCTACGACAGAAGGAACCTGAACACTCAGATGCTGGAGTGCACCTGATCAAGAGCATATTCGAAGTATGCTGTGATACCGGGAGGTCAACAGATACCGTCGTGACTCACGGCCACCGGCGGACTACACATCATCAGGAATGCCTCTGCACTTCTTCCGTGCATTTGTCTCGCCTCTCAGTAAAGTCTCCTTTAGGTCCGCCAAGTCAGAAGCAAATATAACACAACGTAAGAACATTGGCAAGACTAGCTACTGTAAAAAGGTGTACTGTTAACTAGGCATATCACTTAAGCAGAGACTAAAATGTCATGAGATATCCACATGGAACTGCTTAGGTATTTCAACGCACACGGTCGCACTGCTCAAAGACGTCTCCCTCACCATACGTGATATCAAGAACAATACGCTACTGAGCCAAGTTTCACATGGCCACCGCGAGAAAATTAAAGCACAGGTACCACGAGAACGGCACGACAAGTTGCTCATTACCTGTTTTCAATTCTTTTCGAACAGTAACTACACGACTACTTTTTTTGTCGGCGCCGTAACCTGTGACCAACCACGCAAAAGTGGTTGTCGTGAACTGTCTCGACTCAGCACTGCCGTCCGGCGGCCACACATCATGCAGGCGAATCCGGCCAGTCACCGCGGCCGCCTCCTGTCGCTACGCGGCCACAGCTCCGCGCCACGCTCGGTGCAGGGGCGCCCACACAAGAAAACGCTTCTTGCACAACGCCATGGTAAGCAGTTGGCCAACCGCGTTCCCTCTCCGCTGGAAATTCCTGTCTGCGTTTCCTAGGTCACGCTCTGCCTCCTGCTGTGGCCGGGAGAGCAGACCGGCAGAAAATCAGACTACGCCTAATGAAGCGCGCGCAAAAGCGGTCGGACGGCGCGCCGCCAGAGATGGGGGGGGAGGGGCTGCGCGCCGGGAGCGGGAGGGGTCTGTCGCGGCGAGAGTGAGAGGGTTCTGCGTGTCGCCGGAGGAGATGATCCGCTGCGCACGAGGTGGGGGGGGGAGGGGGGAAGCCGGTGTTGGCAGCCACTGGCCGGCCCGCAGCAGTGGCCACAGCCCAGGCCGGGACGGCCCACGACTGCAGGTCACGGGACGACACGGGGATCGGCAGCACCGGACACCCGTCTACCGAGGAGGACGAGTTATGAAACGACATGACGACGTGGTCGTAACAACAGCATTCATAACCACAGGCTGAAGCAACGCGTAAAATCACGAACTGCATGAAGACGGCAACTCACAGACCCACACGAAAAGCGCAGCAACATATATCAATCAATCGCATCGACTGCCACCACATTTACCAAAACTACCGCCCGTCGCGTTATTGTTTCCGACCACAAGTCACTACCGCGTACTGCGGCCTCTCCACACGTATTGCTCCCAGCCATTACGCCAGACGGAACGTGACTCCGGCACAAAGGTTTCGGGCGCCGCCGGCGGCGGTTACCTCAGCCGGGCGTATTTGCGCGGCGTTCGCGGTTGGCCGCCGGAGCGGCCGAGTCGCGCACGAATTCAGCTCTCTCTGGGGACCGAACCCCCCCCGCCGACGCCGATGGGCGCCGTTCATGCGGGGACCCGACCGGTGCCGGATAAAAGGCACCGCAGCACGGACCTCGGCATCAGTCGATCGGTCCGACAACGAAGACGCGACATGAAGGTAGGTGCCTCGAAACGTGGCCGCGGTTGTGAGGCGTTATCTTGATGTTTAGACAGAAAGAGTAATGCTGGAAGTTGTCTGGTATCGTAAGAAGCGATGTTTCACTAAGTTAACTCATCTTCCTACGACGTCTAAGATTCCCCGCTGGGCTCGAGCCGATTTGGTGCACCCCGACAACTTGAAAGAGTTCATACGATTCCCAGCATCTCCAAAACGGTAAATACCTCTAAAGTGCATGTCTTGTCTTCTGCATGTCTGCTGTGGAAAGCACCAAGCTCGCCGATGTCAAGCGAAACAACTCAGACATACCATTTTAAGGACCCTTTCAAGTTCACCCAACGCAAGGTCCACAATCGCGAACATTCCATACGTTTCCGTACAAATAACCGCCAAGTAGGCTACGATTTAGGAACAGGATACTTCATTATAATGAACCAATAACCGCTTTTCTGAACGGTGCTTGCAACAGCCGAAGGCACGCGCTGTTTCTGAGTCCATGAAAACTAGATCACATGCACTTTACCACGCTGTCTAACGTCTAACGCCTTCCAGGTTTTTGTCATCCTCGCCCTGCTGGCCGCTGCCGCCGCCGACAGCGCCCCAGGCTACAGCGCTCCTGCCTCAGGCTACAAGCAACCGGTCAAGACCAAACATCAGCCCAGCTACGACACACCTCCCAAGTACAACTACAACTACGACGTGCACGGCTACGGCGACTACGCCCCTCAGTTCAGTGCCCAGGAGGCCCGTGACGGCTACAACACCAAGGGATCGTACACCGTTGCCCTTCCCGACGGCCGTACCCAGACGGTGACGTACACCGTTGCCGATGCCTACTCCGGCTTCGTCGCCGACGTCAAGTACCAGGGCGAGGCCAAGTATCCCGCCTACAAACCGCAGCCCAGCTACAAGCCCGCTCCGGCCGCCAAGCCGTCTCAGGGTTATCGTCCTGCACAGGCCTACAAGCCGGCTCAATCGTACAAACCCGCACGTGGCAAGTATTAACAAGCGCTTTCAGTTCAGCAGAAAGTGCTCCTATTCAAAATCACCTAGCTGAGCAGGGAGGCGGAAGTGCCATGTGTCCACATCGGGGTTGTTTTGCGATTTAAATACAGATAAATTATAATACCCTGTGGCTTTTCGTCGGACCCTGAAAATAGCTGCACACTGAACATAACAGTGAACTCAGTCTCTCACAGTATGACATGAAATACTGCGAAGTGATATACATGGTTGTTGCCACGAAAACACAGGGAAAAAATGGCCCAATCTTTCACTAAAAGGCGGAAGCTTTCCACGCTTGATGAGTATGGATATCGGACGAAAAGAACTTCATTTTATCATTCAAATCCCGGCTCGCTTTCTTTATACAAAAAATGCTACTCTTCAACGCAAACTCAAGGAAATATTCACACATGACACAAGCAAACCGGAATGTGTATCGCCAAAATCGCTAAAACAGCGAGAAGAAATACGATATTTAGGTCGTTCGTCTGTGTAAACATACCCTGGCATGCACATCCAACACCATAACGGCTACCGAAACGGCAGCATCCGTTAAGAAGCAATCATCTTCATATCTGCATTACCCTGGGAAACAAATTTCAGCTGACTGCATACACCCCGACTGATTGACTGATCGACAGATTATCGGGGCTTTCGGGCGAACCGACTCCGTGATTATACAGGACATAACACAATCACTTGCAAAAAATTCCTCTTTAAAAAATTAAGCAGAGTTCCAAATGTGCGTCACTAAAAGGCATGCTACCTTCCCCATTACAGGCCAACTCTCAGGGCAGCGGTTGCCTGTCACGTGCGTTCAATCCCCCGCGGCATCAGTGAGTTCAACAGGTGCAGCCGTTTCGGTCACGTGACCAGAAGATGCCCGCCGGCCGTCGGAGGCCGACCTGTGCCTGTGACCCAAATCGGGTGTCCTCGCATGTCCAGGATCGGGGCCACGCCCTCCGCCGGACCCCTCAGACGCCTCGGCGGAGAGGACCGCGGCCGGGCGCGGCCTGCCCCCCCCCCCCGCCGGCGGCGCCGGGGAGTCGCCAGATGTGCACACCAGAGGACGGTGCACGCTTATAGGGCAGCAATCGTGCGTGAGCTCTGTGACCAGCGGAGTGAGGAGCGCGAAGGACGACGAGAAGGAGGGGATATCAAGAGTGCGAAAAATCTGTTGTCAGCAAGCGCATGGCAAGCAGGGACCTTTTAAGTTGCGAAACACTGCATTACACGTGCTCCGGCGCCAAGGTCATGTCAGGGACGAGTCCGGAGGCCTGCGGTAAATTCAGCCGCCGCGACTAGCCTACGGCAACAGCTGTAACTTGGCTGTCTGCAGCTCTTTACGGCTCGGGCAGCCGGGGTCAGTTCACGGCGACTGGCAGCGGGCCAGGACCCCACCCGTCACGTGATCAGTCTCCCAGGTCTCGGCACAACCACGGCACGGAACACCGGCTGGCCCCTGTCGAACCAGTCTGGACTGCCTTTTGAAGAGGCGCCGAGACTTACGCTTTACGACTTACGCTAACGGATAGCAGCGCGCGGCAATGTCAGGACACGGTGCGAAGCGAAACAGAAATCATTACCAACAAGATGGCTTGTCGGGCGCACGACCAGCAGAACCTAATGCGTTTCTCTCCAATGTTGGATACATGTTTTTAATTCTGCGTGAAGAGTTTATTTACCTCTATACACTTAGCAACACAAGATCAACAGTTCCCGATATATTCCGATATTTTGCACCCAAGGAATTCCAGATTTGTGACGCACATCCATGTCATCATCCGCTATCACTACTGAGAAGTTTGATACCCCCTTCCCACTCCATGCCCCAAAATACCAATCGGAGCATCAAAAGCAATTTCCGGAGTAGCTGTCTCAATGGACACGACAGCATACATGTCAAGACGTTGTGGATGAACACGCAAAACCATAACAATAGAGCAGGAGCGTACCGCGCATCAAGAAAAAAAATGAGAAGGCCAAAGCCATTGTTTCCCCTATGGCTAATGTCATATTTCCAAAGACGTGGGGCTATGCCCCTCATTTCCATGCCTATGGAACCGAGCTGCCTTCTGGCGAACATCAAATGGTTCAGTGCTATGGTGTGATTGCACAGTTACACCATCGAAAAACGTTACGGCCGGACTGGCCGCTAAATCTATTGTTTTCCGCCAACCAACGCACGACTCTCTCGGTTCATGGCCTCGCTCGAAACCCTTCATGCACTTCATCAGACACTCCACTGAGCTACGACCATATGCCACCAGTCAGAAACGACAAAACAGATGGAATCTGCAAACAAGCGACAACAACAGAACATGAATCAATGACGTTCCTCTCACCTGGCTGAGGACATATTTTATTACATTTACTGCTTATTTCCTACTATTCACATAACACCTGGTTCTCAACGTCGGCAACGGGTGGCCACGCGATCATAAGTGTTTTGGCCCACTACCAATCACACATAAAATCACAAACGTGCCGTACGAAACAGTGTAAGGCAAGATATCACCACCAGGAACTGATATCATTCAAGTTGAATGATATCTGGTGAAAAATACTGCAATTATTCAGGTTCAACGGGCTTGAATAATTTGACCGCATCTTCTAGCGTGGCCCACTCATTATCTGTTTGACACTCTTCGTAACTGCATGCAATGTCACAAACTCAGCTCCTTCCATCCACCAGGAAAACGATCACCAGACAAACGGTGATTGTCTTGTGCGAAGCCGCAAAACACAATGCACGATGCCCACACGCGAAGCGTCAGCCTCATTCACGCCCACATCACACCCCTGAAACCGCCAGCTGGCAGCCAATAACCGTGCGCCTCACCGGCGCCGCCCCCATCTCCCGGTGTCCCTATTCTGCAGGCGTCCGTGCGACCACACCCTTACACACAACGCCCCCAGGTCAAGTCCTGGGCTTCATATCACTGGGTATAAAAACGCCGCCTTCTCTGCAGCCGGCATCAGTTGCTCCAGCGGATCAAACGACTCAACATGAAAGTAAGTGTCCCCGATATGAGTGCTTACCACCGTGGTTCCTTAAGATCAGGACAGCGACCTCCCTGTTAGTGCTCGACTTTACATCAAATGTGATGTGGTCAAATGCTCTGCATCCCACACAGTCCTGAAGGATCGCTTAAATAAGAATCCCTCCGAGGTGCTTCCCATTCAAGAAAAACGAGCGTAAAATATGGGAGATTGTTCTTCCCTTGCCAATGAAAACTTTCACAGGACATGCAAGGTTTTCTAAGGGATTTTATTTCAAAGAAAGTAGAGCGCGTGGCTTAAGCCAACGTCCATGACGCTCATCCGAAATGGTCCGAAACCAGCATGTGCACTTTCCAGTTCTTCCTGGTCGCCGCTCTCGTAGCCGCTGTCGCCGCCGACAGCGCCCCCAGCTACCAGCCTCCGAGGCCGGCCTACCACCAGCCAAGATACGGATACCCGGCTCGGTCCTCTCACCAGCCCAGCTACGACACTCCTCCCAAGTACGACTACAGCTACGACGTCCACGGCTACAGCGATTACGACCCCAACTTCAGTGCCCAGGAGGCCCGCGACGGCTACAGCACCCAGGGATCGTACACCGTTGCCCTTCCCGATGGCCGTACCCAGACGGTGACATACACCGTTGACGATGCCTACTCCGGCTTCGTCGCCGATGTTGCCTACGAAGGCGAGGCCCGCTACGACCAGACCTACGCCCGTCCCTCCTACCATGCCCGCCCCTCGTACCACCCCCAGCCGAGCTACCGGCCCACTCCCTCCTACAACTGAAAGCTTAGCTTCAGGGCGAAAAATCCACATGCGATGATGAAAGACTCCGACTGCCGTGTCGTCAGTATGTGTTCAGTGTCCAGCATGTGTCGTCTGTGTGATGTATTTATTACGTGTACAATATCTGCAATAGACATGAAATGCAAGCATCAATGAGTGTCATTTCAACGACGATCTGGGAAAGTACCGGACTCACGAAAACCGACATCACAGATCTTTACCACAAGAAAAGATCAGCGGTTTTATGTGATTTTATTCATTTTACGTGATTACCGCACGCTTTTCAGAGCACCGTTTGGGACCTGAAAGCGTGCTCTGTCTAGAATTAGATATCATTTTGCGGGGTAATTCATGCACTGCCCGTATTCCAGCGAAGGAGTCAGTTTACAACCGAACATTTTGCATTCCCCGCGACCACCTAGATAAGGGGTTGCAAAGCTACGTCACGGTAACCAGAGCATCCTTTATACGCAAACAGTGGTAGACAATTCAGAAACCAGTACCAGTTTTGCGACCCACCAGCCGACGCGTGCCCGCTGCTGATACAGCCAGACCAATATTGTCAACAAGCAGGAGCACAGTCTTTCTTGGTCCTGGTCCGTGGCAAAGCCGGGGAGCGGACGGCAAGCACAGACTACCCAGATCAGCCTTCATTTCAGCAGCTGTCCCTTGCTACTTCGACTGAAACGCGTTCGGAAAAGTTTGCCCTGAGGAAAAACAAGGTTGTTCTCCAAAAACGCTCTATACTGTGATCGTCTCATCATCCATATGTAAGAACAAAAGCGAAATCATAAAACGTGCAGTTGAAAGCAACCTTCTATTTCCCGGATGTAACGTGATCGAGAGTAAATAGGATATATATATATATATACATATATATATATATATATATATATATATATATATATATATATATATATATATATAGTAGATCAAGGTGAAACTGAACAGCATAGTGTTGCCTGGAGTTTTCTGCAGCTACTCTAGGCCGTTCTGCAACTGCACAGAGAAATAGCACGGGGCCGAACTGACCTTCCTTGTTTGGCAATGGTTAAACATTCATTAAGATATGCATCAGTACCTGCGCAAAACCGAAAATGGTATGAACGATACGGCAAAAACAGGTCAAGCCCTCAATTCGGAACGGAAGGTAGAGGGGGTTCCGCACCTCGGCTAACTTTGCATCTAACGGCAATTTATATGCATTGTATCTGACGGTAAAATGCGACGTTATCAAATTTCTAGCTCAAGCTGCGTGCTTCATTTCACGTAATACACAACAACGTGACCTGTGGTATGTTTATCTCCGAATGCTATTAATCGCGGAAAGCGCGCATTACCGTCGTGTGCGTATTTACACATAACCGGACAACCCGTTGGTCATTTTAACTTTTGATATAATTCGCTGTCCCCTGGTTGGATCTTGTATTGACCACAGACCCGGACTCCGGCCGCCACGTGCTCAGCCCACCGTCTCGGAGCGACCCTGGAGAGGTCAACGGCTGGTCTTGGCAAAACCATACTTGGATCGGCTGTCAAAAGGCTCCGATTTCTTAACCTGTGCCAACAACAGTGCGAAGCGGGTACCACAGAATAGCACAGAAAATAAAAATGACGTCTCGGTAATCTGCGACTGATACCGTTATATATCTATCTATACACTGATAGATACGTTATGTTATAGACATTTTATTTACCGCGCGAAGAATGTTTTTCAGAGCATTTCGGGGGCTGAGTTATGGCGTTCAAAAACTCCAGTAACACCCTATCACGGGGTCAATGCAAGCTTAAGTCCATCAAACAGGCACAAAAAGATCAGTCATTCCGTGATTTCTTGGCAATATGCCCAACTCACTTGCATTGCAGAAACTGCGACCCAACGCTCACTTGCGATCTGGGTCCCCTTGAAAGGTCGGGTCAGGGCTCTCCCAAAACCAGGTCTTTAGTATACATTACGATGCCGACACCGGGTACTTCAAGCTCTGGATAATATTCCAGGTTAGCAAAAACATGAACGGAAACGAACAGAGTGGCCCATGGAAGAACAACATACCACAATCAACTTTCTGTAATCTTAATATGGATGTCAACGCTAGTCATCCCAAACATTTTCATAAACACCCTTGCGTATTTGGAACAGCATGGCTTTCGCCAAATTTTAATTCCGTGAGCATGCCAATACGGCCAAACAATCGGCACAAATGTCGCCATACGAATGCTGTGGCTGTTCCTCTACAACTATGAGCCATCAACTAAATCCACGCTCATATCAGCGCCCTCACACCTGCAGCTGACAGCCAATTACCGCCCATATCTCCCGGTGTCCCTATTCTGCAGGCGCCCGTGCGACCACACCCTTACACACAACGCCCCCAGGTCAAGTCCTGGGCCCCGTACCACTGGGTATAAAAACGCCACGTCCTATGCAGCCGGCATCAGTTGCTCCAGCGGATCAAACGACTCAGCATGAAAGTAAGTGTCCCGAATATGAACCCTTACCACCGTGGTCTTCTCAAATCTGGGCAGTGGTCTCGTTATTAATGCTCGACTTTACACCAAATGTGGTGCGGTCAAATGTTCTGCATCCCACACAGTCTTGAAGGATCGCTTAACAGCCATCCCCCGGTGTTTTTTTTAAGACGAACGAGCGTAAAATATGTGAGCTTGTTAACAATCACGTTTAAGGGCACATGCAAGGTTTTCTCCACGATTGTACTTCAAAGACAACAGAGGACCAAACTTCGGCCAACCTTCATGACGCTCATCCGAAATGGTCCAAGAAATAAAAAGCCCGTGCATTTTCCAGTTCTTCCTCGTCGCCGCCCTCGTGGCCGTTGTCGCCGCCGACAGCGCCCCCAGCTACCAGCCTCCGAGGCCGGCCTACCACCAGCCCAGATACGGACACCCGGCTCCGTCCTACCACCAGCCCAGCTACGACACTCCTCCCAAGTACGACTACAGCTACGACGTCCACGGCTACGGCGACTACGAGCCTCAGTTCAGCGCCCAGGAGGCCCGTGACGGCTACAACACCCAGGGATCGTACACCGTTGCCCTTCCCGACGGCCGTACCCAGACGGTGACATACACCGTTGACGATGCCTACTCCGGCTTCGTCGCCGATGTTGCCTACGAGGGTGAGGCCCGCTATGACCAGACCTACGCCCGTCCCTCCTACCACGCCCGCCCCTCGTACCACCCTCGTCCCTCGTACCACCCCCAGCCGAGCTACCGGCCCACTCCCTCCTACAACTGAAAGCCTAACTTCAGGGCGTAAAATCCACCTGCGATGATGAAAGACTCCGACTGCCCTGTCGTCAGTATGTGTTCAGTGTCCAGAGTGTGTCGTCTGTGTGATGTATTTATTACGTGTACAATATCTGCAATAGAAACGAAATGCAAGCATTAATGAGTGCCATTTCAACGACGATCTGGGACAGTACCGGGCTCACGAAAACCGACATCACAGATCTTTGTGCAAAGAAAACATGCACAATTTTAGGTGATGTTTCTAATTCTAAGTGAATACCGTACGCTTTTCAGAGCGCGGTCTGGGACCTGAAAGACTGATCTGTCTAGCATGACGTATCCATTTTACGGGGAAATTTACGCACTGCTTGTGTTCCAGCAAAACGTTTTGTATTTCCCGCGAACATCAATGTACGAGGTTGCAGAGCTATGACACAGTAGTCTGCGCATCGTTTATGTGCAAACAGTGGTGGGAAGTTAAGAAACCAGTACCGGTTTTGCGACCCACCAGTTGACACGTGCCTGCTGTTAATACAGCCAGGCAACTTTTGCCCACAAGCAGAAGCACAGTCTTTCTCTGCCCTAATCCGTGGCAAAGCCGGGGAGCGGACGGAAAGCACACACTATCCAGATCAGCCTTCAGTTCAGCAGCAATCCCTTGCCACCTAGACTGAGACGCGTTCGGGAAAAGTTCACCCCGAGGAAAAACAAGGTCGTTCTTCAAAAACACTCCATACGGCAAACACCTGTATACGCACGCGACACCATCCATATGTAAGAACAATGGCGAAATCATAAAAAATGCCGTTGAAAACATTATATCTCAGGGACCTGATGAAGTCGAGGCACGGATAGGTCTCAAAATACGTTAAGCTAACGAGAATGATGTTACCTGAAGTTTTCTGCAGCTAATCTAGGCCGTTCTGAAATGACAAAGAGAAAGAGCAAAGGGCCGAACTGACCTTCCCTGTTTGGCAATGGTTAAACATTCATCAAGATATGCATCAGTACCTGCGCAAAACTGAAAACAGTATGCAGAGTACAGCAAAAGCAGGTCAAGCCCACAACTCGGAACGGGAGGTGGATAGGGTTCGGACCTCGGCTAACTCTACATCTAATGACAGTTTATGTGCATTGTACCTGTCGGTAAAATGCGACGTTATCAAATTTCTACCTCAAGCTGCGTGCCTGAGTTCACGTAATACACAACAACGTGACCTGTGGTGTGTTTATCTCCGAACGCTGTTAATCGCTGGAAGCGCGCATTACCGTCATGTATGTATTTACACGTAACTCGACGACCAGTCGGTCATTTTCAATTTTGGTCTAATTCGTTGCCCCCGGGCTGGATCACGTAATGCCCACAGTCCCGGACTCCGCCCGTCGCGTGCTCAGCCCGCCGTCTCGGAGCGACCCTGGAGAGGTCAACGGTTGGTCCTGGCAAAACCATACTCGGACCGGCTGTCGAAAGGCTCCGATTTCTTAACCTGTGCCAACAACAGTGCGCAGCGGATGCCACAGAATGGCACAGCAAAAAAAAACGTCCGCGTCTCGGTAATCGGCGACTGATTCCTTTATGTTATACAGATATTTTATTCGTCATCCAATCAATGTTTTCCACAGCCTTTCGGGGCCAGGCTCACGGCATTCAAAGTTTAGTAACACTATACCACGGGGCAAATCCAGGCTTTAATGTACCAAATAAGGCACAAAAACGTCACGGTCGTTCCGTGAGTTCTTGGCGACATGCCCGACTCAGCTGCATGACAGAAACTGCGACCCAACACTCACTTACGATTTGGGTCCGCTTGAACGGCCGGGTCAGGGTCCTCGCAAAAGCAGGCCTTTAGCATGGATTATGATGCAGATACCGTGCACTTCAAGCTATGGATAAAATTTCAGCTTAACAAAAACATGAACGGAAAAGAATAGAATCGCCCCTGACAGAACAACATATCGCCATTAAATGTCCGCAGAAAAGGACATTACAACTAGTCATCCTGAACATCTTTTTAAAGACTAACTACGTCTTTGAATCAGTATGGCCTTCGTAAGAACTTCTGAATCCGTGAGCATGCCAATGCGGACAAACAATCGGTACAAACGTCGCCCTATGAATGCTGAGATTGTTTCTCTACAACCACGAGCCATCCACTCAAGTTACTCATATCAACGTCCTTGCACCAATACCTGGCAGCCCACATCTCCCGAGGTCCCTATTCTGCAGCGCCCGTGCGACCACACCCCTACACAAGGCCCGCCGGGCTGGGTCACGGGCCCTCGTACGATTAGGTATAAAAACGCCGCCACCTCTGCAGGAGGCACCAGTTGCTCAGGCGGATCAAACCACTCAACATGAAAGTAAGTGTCCCAACTCTGGGGGCTCGTTGTCGTGGTGTCTGTACATCATGAGAATAGCCTCGCTGTTTTTATGGCACTCCCTATTGACATGCCACTTACAACATTACAGCAAAATTATCCCAAACGGCTAACGAGCTCGCCAATTTCCCAGTTCTTCCTGGTCGCCGTCCTCGTGGCCGCTGTCGCCGCCGACAGCGCCCCCAGCTATCAGCCTCCGAGGCCGGCCTACCACCAGCCCAGCTACAAGGCCCCGGCCCCGGCCTACCACCAGCCAAGATACGGATACCCGGCTCGGTCCTCCCACCAGCCCAGCTACGACACTCCTCCCAAGTACGACTACAGCTACGACGTCCACGGATACAGCGACTACGATCCCAAGTTCAACGCCCAGGAGGCCCGTGATGGCTACGGCACCCAGGGATCGTACTCTGTCGTCCTTCCCGACGGCCGTACCCAGACGGTGACCTACACCGTTGCCGATGCCTACTCCGGCTACGTCGCTGACGTCACCTACGAGGGCGAGGCCCAGTACCCCGAGCACTACCCCTCCCAGGCCTACAAACCCCAGCCTTCCTACCACCCCACTCCGGCCTATAAGCCCGCTCCGGCCTACAAGCCCACTCCGGCCTACAACTGAAATCCCTGGTACAAAATACAGAACCAGCCTGCAAATATGAAGGACCTATTGCACTGCGGCGTTACTATATGTTCAGTGTTTTGTGTTTTGTGTACGTAATGTTTGGACTGTATTTATCGTGTGAGGAGTTTTTAGAATAAACTATGCATAGTGCCAACGAGTGTCAGATGACAGTCAAGAGGTCTTAGGTTATGACGCTTACCAGTGAGTATGTCACGGAGATATCCGGTAGAGAAAAAGGGACGCATTTCTTCTCTGACTAGCATCTGGAATAATCCGGCAAAATCGAATCAAGTTCTATCCATTTACCATCCCGTTTCCACTTCCGCATATACTTCGCGCACCACTCACAATTTGAGAGACACAGACAACGTCTGCCTCCGCGCAAGGTTTCGCCTGAGACTTCCAGTCCGCTCCCCACCGATATCCGGACCGAAACAGCACAACTAATGATCCCTCCGCCACCCTAACGCTGGAGGGCTGTTACATCTCCGCCGCTGAACGGGGCCAAACGGCTGAGGCTGCCAGCGCCTTCACAAATGGTGGCTGCGTAAAATGGAGCTCACAGCGCCACGCAGCTCAGCGACGGAGAACGCGTCCCGGGGGCGCCACACAGCCCTTTCCGCTCATACTGCAGTCCGTCCGGACGCACAACTCGACCAGCGGCGGTGCTGAATCGCTTCCGTTCATGCACAGTACAGCAAAGCCATCTCAGGTTCGGTTTCGAATCGACCTGGGAGTGGCTGGCAGATGGTAGCAAAACGTCACGGAATCATGAACTTTTTATTCAAAATGATGCGACCCGACCATGTGTGAACTCTTCGCGACCTTGGAAACCGAAAAGGCCGTCTGCATCGCTTGAATGGTTATCTGTTTTCTGGCTTTTTTCGATGCATCAGTCAGCACTGACCATTAGCGTCATGGTCGGAAGCCGATCAGTCTTATGCCCAGTCGCATGTCTCGTCAGGCGTCAGTCACTCGTCTGTGCATCGCTTGCGCTGCCTCCATGACGTTTGAAATGTTCATAATCCCCAAGAAGATCAAAATAGGTCGCTGCCCTTATTTGGCCCTCTAAAGGTCATAAGACATCACGAGGTCTACAAGGAAAATCTCTGATAGGGATGGCTATGAGGCTTGATCACTTGCTGAACCAGTAATTCGTTGTGGAAATGGCGAAATCACATTTGCTAAAAATGACATATTTGGGACTTGACATGAGCAGGGATTGGTATCGGTTTCAAAATACCCAACAACGGTCGGAAGTACATTATATGCAGCTACTCCTGGTCGCGGCCGTTCCTGGCTGCACAGGAAACTGCATGGGGGCCGAATCGGCTCCCTCATTACACCGAATCGAAATGACATCAAGACATGTATGAGTATCTACGCAAAACTGGAAAATTACATAGAATTACACAAATAACTTCTAAGTTTATGAAACGGAATGGGGGGAGGGGGTCAGCCCATTCAGTTAAAGTTGCATTCAAGAAAACCTTTTGTGAATTGTTTCTCATACTAGAATGAGACGTTACCAAAATTTCCAGCTGGCGGGGTATCTCGGTTCGTAGAGTTCACAACTCAGTCACCTGTGGGGTGTTCACCGAAGGTTGGTGACCGCAGAGGGTGAACATAACGATCGTAAGCGCATTTACGCATAAACTGACAATATGTCTGCCATTTTTACCCCTGAGATAATTCGTTGACACCTGTGGTGAGTTCACGAAGAACGACCACCGTCCCGCCCGTCACGCGCTCAGCCAGCCGTCTCAGTGCCAGCCAGCGAGGTCAACCGCTGGCCTTGCCGAAACCAGATTCCGACCGATTGTCAAGAAGCTCCGGTTTCTTGACATGCGCTGCCGGCAGTGCGAAGCACATGCCGCGGAATGGTTCAGAAAAAAACGGCCGGTAAGTCAGTAACCCGCGCCTCGTACCGCTAAGTGACGAATCTCCATCACCTAATCGTGTCTTTCAAAGCATCTCAGAAACACACTAATTGCCTTCAAAATTTAGCAAGAACATCTTGCTTGGTCAATACATGCTTTAGCCCCTCAAATACGCACAAAAAGCCACAGTCGTCCCGTGGTTCCCTGGAAACATCCTGTTTGTCGCACGCTACGAATAGCGGCCCGGCACTCACAACACGCGAACAGAGGCTGATGCGAAGCACGCAGGGTCATCCAGGTCATACAGCAACTTCCTTTGATGGTCCCGTGACCTCTCTGGATAGCATGTCACATAACCCTCAGACATTCAGTTCCACGGCAGATGTAATATCAAGCCCGATTTGGGTCCACTTGAACATTACAGGGCGAGAAATTCGCACAAAATAAGTTCTGCTTGGCGTTAACTGTCATCCCGATACCGAGCAAGTCAAGATCCGGATAAAATTCCAGCTACACAGAAACACAAACAAAAATCACAAAATCACCCATGAAAAAATAGGCCAAAATTCCTACTCACTTCCAAATGGATGGCAAAAATACTGCACCTAAAACATATTTTCAAACATACCAACCATATACTCGGTTCAGTATGACCTTCGTCGGAGTCTCCGATTCCGTGAGCACGCCAGTACGGGCAACCAATCGCCACAAATATCACACAACGAGTGCTATTCCTATTCCTCCGCGACTACCACCCCTCAACTTATTTCACACCATCACCCCCCTGAGACCCATAGCTGGCAGCCAACTGGAGCACGGCACACCGGCACCACCCATATCTATCTCCCGGTGTCCTCATTCTGCAGGTGCCCGTGCGACCACACCCAACACACGAGGCCCCGCGAGTCAGGTCACGGGCCCAGGCACGATCAGGTATAAAAACGCCGCCACCCCAGCAGCCGGCATCAGTTGCTCCAGAGGATCAATCCACTCAACATGAAAGTAAGTGTCCCCACTCTGCGGGCTTGTCGTGGTGTCTGTGCATCGTGAGAACAGCCTTACTGCGTTAGTGACACTGGGAAAGATATGACAAGGCTTAGGAGTCTACACGACGATTAACCTTACACGATGGCGTTATGTACTACGCACCGTCGTAACCAAGAATTTAAGACAAAGGTACAAAACAACTATCATGAGCTCTACAACAAATATGCGCTTCATTGTATGATGCTGAAACGGTACGACAGATAAGAGACCAGACGAGCGCTGATGCATGTTGGCTTACAAAACTACCCCACGAGGCTCACGAGCTCGCCAATTTTCCAGTTCTTCCTGGTCGCCGCCCTCGTGGCCGCTGTCGCCGCCGACAGCGCCCCCAGCTACCAGCCTCCGAGGCCGGCCTACCACCAGCCAACACACGGATACCCGGCTCGGTCCTCCCACCAGCCCAGCTACGACACTCCTCCCAAGTACGACTACAGCTACGACGTCCACGGCTACAGCGACTACGATCCCAAGTTCAACGCCCAGGAGGCCCGCAATGACTACGACACCAAGGGATCGTACACTGTCGCCCTCCCCGACGGCCGTACCCAGACGGTGACCTACACCGTTGCCGATGCCTACTCCGGCTACGTCGCTGACGTTACCTACGAGGGCGAGGCCCAGTACCCCGAGAACTACCCCAGCCAGGCCTACAAGCCCCGTCCCTCCTACCATCCCCTTCCCAGCTACCCTCGTCCCTCGTATCCCCAGCGTACCTCGTATCCCCAGCGTACCTCGTACCCCCAGCGTACCTCGTATCCCCAGCGTACCTCGTACCCCCAGCGTACCTCGTATCCCCAGCGTACCTCGTATCCCCAGCGGAGCTACAAGCCCGCCCCGGCCTACAACTGAAAGCCTGGCTCCAAGGTGGAGGACCGGCGTGCAGCCGTGCTGTGGCGTTACTGCGTGTTCAGTGTTTCGGGTGCGTCATCTCTGTGCTGTATTTATCGCGTGAAAAGTTCTTAGCATAAACGATGCATAATACCAATGACTGTCGGATAATACTGAACAGCGGAAACGGGTTATGATGCCCACCAGCGTCAACATCACAAAGACATCTCGCAGAGAAATAGGGCACATTTCCCTCAGACCATCATCTGGGACGCTGCAGCAATACCGAACCGAGTCAGATCCATTAAACATCGCGTTCACTTTTTAAAAAAGAAGTAGACAGCGTCTGTCTCTAAGCAAGGTTCCTCCTCATACCCTCAGGCCGCTGCCCACCGACAGCGGGATCGAAATCAACACAAGCATCGGTTCCACTGCCACCCAAATGCTGTGGGGTCGTTCCGTCGCCAGTGCTGAACGGGGTCAAACGCCTGAGGCTGCCAGCGCCTTCATGACTGATGGGTGGCATAAAACCCTCTTCGCACAGACCGTCGTCCATTCGGGCGGACGACTCGTGGGACGGTAGTGCTGGAATGTTCCCGTTCATATAACGCACCGCACACACCGAGAAACCTCGACACGCCGAGTTCCCTTCCGAGAGGTTCCCACAAGCTGTGGAGGCATGATTTTCGTAAGAGCTTGATAGCTCAAAAACCTGAAGACTTAAAAAGGCAAAACTTTGTGCGCCTGAGCCCCACTTCATGAGAACACAAAAAAACGATTAATGTTAAGGTACTATTGGCACTTCTGAGATCCCCGAGCTCGTCAGTGCTCGTGCACGGGATGTTCTGAAGAACAGAGGTGTTAACCACCCGAGGCTCACGGCAGTTTTCCATTCAACCTCCCTTACCCTTGTCCAGTGGCATGTATCGACGGGGTTTAAGTTCATGAATGGCTAGTTTATTACAAGGATTCGGCTCACTGCATATAACGATCGTAATTTTTAGGCATTTCCGCGTAACTTTATTCCACGAGACCCTTATCAAACTGGTACCTCATGGCGTCTCCCGATAAAAAAGGACTAGTTGTCGCAGCCACTGGAGGCCACACAGGTAAGATCCTTTTTCTTACCCGCGCGCATTTACCACCAGATTTGTTTGCGTTATTTTGGTTTCCGGTTGCAGCTTTTGTGTCCGACATGTTTCCGTGCCGTTCGGATGGAAAAGTTGGGAGCAGTTCTACTTTAAAACTGCTTCAGTTTTAAAAATGCAACGGAAATTCAGTCCATCTTTAAAAGTCCGTGAAACGCCAAACCGGAACACAATTTCGAACAAAATCCACAAATTTTCGCAATCAGGCGGCGTTTAGAATGTTAGCAGGCTAAAATGTGGCCTGAGATTCATCAGGCGGAGCAAGGAGATGGGCACAAAGGAAAGAAGCGCCCTCCGGCGAAGCCCAAAGAAGTCTGTGGAGACTCAGCCAATGTTCTGGGCGTAGCAGAGCAACGACAGGCCGGATCGCGAGTGATCACATTCACTTTTTTCCCGTACAAGATCACCATTCATCCGAAGCTTTCCCGGAATCACGGCCAGGCCAAGGCCGTCTTCAGTTCCTTTTTTTAAGGAAGTACGACACGTCGGGACCCTTTGCCAAGAGACCGTGGTTTTCTGAAGAAGCGCATCTTTGTCTTGATGGATCGCGTAACCAGCTGGAACTGCAGGTTCTGGTCTAATGAACCACCAGAAGAAGTTGTTGATCAGCCTCGCGACAGCCAGAAATGCACTACTTGACGCGCCATGAGAGCCCACGGCATCACTGACCCTTTCTTCTTTGAAGGCTCGGACGGCCTGTGCGTCAATGATAATGTCGTGGTGCACAAACGGGTCATATCTGGGTTGTGTAAGAGCTTCACAGAGACTCGGTGTCAGCCTTGCAGCACCAGTGGTCCCAGCAGAATGGTGCGAGTGCTCACTCGCTGCCCTGTCTAGGAGGTGACTGCGAGAGAGGTTTGGCGCGCGACTCATCTCCATCAATGAGACAATCTCATGGCCACCTCATTCTCCAGACCTGAGCTCTCTGGATTTTTTTCTCTGAGGTACCTAAAAACCCAAGAACCCGAACAATACCAGAGGCACCCACGAACTTAACGAGGCCGTCAAGACGGCCGTCCATCGGTTTCAAGAGCAACATGCGGAGCCGCTACCCAAGCTGCCAAACGTCGATCGTCTCTGTGCCTGAAGCGCCAGGGTGTTGATGCGGAATGAACCAGAAAAAGTGAAGGAGAGCTAGGAGCGGTACGCGGTACAGACAAAATAGCATTCATCCTGGTATATGCTGGTGAAAGTTTGTGAACTATTTGTGGTTAAACACGTTGTACGCTGGATTGGAATGTGTCCATTTTTATTGAGACACCCTGAAAACTGTCTCAAATAAAGCTTACATAGTAAAAGCGGACATGTTGTCCGAGGACAAGGTATCGCAGATATCAATGTCTAGTGATATTTGGAACACAAAGTTAATTTTCGCGTGCAAATCACGATAACAATATCTGATAATGGCCACCCATGGTTAAGAGTTGCTCCACAAGGTGTTACTTCATTTTCGCACCATATCCAGTGTACACTACATTTTCGCATAAACATTCTGACCACGGTCGCAAACTTCACGCCCCAATTTATCATTTGTTTTGAGAGACGATTAAGTATCTGACAGAAAACCGGATTACCTTTTCTGCTTCCAAACACCGGAGCCCGTCGCGGTGACATACGTTGAATGCAAAGACAAGTTAATTCTCATTTCTAAACGGTGGAAACACGAACACTTTAGCAATGCGGACATTCAGTGGCCTGTCCGTAAAGCAAACCAAAAGCGTCGCGGTTCACCAGAGACATGCATCGAATGATTTACTACATAATGTGGCATGTTCACGTCAACCTAACACCACTCTGTGGACCATGACAAGGAATACTGGCAGAACGCTGCGAATGGCGTTCAACAGCACGCAAAAAGCTGCTAAAAAAATGGACAACCGCAGTCATCACCGAAACGCATCAATTCACGGCTCGCCGAACACGGGCGCCATTAAAAATCGCGCGACCCGTGCCGAAACGTCGGGCGCCGCATTAGGCGCCGGTATCTGATGACCTCGCCATCCACACTGCTAAGTGCCGACCCGCGCTGGTCACGCCGCCACCGCGGTCACGTCGCGCGCAGCCGAACCGCCGCCTGACCCACATCGGCTGCAGCGTCCCCGCCGACGGCCGGGGGCCACACCCCTGCTAACGCGCCGCGTGCCCCGAACGGGAGCCGGGGGCGAGGAACGCAGCCCAGTATAAAGGCAGCGCCGCACGGCCAGGCCGTATCACTCGACCCCACCCGTCAGCGGAGCAACATGAAGGTGAGAGCTCAGGGGGACGGGGCGCATCGGGGTGAAAACGGTTCTCATCTCGGGGAAACAGCCTTGCCGAAACATTCAGTTTCACGCCAAAAACGCGCACAAATGAAACTATACTACGAGAATGAAATAGGAAATCATCACCACCGGAACACCGTCAGTACAACAGAAGCGATAACTAGTCACAGTGCAATTATCGCATATAATTGCAAAGTCAGCAGTCAGCTGTTACTTCGAATCCGCGGTCAAGTGTAGCGTTTTGAATCCATGCGACAAGCTCTGCACAGCACGGGTTCCGGTCCCTAGCATCACCCTGGCAAACCGGGGGGGGGGGGCAATTAAAAATGGTGAAATAATATAATAAGATATATTATTATATTATTATAGATAATAAGAAAGCACAAACGTATGTCTGCATTGTGGTGATGTTCATTCTTCCAGTAACACCGCCTTGTCGTTTCCAGTTCTTCCTGGTCGCCGCTCTCGTGGCCGCTGTCGCCGCCGACAGCGCCCCCAGCTACCAGCCTCCGAGGCCGGCCTACCACCAGCCCACCTACAAGGCCCCGGCCCCGGCCTACCACCAACCCAGCTACGACACTCCCCCGCAGTACGACTACAGCTACGACGTCCACGGCTACAGCGACTACGATCCCAAGTTCAACGCCCAGGAGGCCCGCAATGATTACGACACCCAGGGATCGTACTCTGTCGTCCTTCCCGACGGCCGTACCCAGACGGTGACCTACACCGTTGCCGATGCCTACTCCGGCTACGTCGCTGACGTCACCTACGAGGGCGAGGCCCGCTACGACCAGTCCTACGCCCGTCCCTCCTACCACCCCCGTCCGGCCTACCAGCCCCAGCCGAGCTACAAGCCCGCTCCGGCCTATAAGCCTGCTCCCGCCTACAACTAAGCGTACCGCGCGGCGACTGATCCGTCCCCCTGAGCCGTTTGCATGGATGCAAGTGTGAGCTAGTCCAGTGTATTTATGGCGTGACTGTTATGCAATAAACTCAGCAAAGTTCTATCACGTGATTCTACTGTATTTACGGCCATTTCCCGCCAGAGAAGACTGGCAGTTTCGTATATTTCTTTGAGACAGCGACTTTTCGGTACCACGTCCGTCCTCTTTATCCAAGAAATAACACGTCGCATCTGTTGAGGAGAGTTTCTCTACATTTAAGACGTCCAATAACTTTAATAAAGATGTTCACTTAGTTCAAGGAGTATATTTCTTTGAGATACTGATTTTTCGCATAATGTCCGTAGTTTTTATCCATGAATTAACGCGTCACGTCTACTGAAGAAGTTGTAGAAACGTCAGAGGATGCGTACAGTGCAGGACAAGACCAATGTCCAGCACTATTCCCATCAACGACAGGAAAAAATGATGTAATCCTGCTTTCGCCCCCGGGTTACAGGTAATAAAGGATGTCGGTCCAGCAGCTCTTAAACTTTTCGATGAACAATGGAATTCCCCTTTTGCTTCCATCTACCCAGCGTAGATCTGCTTCGGATCGGGTGCCTTCCAAGACTAAACTGGGACTAAACGAATCCGTGAATATCCCGTTCGCGATGCAACGCAATGCACCCCAAATTTGCTGCTGGTCTAATACCTACAGTCGGATAGCGGTTGTCGAATACTGGTGAATGCTTATGACAGGCTCAGTGATCTGCGGACACCTCATATCCCGCTCACACGGTCCAGTACCGATCAGGAAGCGGGCTGACAGTCATTAGACCTTGACCACATCTGTCCGTAACATCGCCATTCGGACGCTGCCCTCTTTATTACATTTCTCACATAACTGGGCAACGGCATAGCGTGTATTTGCATAATTCATCCCGATGTTCACGATATGCTAATGCCCACGGCGAACGGCAATGACATGCACTCACGATCTGACAACTCATACTTGGACATCAATCCGCGCAAAACATGCATAACGTACTACGTCTCCTCAGTCACAAGTCTCACAACTCGAAAGTGCTATACGGCTACATAAAGTGGAAAATGATTGGCGCGCTGCATAAATAAAGTATGGTGACAAGATCACTAAGCGCATAGATCAACCGCCCTAGTTCTTATGAAATCACCAAAGGAACTATCGCAGGATTATCACTTAATAATATCACATACTATAATTATTATCTATTAGAACTGTTCATAAGAACTCTTCGAATCAACGTCAACCGACGTAGCTGTAAGTAGCTGGAACCAACGCGAACACCTGACCCTGCGATCAAACTCCATACCAAGGCACACTGGAACAACGGAACCAATATCCCATGTCCAAAGTGCAATCCAGCTTCGTATTAAACATCTGCGTGTGCCTACATCTCAGATCAACAGCTCGTCCCTTTACCCAAAGCAATGTCCACAGCGGTCACGGATCGGACGGTCCCACCCTTCCACTTCCTCCTCAGCAGAATGCCCCCAGGCGACACACTGCGGTCTGACTGCAGCTGGTACAAAAGCCACCACCGGCCGCCCAGATGGTATGATTTGATCGCACAAGTTCACCGGCACAGCATGAAGGCAAGTAACACAAGTGATAATCCAACTGTCATTCGATTAGTTTGACGGCACCCATCACAGCCATTCATATTCCATAATACAGCTTCAGTCGTTTATTTTTCATGTGCGTCATCTTAAGCTATTATGCACCATCCAGAACAACAACCATCATAAACTTAACAACTTTCATGCACTTTCCAGTTCTTCCTGGTTGCCGCCCTCGTGGCCGTTGTCGCCGCCGACAGCACCCCCAGCTACCAGCCTCCGAGGCCGGCCTACCACCAGCCCACCTACAAGGCCCCGGCCCCGGCCTATCACCAGCCCAGCTACGGACACCAGGACAGCTACGACACTCCTCCGCAGTACGACTTCAGCTACGACGTCCACGGCTACAGCGACTACGATCCCAAGTTCAACGCCCAGGAGGCCCGCAATGACTACGACACCAAGGGATCGTATTCTGTCGTCCTTCCCGACGGCCGTACCCAGACAGTGACCTACACCGTTGCCGGTGCCTACTCCGGCTACGTCGCTGGCGTCACGTACGAGGGCGAGGCCCAGTACCCCGAGTACCACCCTGTCCCGGCCTACAAGCCCCGCCGCACCCCGGCCTACAAGTCTTCTCCGGTTTATAGATGAAAATCGGATACTGTCAACACATGACGTTGAAACCTACCGCTTACATGGATGCTTGTTACGTCAGCTCAGTGCGGTGCAAATATTTACTGCATACCACATGATCGTGCTCAATGCAATGCAAACTTAAGACAAAGGAAGGTGGTTCATACTCTTATTCGTACTGCTATATGAAGAGACGAAGTAACAAAACTGGAGCGGTAAGTGACGCGCTTACCTTCAAAGCTGGCAAACACTCGCCATGAAATGCCGTACTACACACCAAAAATGATTCAACGCCTATGCAAGGAAGAGCAAGAGCTGCTTTGACGTGAGATAATAACCGTCTAAAAAGGAAACGAATTCACGTTTAAATCACGCTGGCAAGCAAACGCAAATCAGCCAACAAAACCAAGCACCAATCCCTGGATAACTGATCATCAAAAGTAGTTCAGGCTGTTCTGGTTGGTATTTTGGGGCCAAATAAAATAGGCTGTGTTCTTTTTCAGTACCCATCTTCAGCTTCGGAAAACAAGTACCATGACAGGCCGCATTAATCTGATTCCAGCTGTCATGATATAAATGAAACCCAGGCGCCTGGCAACACATTTAACTGTAAAAATTAAACGTTACTAATCCATCGAACCCGGCGCCGTTTAGTATCTCTTGTACGTACATTTAGCAAGACTTTCACTGACCCAGCCACTGAAGGTCAAGTCAACAGAATCAAACACTTAAGCTCACCGAAGAAATTACTTGAATGGCGCCTCCCCTTTCTTTGCAATGTCAGAATTCTCCAGATATCGGGACTGGAGACGCCACGTACGTTTTCACCAGACGGCAGGGACAGAGGTTGAGGTGAAACTTTTTGAGACGCTCTCAAATAAAATCGAGTCTGGCCATTGACCTCTTCATAACGTAATTCCAGAACTTAACAGGCCACTCCAATTCAGCAAGACGTTCAAACCAAATGCTTTGTGCACATTTTGGATTGACAACGTTCACGACCTAACCGGAAACGAATGAAAAACCGGAGAAGAAATCATATCTTGCTCGACACCAGGTCACAGGTAGCGATGCGATTTGTGGTGCGATATTAACATCATCCCCTGAACCATATTCCTGTACGGACAAGGGAAGGCCTTTAGAAGTCCCCACTGTTTCATTTTTCGTTTTTTGATCGACACTTTCAGGGTTTTTGAAGTAGCTTCACAAAACTTCGCCACTTTTCCTATCTCTCTTCCTTTGTACTGCGACAAGTTTTCATAATTTTGTTTTGCTCAGGGGCAAAGCTAGGCCGCGATCCTGGGAGGTATATCAGTCGTTTTTCACAGTTAAACGTAAAAGAGAAATGGCTACGTAAAACATAGTTTCTAAGACGAAACTTAAAACCCTATATAAATGTATAGGTAAATAACTGGATAGTCGTACAAAAATATCTTTGTTTACAAGAGATTGCTTGAAAAGGTAAAGTCGAGGCCAGACGCCAAAATTTAGTTTTATGTCCATATTTTCGACACTAATTCTTTAAATAAATCAACAGAATACAAGGAACTTACAACAGTACCCTCTACTTCTATTCCAGGTTTCAGTTCACTATTAGGTCGGGTCACGGAGTTGCGATCGGGGCCTAAAATGTTGGCGCATACCCTACATCACCACGGACATAAACAGGAATTTTAATTTAAAAAAAAAACACTATGAAATTAACCCAAGGTCGTTCCAGGTAAATCTGAGGTCAAATAAGGTCACTTTAGGTTGGAGATCGAAAGATGACCTGATGAACAATTGATAACAAAAGTTCCCCCTTTTTCGTGCTCCTGGCGCCGCCTATGCCAGCATTTTACAAACAATATAATGCGACTTGTGCTTCTAAAGTATAGAATAGTTAGCAAAAGCTTAAAGAAAGTATTCTTAGCTTTTATGTTAGTTCATTTTTCAGAAAATATTCCTGCCATTTCCCAAGCCCTTTGAACGCCTAATTTTTTGAAAATTCCAAACCCATGAGTCAATGGGGAAAGTTTTACTAATCAGCTCTAAATTCATGCCATCTACATCAAAATCGGTACATAGACAGCGGGCTTTTCACAAGCGCAAAATACCCCCTGTCTACCCCTTGTATCCACCCCTTACCAGATTTTGAAAACGTCTTAGAACAAAAATGTAGTTTGCGTCATGGAAATCGGCTGCCGTTTGTTGCGATCAAATCGGACGGGTAGTTCTCGAGATCTCGGGGGGGGACCCCTTCACACACACATAAGGGAATGCGTGCTAGCACTAAAGGGACGGGAATAGGGTTGCAAACCACTGTAATACGCCATACGCCAATGAAATGATCGAGTACTCCTAGAACCGAGCAAATATGGAAGATTTTGAGCTAGCGTAGAGTATACAACAGAGCCCGCAACAGCAACGCTTGCAATAAGATATCTAAGACAACACAGAATCATCAAATTTTTCGTAAAACAACCACCAACTGTTCCACGGCGGGTTACACCAGGACCCAAATTCCAGCGCTGCGGGTGAAGGAACTGGCGACTGAAGAAACCAAGGTGGCCTGGGCCGTGTGAATCGCTTATTAACCCTCACAGGTATCCGCTATTTCACTTCCTTCGACAGCACAAAAAGTGGGGATGGAGGTGACACGACCTCCAGCCTTTTCCAAACAAGACGTGATAGAGCAACGAAACAAAAACGGCCGTGTAACTTTATCTTTTACCCACATAATGACATCCCATTTGACCCTCTTTGGTTACCCTACAGAAGACCTCAAAGGTAATGTCAGAGGATTTTGGTTTTCATCGGAATTCAGGGAACGTAAGTTATAGGACACTTTTAAGGGACCCAAGCCCACTTCCAGGGATGAAGAGTTCAAAGTACCGTTTCTATGCAAGTAAGCGTTCCCTATTACATCATGATCCTTCTAATAACGGCAAAAGGTCGATAAAGGCCAGTGACCTTGATTCGTGGTTTTGACCTAAGATGCACTTGATCGAGGTAACGGATGCAGTACGATGGGCACTAACACTATGGTTGACCGCAATGTATAAGGTTTAATAGGACTGAATACCATAAAACAATTGAAACATTTGTTATCTGATGAAGGCCGTTACAGTAGCATCGTTTCTTTATGGCATGTTCGCGAAAAAGACGTCACAGGTCAGTGATCTCTCCAGGGACTGATCACACCTTTCACGCAGCATGTAAAAAGGTTCAAAATTCAACTGTACAAAACTGCAGGGCGATCGGCGCAGTTCTCTTGGGCAGCTTGCCAAAAACCTCGGGGAAGGATGGTCGCCCCTCCCCACGTACTGGAATCACTAGGTTCCTCGTGTATTTAACCTTTGCGTGTCTTTTGGTCTACTGGCACAAATGAAGTGATATCTTTAATGGCTTTCTGGAAAGTTTAGCGGCGGTGGCGCCCCCTGGGACAACTGTCCGACAGTCTGGCCACCTACTGGCTGCTTCACAGCTAAGCCTTTTTAAGCCAAAGAATGTTTCCTTGGAGCAACTAATTACTCAATGAATCGGCACTGCCAAAAGCCGAATGCATCTACTCACACCACGATACCTATGAGAACGTAGGAAATTCTAAGAGCCCGAAAGATGACATCACTCCTGGTAAGCTAACACATGACTGCAGTCCTCCAGCTCTGCGGCCTTCGGTCCACCGGCTGCGGCTGTGACCCACATCAGACGTCCACAGAGGTCGGACGGCCACACCCCTCCACCTAACTCCTGATCACAATGGCCCCAGGCCATTCACTGCGGTCTGGCTGCGGCTGCTACAAAAGCTGCCACCGGCCGCCCAGATGGTATCATTTCATCCCACACAGCCACCGGTACAACATGAAGGTAAGCAGCCATCAGTGCCTGCGTACGTTCTATGGACGCATTAGCATTACACGTCATATAACGCTCCGGAATAAAAATTTAAAACACGACGTGGTTAAACCGGTTCACCGGCTTTTGACAAACATCTTTCATCCCAGTTCATATCCTCGAATGCATCCATAGTTAGCAAATGCAAGAATACCTTCTTTCGATCAACCGTAATTATCCCTTACCGTCTCGACGCTTTAGCAGCGTTCCACTCCCGTTGTCAGATAGTTGGCGTTCCGCTTAAAGACTCGGAATCTATTACCAAGCATTGTTTTGTGACCTTAACGAGTTTGTACACTTTCCAGTTCTTCCTGGTCGTCGCCCTCGTGGCCGTTGTCGCCGCCGACAGCGCCCCCAGCTACCAGCCTCCGAAGGCCGGCCTACCACCAGCCCACCTACAAGGCCCCGGCCCCGGCCTACCACCGGCCCAGCCACGGACACCAGGACAGCTACGACACTCCCCCGCAGTACGACTTCAACTACGACGTCCACGGCTACAGCGACTACGACCCCAAGTTCAACGCCCAGGAGGCCCGCAATGACTACGACACCAAGGGATCGTACTCGGTCGTCCTTCCCGACGGCCGTACCCAGACGGTGACCTACACCGTTGCCGATGCCTATTCCGGCTACGTCGCTGACGTCACCTACGAGGGCGAGGCCCAGTACCCCGAGTACCACCCTGCCCCGGCCTACAAGCCCCGGCCTTCCTACCACCCCGCCACGGCCCATAAACCCGCTCCGGCTTACAAGCCCGCTCCCGCCTACAACTGAAAATCTCCTGGGAAATCTGGAATATGCGATGCTCAAACTACTTCGTTGTGTGTCGTACCCGCCAAATGAGCTATATATATTTATTGATTGAGAGTTGAATAACTGCAATACAACGTGAACAATATCGGCCTCGGTTCTCACAATTTTAATAGCCAAAACAACGTTCACTTAAAAAAAAACATATGGAAGCGAACGCTGCTGAATGGGTAGCCGATGATCTCACCAGTTCAGTGGAATAAGCTCGATCAGCTCCCTCGGCCATATCTCAATGATTACGTCAAACAAAGCGGCGACAGTCTACCCAAAAGAAAAACAATCCATACTGACCCTGATTACCTTGCGCAACACCACGGTGGTTTACACTGGTCTCACATCAACATTTTACCACATCCTGCACATAATTGACGTCCAGCAGAACCACTGCATCAATGGGGACAAAAGAACTCGAAAAAACGCCAGTCATAAAACAGCATCATCTTTATCACTTCGCAAGTACATCACTTTGGATAAACGTGCGATTTCTGCGCCCACAACTTGCAGAACCGATAAAACAAGGGCTAAAGAAAATTTGACGCCACTACGCCCGTCTGTCTGAGGAGTTATGTGGGAAAGAAAAAGCCATATGTCTAACGTCCCAACACCGGCAAGTCATGGCTCAAACGAACTGTAACTACAGAAAGTAAAATGTTTATATTACCAAGTTCATCACAACGGCGGTCAGGGAGTGTGTTTGTTCAAAATGAATGAGTCCTCCGCAGCTATATAATCCAGCATTGTCGAGGAAGCTACTGTGGCTTTCCTGCTGAGTAAAATATAGTACATCAAGAACTTATCCTTACCCCGAGTACCATCCCGGCCCGGCTTACAAGCCCCAGCCTTCCTACCGACCCGCCCCGGCCTACAAATGAAAACTCTCCCGTGAAAACACAACTATGCAACATTCAACCCTATTCGTTATGTGCATGGCTGCTGTAGACATTGTCTCCTAAATGAGACACAAATATTTATTAAGGGAGACTTGTAAGACTGTAATACAATGTGAGAAATATCGACCTCGGCTGTTACAATTTTTACCACCAAACGACGTCCCTGAAAAATGGAACTAAAGACTTCTCAATGTGTAACCGATGAACTAATCACCTCAAAGGATCATGACCGACGACTTCCATCGATCACTTCTCTCAATGATTCTGTAGAGCCAAGCGGCGACTGGCCACCCAAAAGAACGATCAATTCAGACTGATTTCGATGGTCTTAAGCAAGGTCATAGGCAGTCTACTTTGACCTCTCGTGGCACTATTACACGTCCTAAGCATTATCTACATTTACCAGAACCATGCAACGATGGCGACAAGTGAACTCGAAAAAAACTGCACGTCACGCAACAGTACCATTTTTACATCATTACCGCATGACTGAATAAGCCAACTACGCTTTATACCCACAATTCCCATAACTGATGCACCAAGGGCTACCGAAAATCTGACGCCGCTTCGCACATTGGTTACGCAGTTATACGGGATAGAGTGGAAACGTGCAAACACCCCAACCTCCGCAAGTGAGGGCTTCAGGAGACTGCAGCCCACGCACGTGACGTGATTCATTATCGGGATCACCATTCAGGGCGACAAGGGGATGTATTCCTTAGTGCGGGCTGGGTGTTACGTGGTAACAGGAACCACATTTCTGTCCATGACGCTACCGCGTCTTTCCGCTGTCTGTAAGACACTGTGAGACGAAAACACATCTTTGCAATGGTGACGAATACAATGCAGTGCACGCTGACGGGGCCAATACAATTCCGTGGGTTATTCAGCATACAAAAAGAAACGAAGCAAAGTTGAATTAAACACTTTCTTGCCACCCAAGCTCTCGTGATTTATAGACGATAGACGATAAAAAAAGCATGAAAGGACTGGTCACGGTGCAGTGCAGGCTGTAGACGACAACAAACAGAAGAGGCGTTGACAAATATTCGACCCTATGCCATCCTCACATAACGGAAAGAGTGAGAGAAACAAGGCGTGTGCGAGTAACGACCCGGCTCCGGAACAGGCTCCGCCTTTGTAGGCGGGCCGATACTAGGACACACCCTCTTTCTCTTATCCCTCTCGAAACACCTGACGATGGCCTAGGGTCGAACATTTGTGAGCGACTCTTTTCTTCGTGGTCTTCTGTCTCTGTACAGCGTGCGCGACATTCACTTCATTTTTCAACTTCTTTGTGAGCGTCTGTCTATGAATAACAAGGGCTTAGGTGCACAAAACAAAATAAAACAACCAAATACAACACGTCCTACATCAAAGAAACTTTTCGCGAATCACTTGTCAATACCATTTACCGTTTTGAACCCATCACCTCCTCGAAAAATAGTTATAAAACAGCCACACAAAGCCCTTGAACCCTATTCCCGGAGAGCTAGACGGTATGACCGATTCCCGGCGGGGGGGGGGGGCGGATTCGGCCCCCCTGAGATCTTGAGAACTACACATCCGATTTCATCGCAACAAATGGCAATCCATTTGTCATGACGTAAAATACACTTCGAAAAAGGAAATTTTCAAAATTTTGAAAGGGGTGGATATAAAGAAGCAAAAATATCAAAATGGCGGGTACTTTTGGACTTCTTATAACTCCGTTGTTTATGGACCAATTTTGATGAAATTGGCATGAATCGAGAGATTATAGATGGGACTTTTAAACTGGTACACGCATCTGAAATTTTCAGAAAATTCACAGGCGTTCACAGCGTTTCAAAAAAGGAGGATTAGTTTTTTAATTCAATGAACAAAAAAGGCACAAACACTTTTTTGGCTTCTGCTAGTCATGGTATGATAAAGAAGTACAAATCGTATTACGTTTGTATGTTAGCATAGGCGGTGCCAGGGACATGAAAAAGGGGCAACTGCCATGATCATATGCTGCTCAGATCAACTTGTGACCTTTGACCTTAAATGACCTCCAGTGACCTTGGGGTCACTTGGAATAATCTCGTGTGCATGTAATATTATCTGTAAAGATTTTCAGTCAGTGGAATTCACTATTTCAAGAATTCCATTTCGCGGCTTTTGTGATATAGGGTACGCGCACCAACATTTTAGGTCATAGCTCCGTGACCTGACCTAATGTCAAGCTGAAACTTGATACACAGGTAGAGAACACCCTTTTACGTCTATATATCCCGGGTTTGGTATTAAAAAACAGCACCGAACTTATCAATATGAAACCAAATTTTGACTTTTGTCCTTGTCCTGACCTTTTCAAGTGATCTCGGATACACAAAAATTGTACCTGCACGTTGCCCAAGTCCTTAGCTATACATCCATATAAAGTTTTAAGTTTTATCTTAAAAACACTGTTTTTGGCAGTCATTTTCCTTTTACCCTCAACAGGGCCAAAAATGGCCTGTGGTGCCTCCCAAAACGTTGCCTGGTCCCGCCCCTGAGCAAAACAGAATTTCGAAATTTTGACATGGTACGTAGAAAGAATAGCTTGGAAGTCAGGACGTTTCGTGAGGCTGCGTCAAAAACCCTGGAATTGGCAAGCAGAAAACCCGAGGGGGGCGGATTCGCCCCCCTGCCGGGAATAGGGTTAATTGGCGCATTTTCCATCTACACGCTTTGATGGGGGAATCATTACCAATAAAAGTTTGCTTTACAAAACAAAATCATACGACGGCGATCTGCGTAGACAACAGTCACACCGTACAGGGCATATATTAAACATAAACCTGGTCAACAGCAAGCTGCAGCTGGACGTTGCGGCACATGTGTCAGCGTAGAAACGACATCGGTGACTGATTTTTGACCGATGTGTATTCGTCGTCACGGTCCAGCTGACCTGATATGCAACTGATTACCCAGTGCTCTGTTGACGCACAGCCATGCCTCCATTCTGTCCTCCAAAACCCTGCACCTTTAGAGTTCCTACCAACGTAACGTTACGTGAAACACATGCGGGGTAAAAACTACGATCATTCCGAGGGTCTTACGGGAACAGGACTGGAAATCGGAAATGCCTGGGTGAACGCTGAAACGTATTTCCCGGAATTATCAAAATATTTTACGAAGCAGTTCGTCAAACCTGTATCTCTTTGTTTATCTCTTTTCGCTAACCCATCCTTCTTCCTGATGTCAAAAATGACTCCACACTTAATTCCTCCGAGCCTCGCTAATTCAATCGCGGCCGTGACCCATATCAAAAGTTCGGAACGGTCGGAGGTCGGACGGCCACACCCCTCCCCCTCGCTCTTTATCACAATGAATGTCCTCAGGCCACACACTGCGGTCTGCCTTTGGTCGGTATAAGAGCCACCACCGGCCGCCCGGACGGCATCATTTGATCACACACAGTCACCGGTACAACATGAAGGCAAGTAACACAAGGGCACCCGTGTGTGATGGAGCTTAGGAGAGGATTAGCATACCAGGCTACACGGCGAACCGTCGTCTTTGTGCAATGCAGGATGCATTCCAATAAGTTCACCGGCTTTCAACAGTCTCACTCACATCTCAGTTATACATATCGAATGTACCACTACTTTGCATCTGTGCCTGACCTAAAACTGCCACAACTTTTTCATTCCTGCCTGCAAGTTTGAGAAGTATCTGGATGATTTTCAGGACTAGCACTGGGACTACATGCAGACTTGAAGCCTATTTCCAAAAACTACACACACGAGCCTACCGAGTTTTGTACACTTTCCAGTTTTTCCTGGTCGCCGCCCTCGTGGCCGTTGTCGCCGCCGACAGCGCCCCCAGCTACCAGCCTCCGAGGCCGGCCTACCACCAGCCCACCTACAAGGCCCCGGCCCCGGCCTTACCACCAGCCCAGCTACGGACACCAGGATAGCTACGACACTCCCCCGCAGTACGACTTCAGCTACGACGTCCACGGCTACAGCGACTACGACCCCAAGTTCAACGCCCAGGAGGCCCGCAATGACTACGACACCAAGGGATCGTACTCTGTCGTCCTTCCCGACGGCCGCACCCAGACGGTGACCTACACCGTTGCCGATGCCTACTCCGGCTACGTCGCTGACGTCACCTATGAGGGCGAGGCCCAGTACCCCGAGTACCACCCCGCCCCGGCCTACAAGCCGCAGACTTCCTACCACCCTGCTCCCGCCTACAAGCCCGCTCCGGCCTACAAGCCTGCTCCGGCCTACAACTGAAAATCTTCTGAGAAAGCAGTAAGATGCGACGCTCAAATCTGTTGCTTATAAGTATGATTGTTCTTGCAAATGAGGTGTAATTATTTATTAAAAGACAGCTGAATGATTGTCAATACAATATGATCACTACCGACGTCAGCTCTCCAAGCCTTTGCCATCAAAGCGTCGTACAGTGTGTCAGAAAACGCACGGATACGATGACCGCTGAACGGGTAAATCTTTCATGTAACCATATGAAGGGGTCAGACTCTAGTCATTCCAACCGTGCCAAATTAGAATGATTCTGTCACACCAAAGGGACGACAAGCCGAAAAGAAAAATGAAGCAAGTCACACTTCTTCATTCAAAGATTCGTTCGTTAAAAAAATACTGTATACGAGCTGACCATCAAACATGGTTCATGCTGTCCTGCCTGAAATCTTGGGCTTCCATCGAAAGTGATTGTTTTTAACATCTTTGTTAAGCTCCGTGCAACATGCAACACGGCAACAAGTATCTTCATCCAATCATATGTAACAAGTGAAACACTATTTATTTTCATAACACAGCAATTCTCACGCCTCTTGGGCGGTTTTGAATAGCGCACTGAAGAACTATGAGACCGTTCTACACAAAGCTACCTAGTTTACCAGGACAGTTTTGCTCAATGTATTTTGGAACTCGCATGATCTCCACCGGCCCAGAATTAAAGGAAAACGATAAACAAGGTAATGACCGAGCTCGACCGAGACACTATCTGAATGTACCTTTTCCACGCAGTTTTGATAGTCCGGAACATCTTGGTGTAAGGGATTGCGATTTTGAGCCGGCGTATACGCTATAACCAGGCAACTGGTTAATCCCTTTAATTATTATGGTTAATGACTATGGCTTTTCCGACAACAATGCTAACAAATTATGGTAAATGGCTATGGCTTATCTGATTACGATGTTCTCAAATGACGTCCTAGTATAGTCGGTGACGTCTTCACGACATAACGCTAGACCCTAGGAGATGGAACCCACTGATCAACCAAAAGTTCGAACCAAATTTTTCATGTACGCTAAGAAATGGCAATGTTCGCAGCCTCATTCAAGAGCCACGAGTTGGAAAAGCATTAAACGTCACAAGGAAAATCGTATAATGCATGATACTAACCTGCAGGTGCCGAACCTGCTGAACTAAACCAATCCTCCAGACCTTGCCGGTCTGGAAGTTTTTCGGCCCGCCTTTGTAATACAACCCATCCACCAGAACAGAAGCCATTAGGAAGAGACGCGGGTATCAATGGGTGGACGGGCACTACGAACATTCTTTGACAAGACCATGCCTAGATTACGGAATGGAACACGCAGGATAACTCATCATTTCGGAAAAGACAGTGCTAGCCAAGGGAAAGAAATGAACTGAAACAATATCGTTGCTAATGAATGCCGATTTTGGCTTTGTTCGGCATAATCTCGGGAAGTCAAACGGCCAAAACCATACCCAATTTCAGTTCCGTTCCAGACGGACCTAATGTCACGAGTGTTCGGGGATGTACGCTGTCGGAGCACGCCCTAATTCCCCAACATACCATTCCCCTGTTGCACGAATGATTTTCTCTTAATGGACTGACCGAATGATTGCTAAGCCATTTTCGGCCCTCTGTTCTGTTTTGAGGCGGCCAAAATCAGTCTGCCTATTTTCCCTTTCCTACGGCGGCCACGCCGGTCCCGATACCAGGCGACGGGAGGTCGCGCTTCACCGGTCACGCCTGAAGCGGCAAAAGACGCCTGTGCTGGTGACCGCTGGGGTCATTGTGCTCACAGCTCCCATCTCCAGCGGCAGGCGGCTGGCACCCTTCCCCGGCGGGTGCCGGCGTACGGCACGGGATGACCTGATCATCAATCATAGACCGAGTCGGCCGCGACGTAGGCGGATTGGGAAGGCGTCAACGCAGAACGTCGGACCGTACTAAGACCCAGTCAACTGCTGCATGCCGAGGAACTGGCGGTGCAGAAGCCAAGGTAGCCAGCGCCGTGCCGGTACCTCGTTAAATTTTTCGTCTGTTAAATGTTTCAGTTTCTTATACTCAACCACCACACGTGCGTTTGTAAAGTATTGCCTGGTTAAGACTACTGGCGGTAGCGCCCTCTGCGATGGCGGCCCAATAGAGAGCCACCTACTGGCGTCTCCCTCAGGGGTCGTCGCCAACGTCCAGTTCTTCAATTGTTCATTTTTTTGCATTCAATGGCAAATGGCACTGACATACTGTTTTCCTCTGTCGATTTTGCTATCATCAAATGTGGTGGTGCGTCGCTACTGAGAAACCGCTCTCACATAGGAAAGAACGCAATAAAAAATTAAGCAAAATAAATGCTTAATTGGCTGAACGCCTTGTTCGGTTAGTCATCACTACAAAACGCCCCACAAATCTATGCACATATACGCTGTCGAGAATGTACGAAAACCATGGCACCCAGAGACATGCAATTATTCCCGGGACATGGAACATATGACCAGTCCTCTAGCTTCGTGACCTTGCGTCAGCCAGCTGCCTACGTGACCTACATCAGACGAGCACAGAGGTCAGCGGCCACACCCCTCCGCCTCCCTTCTGATCACAATGTCCCCAGGCCACACACTGCGGTCTGACTGCGGCTGGTACAAAAGCCACCACCGGCTGCCCAGATAGTATCATTTGATCCCACACAGCCACCGGTACAACATGAAGGTAAACAGCCAACAGATCTGCGTATGTTTGAATCTATCAAAGCATCAGCTTTTCAGGCTATGGAATTTTTCGAAGCGACAGGCTAAACCATGTGGCCAACCGTTTCACCGGGTTTCAACAAACATCTTCCTTAATCTCATTTCTAAACTTCGAATGAAACCTTACTCAGCAACTGCAAGCATGCATAATTCTAAACCGTCAACTATTTCCTACTGTCTCGAAGCCCTCGAAGTTCACCATTATCCTTGTCACAGATGACACGGGGGCATTAAATAGCTCCAGTTAATGCCCCCCATACAGCCTAGGCGTATGCTATCGAACACTGCATATGTCACCTTTACGTGTTTCATGTGTTTCCCAGTTCTTCCTGGTTGCCGCCCTCGTGGCCGCTGTCGCCGCCGACAGCGCCCCCAACTACCAGCCTCCGAGGCCGGCCTACCACCAGCCCACCTACAAGGCCCCGGCCCCGGCCCCAGCCCACTACCAGCCTAGCTACAAGGCCCCGGCTCCGGTCCACCACCAGCCCAGCTACGGACACCAGTCCAGCTACGACACTCCTCCGCAGTACGACTTCAGCTACGACGTCCACGGCTACAGCGACTACGATCCCAAGTTCAACGCCCAGGAGGCCCGCAATGACTACGACACCAAGGGATCGTACTCTGTCGTCCTTCCCGACGGCCGTACCCAGACGGTGACCTACACCGTTGCCGATGCCTACTCCGGCTACGTCGCTGACGTCACCTACGAGGGCGAGGCCCAGTACCCCGAGTACCACCCCGCCCCGGCCTACAAGCCCCAACCTTCCTACAAACCTGTTTACAACCCCGCCCAGGCCTACAGACCCGCTCCCACCTACAACTGAAAACCTCCCGAGAAATAAGGAATATGCGCTGCTCAAATATTTTCTTGATGTGTTTGGCTGCTGTTAATGCGAAATGAGGTACCAATATTTATCGAATGACCGTTGCACGATTACAATACACTGTGAGCAATATCGACGGCGGTTCTTAGAATCTTACGATCGAAACCACATGGAAGTAAAGACTGCTGAATGAACAAATCTTTCATCTAACCAATGATCTAACCGCCTAAGCGGATCGAACTCGAACCAGTTCCTTCGGCCGAATATCTCAATGGTTCTGACACACCAACAGGCAAAAGCCTATCCAAAAAACCAACAAATCAATGCAGACTGGCGTTACTGACCTTGTGAAAGGTTGCGGGTGATTTGCTTTGACCTCTCCTCACATTATAAAACATCCCTGGTGTGTCGGACGTGCTATATCGACACGTAGCAGCACCATTGTATCGAAAATGTCAAGAAAGTTCGAAGAAAGCTTGCACTTCTCTATATCCACAACTTCCTCTTATGATCTACCAAGGGTTCCTGGAAACTTGACCACACCCGTTGCTTACGTAATTATATGAGAGAGAAAAGTGGGGGGTGTCTAACTATCTAACTCAAGTGAAAGTTTAAAGGGGATACAACTAAATCACGTATCGTTATGCTACGATGTTCACCTCAAGGGTGACAACGGAATCTGTTGCTTGGCAAGAATGGGTGCTGCATGACTTTATGATCCACTAGTCCTGTCTATGACGCATCTTTCCCAATATCTGACAAAAAATGGTAAAGCAAAAACACATCTTTCCACTGCAGTGGTGCCAGTGATACCAGTGCACTTGTAACAATCAAATTAAAAGGCAAGTTGAAGGGGCCAATGCAGTTTTTTCTGGGTACAAATACAAACTCAAAAAGCTGAACGCAACAACAACGCCATAAACGACATTGCATTAACTAAAAGCAACAAGGAATAATTTTCAGCCCCTTTATTACGACATTATTATTATTATGACCTTCAGCTTCTCACCTACGCCAGAGCTAAACGTTACCGCACATCTGACTGTGTTCAAACATCGACGGCGACTGACTTTTGACCGAGACGCATTAGTCGTCACGATCCAGTTGGATTAATACGCAACTACTTACCCACGGTTTGGGTAACGGACAGCCACGTATGCTTCCGTTATGTCCTGCGTAACCGTGCACCACAAGGATTCTCACGAATGTGACGCTGCGTCAAAGACGAGCAGCTTTTGCTTTTTTTAGTATTATAAATTCATCCCGAACATGCTGGAGTGAGCAGCGCTGGGGTCGAGTCCATGCTAGGCCGGGCCTGTTCCCGGACACTGACCATCATCCAAGAGGTCCCAAACACAGGAAGGCTTTGTCCCAGAAGCCGAACCAAATGGAGCCGGAGAATCTTTTTCGTGCCTAGCAACCCCACGATAGAGCCGCCCAATGCCCGACTGGCCGTTTCGGCCTCGCGCCAAACACAGGACCTCGTTCTGAGACCCAATCTCAGTGCCTGCCGCGCACCGGAGTTGACTATTCGGCTCCTTATCCAGCATGTCAAGGCGGCGACTGTTCACGTGAGGAAACCGCTATCATTGCCGGGGTTTTTTTCGGGAAGGTGAGAACCTTCGAGACATGCAAAGATGAAAGGTCCAATATGTTTCACGGCACTATGAAATATCTACGTCTTTTTTCCTGCAAGTAAATGGGGACATTTTTAGCCCCTTTCGTTTTTCCGCCATAAGCCCCCAACAGCAAAAGCCAGCCGGCTCCGGCCTACCACCACCTAGATACGGACACCAAGCCAGCTATGACACTTCCCCGCAGTACGACTTCAGCTACGACGATCAAGGCTACAGCGTCTACGACCCCAAGTTCAACGCCCAGGAGGCCCGCAATGACTACGACACCAAGGGATCGTACTCTGTCGTCCTCCCCGACGGCCGTACCCAGACGGTGACCTACACCGTTGCCGATGCCTACTCCGGCTACGTCGCTGACGTCACGTACGAGGGCGAGGCCCAATATCCCGAGTACCATCCCGCCCCGGCCTACAAGCCGCAGACTTCCTGTAAGCCTGCCCCGGCCTACAAATCCGACAACTGAAAACCAACCAGGAAATGAGGAGCATGCGACGCTCAAACTCATTTGTTACGTGTACGCCTGTCATACCTGCGAAATGCGGTGTAAGTGTCTTGTCCATCACAGTTGCACGACTGCAACACTGCGGGTTGCGTTGGCTAATACCTTTCTAATTTTTTAGAGCAAAAATGACGTTAATTATCAAAAAACATAAGGAAGTGATAACTGTTGATGGGTAACCGCTGACCTAACCACTTAACTGGATCAAGCTCAATCATCTCGTTCGGCTACATATCTCAATGATAGTCAAACCAAGCGGCGACAGCCTACCCAAAAGAACAACAGATCAATGCAGACCGACTCTGATGACGTTGCATAAGATTACGGGTGGTTTGCTTCGATTCGGGTAACATTCTAAAACGTTCTAAACACTATGAACATACCGCAGAACCATCGTATGGATGAACACAAGCTACCTAAAAAAGATGCGTCATAAAACAGTATAACCTTCATCATGCCATTATCACACGACCTTGGATACTAATGATGTTTTACACCCTTAACTCCCTTCAGTCATGTAACAAGGACTATCGAAAAATTGACACTACTATGCTCATTGGTTAGAAGTTATAAGGTACAGAAAAAACGTGGGCGTCCAACGCCCAACCCCCAGGAAATGACGGCATACAGAGATCAACTATGGCATGTAAAGTGTCTCGTCATCATGTTCAACATGCGGCCGACAAAAAAAGTGAGTTCCTTGGTGCTGGATGTCTTGCATGGCAATAGCATCCACAATTTTTGTCGATGACGCCATCGCGGCTTTCCTGCTGTCTGGTAAAATATCATAGGAGAAAAGCGTACCCGTGCAACAGTGACCAGGTAAAACATCGTACAAGTAAAACGTACCCCTGCAATGGTGACGACAAAACTAATCATATGGACTTCACAGAAATGAACAATAATCGTGTCCAAGTTCTGGGAGCCCATAAAACCTAATTCCGACTTTGTCAAATTTCAAGCCCTTCAACAGTATATTTTTCATCAACACATTTCAACGAGAAATCAATGCGTAATAAAATATTGTGTTATAAAAAAAGGATATGAAAGTCATTTCTGCATGCAACAAGTCACACCATACATATTCCCGAATATACATCAACCCGACCAATATAAGCCAGATCAGGATGTTGCGGCACGCATGTGTCGAAACGTAGACGGCGACTGATTTTTGACAGATATGTGTTCAAGGTCAACGGCCAGTTGAATGAGTACGTAAATGATTGCTTGATGTTCTGGTAATGCACAGCTCTGCCTCCATTATGACCTGCATAACCCGGCACCTAAGGGTTTCTACCAATGTAACGTACGCCAAACACAAGGGTAGCAAAGGAAAGGAACCGACGATTCTTTCAAGGACCTTAGGGAACAGAGCCGAAACCTTTCAGAAATGCCAGGGTAAACGCTCGAACATACTTCGCAAAATTTCAAACAATCTAAGAATTTTTACGAAGTAGCTCATCAAACTCGTATTCTTTTGTTTGTTTGCTGTCGCTGTCTCTGTTTCTAACCCATCCTTCCTCGCAATGTCAAAAATGACTCCACACTTGACTCCTCTGATGTAACAGCGTCGGTCGTTCAATCGCAGCCGTGACCCATATCGGAGGTTCAGAGCGGCCTAAGGTCGAACGGCCACACCCTCCGCCTCCCTCCTGAACACAACGCCCCCAGGTGACACACTGCAGTCTGGCTGTGGCTAGTATAAAAGCCACCACCGGCCGCCGAGATGGTATCATTCGATCCCACACCGCCACCTGTACAACATGAAGGCAAGTAACACAAGGGCACCTGTGTGTGCTGGAGTGTGAGCCCAACAGCATATCAGGGTACAACTGTAAAGCATAACGTAATCTCATGAGTCCACGGGCTTTCAACGAATGCGTACTTACATCTGTTATTTATGCTGAATGAACCCTACTCTGCACGCCTGACCTAAAATCACCACGACCTTTTCGTGGTGTTCTGTTCCCAAGTTTGAGAAGTATCTCGATATCTTTGGGGACCAGTACTAGGAGTACATGCAGACTTGAGATCTGTTAACAGACACTACACAATGTGCTTAACAGGTTTCTTGCACTTTCCAGTTCTTCCTGGCCGCCGCCCTCGTGGCCGTTGTCGCCGCCGACAGCGCCCCCAACTACCAGCCTCCAAGGCCGGCCTACCACCAGCCCACCTACAAGGCCCCGGCCCCGGCTTACCACCGGCCCAGCTACGGACACCAGGACAGCTACGACACTCCCCCGCAGTACGACTTCAACTACGACGTCCACGGCTACAGCGACTACGACCCCAAGTTCAACGCCCAGGAGGCCCGCAATGACTACGACACCAAGGGATCGTACTCTGTCGTCCTCCCCGACGGGCGTACCCAGACGGTGACCTACACCGTTGCCGATGCCTACTCCGGCTACGTCGCTGACGTCACCTACGAGGGCGAGGCCCAGTACCCCGAGTACCACCCCGCCCCGGCCTACAAGCCCCAGCCTTCCTACCACCCTGCCCCCGCCTACAAGCCCGCTCCGGCCTACAAGCCTGCTCCCGCCTACAACTAAAAATGTTCTCAGAATTGAAGAACGTGCGAATCTCAAACTTGTTGGTTATGTGTATGACTGCCCTTCCTTCCAAATGAGATATAAATATTTATTGGATGATGGTTAAAGGAATGCAATAAAATCCAAACCCCAACTTCCGTTACTGCACACTGCTGCACGCAGAAACGAGGCAAAGTGACAAGAAAAGACGAAGAACGCGAGGCTGATGAGCAAGTTTGCTATTCGCTGAATCACCTCACAATCAGGCTCGATCCGTTCCCACGGCAACATACTTCCAACGTGCCCATGAATCAGTTTCTAATGATTTTCGGCCAATGATTTTTAGGCACGAGACTGAGTTTACGGCGGAACAGCAAATCAAAATGACAGACTCCATGGAACGCCTCAAAATCGTGTGCAATGAACGGGGCTGTTCCTGTTCAGTAGCGATAGATGTCGACCTCTTGCAGGAAACAGAATAGTATTTCAAAACATGTTCGAAATCTTTTGTTTCAACTTCACGAAAAATGTTCCACGTTAATGAACTGTCATAAACGGGTATGGTTCCAATGTTACTGGAAACGTTAAATAGTTGGCTGAAAACAATGATGATGACAACGTTTTGGTACTGATTTTTCTAAAATGGTCGAAGAGGTCCTGAACATATATTTAGTAAGAAACTATATTTAGCAGATATGCACCCGTATCACGTCATACACGTCTACCAATGAAAGGCCAAAAGGCCAATGAAAACAAACCTTCAATGGCAACAGCCATTCATAACGTCACGTAAGAGCTGTAAAAAGGACATGTCTGGATACGACACCAGGGACAACTGTGGAAAATGTCTCTCAACCTCCGTAACTGGAGAGTTTTGAGGCACAATGGATATCACAGAATGGTTTCTAAGACTGTGGGCTACAACTTGACTATCTCAGTCCAATATGCATGTTCAGGTGGAACATTCCCTTTCGGACAAGTAAGCCAAACCAAATGGATTCAAGGGACACAATGCCTGTAACGGAACCACGAGTAAAGCATAACACAATCTGCGACCGTTCCACTAACCCTTCGCGTTGGTGGACGCCCCCGAAACTTTGCTAAGACTTTCATTGAAATATTTTACAGTATTTGGTGTATTACGCTGAATTTTTAGTAGCCACGTTTACGCACTTATCGATGATACCTGTGAATACGACATCTCCCTTTCTTCCGACCTGTTTTTTTTCGTCAATAAATTGCATGACTGGTGTTTCGTTTTTCTTTGTAGTTCTCAGCAGTTATAACATCCCTACGGGGTGTACGCTTTAGCCAGACTATTGTGGTTATGTTTAATTTGTTAAATATGTTGTAAAATCACATCCTTACATGGTCGCCGAGATCTTCATGATAAAGACCTAGAACCTCGGAGGTCAAACGCAACTGAGCCACGTTAATTCATCGAATATCCCAAACCCAATTTTTCAAAGACGTCTTGAAATGGCAAACTTTACAGCCTAGTCCACCAATCAGGGGCCAACAAGAATGGAAAGGAAAACCACATAATACACGCAGCCACGCGGCAAACACCGTACGGTTATTGATACAACATTAATCTAATCCTTTAATAACCTGATATAATCCACTCAGTTGGAAGTAGTGCTCCTGGAACCTTGCCGATCTGAGGGACTCTATAAAACGCAACTGAGAAAGCCAAAACAGTGTGCGCGGTAAAAACGTCTCATGGAAAAGATGGCCACTGAATCTATTCGTAACATAAGAGCAAAGGAGCCCGGAGAATAACGACGTGTCATGGAAATCAAGGACAAAATTAAGGAATTAAAAATGGCTTGATGATAACGTTGAACCCAAAGAGCTTCGATTAACCGTAATTAATGAATTTAATGGATAACTGGGCACTGTGAGCACTGTATTGCAACCCTGAGACCAAATAATAATATCGGGCATGTAAAATAATGACCAAGAAGAAAAATTTCCAAAATATAAGCATAGCCAACCGCATGGACGTAACCTCTGCGGGGGCTGCTAGGGACAGGTCCCCCGCAGTTTTCCAAAATCCGTGATTCGTCCCCGCTAATTCATAATGTTAAAATAGATATTTCCCATTGCCGACGCAACGCCTTAAACTTTGGAATATACCGAAAGGGATTTCAATCGTAATTTCTCATGCAGCGTCCGAAAAAGTGATTTCATCTCTCACCCTACCTATTCTTGGTGGACTGCTGTCAGCTTGCCCTCCCCCCACCACCAATTTCTGGTGGGTGACCAACTGAAAGCCATAAAACTACTTGAAACGTTTCGCAGCAAACGAAACATTCAGTTACGTTTCCCAAAAATTGCACGCACCTATCTGCACCGGGGTGCTGAGAAACAGGGAAAATGGCTACCGTTGAAAAATGGCGTCACGCCCAGCTATCGAACACATGCCTCCAGTCCTCTGGCTACGCGGCCTTGTGTCAGTTGCGACTATGACCCACATCCGCCGTCCAAAGTGGCCACAGGTCGGACGGCCACACCCCTTCGTCTCCATCCCTCGCAGAATGCCCCGAGGCCACACGCTGCGGTCTGCCCGTGGCCGGTATAAAAGCCACCACCGGCCGGTCGGATGGTATCATTTGATCGCACAAAGTCACCGGTTCAACATGAAGGTAAGTAGACACGGTGTGCTATGTGTGTGCTGCTGTTTAGGAGCGCATTCACATTTCGGGCTGCACATCATTCCATCGTCAGTCTAAAGCATCGCGCATTTAAATCAGTGCAACGGCTTCCAAAATATATCCTCTTCATGAATGTCGCAAATCTCGCATGCAAATGCAATTTCTGCTTACAGTTGCAAACGTTGAACAGCTTCTCGCTGTCTTTGTGGACCAGACCCAGGACTGCAAGTAGACTTGAAGTCTGCTGAAAAAAACTTCGCGCATGACCTTAATGAATTTTGTACACCTTCCAGTTCTTCCTGGTCGCCGCCCTCGTGGCCGTTGTCGCCGCCGACAGCGCCCCCAGCTACCAGCCTCCGAGGCCGGCCTACCACCAGCCCACCTACAAGGCCCCGGCCCCGGCTTACCACCAGCCCAGCTACGGACACCAGGACAGCTACGACACTCCCCCGCAGTACGACTTCAGCTACGACGTCCACGGCTACAGCGACTACGATCCCAAGTTCAACGCCCAGGAGGCCCGCAATGACTACGACACCAAGGGATCGTATTCTGTCGTCCTCCCCGACGGCCGTACCCAGACGGTGACCTACACCGTTGCCGATGCCTACTCCGGCTACGTCGCTGACGTCACCTATGAGGGCGAGGCCCAGTACCCCGAGTACCACCCCGCCCCGGCCTACAAGCCCCAGCCTTCCTACCACCCCGCCCCGGCCTACAAGCCCGCTCCGGCCTACAAGCCTGCTCCCGCCTACAACTGAAAATTTCCGGGAAAGTGAGGAACATATGAGGCTGAAAGATGTTGCCATGTGAATCTTTGTCCCGCGTATGAACGGTGTACATATTATTTATTGCACGGTGCTTGTCTGAATGCAATAAAACGAGCATACAGGATTCAAATATTTTTAAGAAATTATGAACGACTGCAGAAATGCAGGCGAGACATCGGATTACGTAATGTTTTCATACGTGGCCTACTCATTACTACATACTACGTCACCACTATCGCTTCACTGGCATCTCAGAGTCGAGCAACCACATTACAGCTGTACACTGACATTTAGCATTGTACCTTGCATCTGGGAACTAACTGCACGTGGCAATAAAATTACGAGCACTCGGTTTATACGCCCGCGATGATGACGCCATAACTCGTTGAACTGATTACACCTAATAATCATTTTTGTTGGAAAAGATCCAAAAGACAAAAACTAACCTTTTCCGTATTTCGGGCTCGCGGCCGCTCGCCTACAGTTTGCGAGGTGCCTCACGGTGGGGCTGCAGGCACCCGCTCATCCGGCACGAGCTGATACGATGATGAGGGGAAGAAAATGCCCTTATGATGAGATAAAAGACAAGTCATTTCGCTGATAGAAATGCCTCAGATGAAAATGTCTGAACATTTCTGACTAGAGTCAAAAATGTTCCATTCTGGTTCTCGGGCTTCTGACATGATTACGGAAAAACAATCTTCATCATGCCAGAGTCCGGGTTTTCCACGGAAATGATGTGTGTCTGATGTGTCTCAATGTACGAATCAAAGTTCTGGCTCCCAGCCATCTTGAAGACCGTTCACAAAAGAGCCACAGAACTGTGTAGCTTAACGTCATGATCATGCCTGAAAATGTCCTAAAGCCGAAATGTTGAGCGAAATGTCAATCAGTACATTCTACGTGTAAAACCCCGCGCAGCACGACATAAAGTTTTGTTTACACAACCATGAAAAATCATGCATGCATGCAAAATGGGTTTGAGGCGGGAGCATCTAATTTGTAATTTGTCAAGAGAAGAGTTAAATTATCGTTTTTGTTAAGTCGTTTGGCGTCTGACGAAGCAATCGTGACGGTATTTGTAAGCACGAAACTGCTATTTGCCGCAAAGCATTGCGAAACCGAACCAGCTGAGGTTTTTCTATCTGTTAGGTGCAGCAGCCGAGCAGGCGATTAACGGGCACTCCGTACTCTCCGGCTCATATCGTGTGCCCAATGAATAGCTTCAAAGGATGAAGGAGTCAGCCGATTTGTGGACGGATGTCGAATGCGACACGGGAGTGGGAGGGGATCGGTCTGGTGTTCCGCTAGAAGCAGGATACGAAGGCTCTGGACCCCATTTACGTGATATTCTGACATAAAGAATAGCGGAATACTTCGAAAAATCTTAATCAGACCCCCAATAATTTCCGGAAACATGTAGCTATAGCTGGAGATAACAGTACTACCAGTCGGCCACTACCACAAACACTAATAACATACGTCGACAGCACTCGCAAACATGACCCATGCCTGTATCTGGATTTTCACCATGCGTTTGTCGCATATCAAAAAAACGAAGGACCTTCACAGAACTCAAGTAAAACTATGCTCAGAACCCGTGACATCGAACTCAAGTAAAACTATGCTCAGAACCCGTGACATCGTTTTTCAGTACGTGCGTCGCGCAGCTGAAAGGTTGCTTTCGAGGAAGGAATGGCGGCAAGGCTTAACTTGGTCGCGTTCTGCTGCCTGTCCCGCCGATACCCTGGGCAACTCCGCACGGGATAACATCTATATCCAGCGTGGCGTAAGTCTGAACAAACACGGCGTTCCCGAGCGCAATACCGTCTGGCAAAACCCGCCGGCCGCGTCTGACACGGCGCTCCCGGCGGGCAGGCCGGTCGGCTGACCCGGATCACAGGCGGCGGCCGGCGGCCGGCGCCCCTGGCCCCCGCTGGACCCCGCCCGGCAGCCCTGTATAAATTGGCCGCCGCGGGCCGGCCGGCAGCACTCGCTCCGCCCGTCAGCCGCCGCCGACATGAAGGTAGGCGGCCCGGCTCCGGGCGGGGTCCGCCGCCGCTCGTGGTCGGCACCGCGCCCACCGCCGCGCTCTCAGACCTCATCTGGGGTCGACTGTGCCCTGACTGACGCGGCATTGCGGCTTCTCCTGGCCATTTTCGCCGCTGGGACGCTTCAAACGTCCCCGTTAGGCCACTTTTCACTGGATTTGCACTGAAGATGCCTGACAAAACGTCATTTTCTTCAAAGACAAATGTGAAGCATATCAGAACGTCATGTAACTCTTCCAGCATCTCTCCGAACACCTCCGCCAACAAAAGTGAAAACGACTATTCATTGAACATACATCTGCAACTGACGAACAACGAGGGAAAACTGGCACCTCATGAAATTTTCAGTGCATTATAATCGTCATCCTACCTGACGTAACGACTTCCACTGCTTAAAAATGCTGACATTCATGTCTTACAAAAGTTGTCAATGCAATGGAAATGTATCTTGGTTCTAGTTTTAAGCGAACACCGATGACACTGTTTCAAAATAAATTGTTCATGCATATATATTTCCAGTTCTTCCTGGTCGCCGCCCTCGTGGCCGTTGTCGCCGCCGACAGCGCCCCCAACTACCAGCCTCCGAGGCCGACCTACCACCAGCCCACCTACAAGGCCCCGGCCCCAGCCTACCACCAGCCCAGCTACAAGGTTCCGGCCCCGGCCTACCACCAGCCCAGCTACGACACTCCTCCCAAGTACGACTACAGCTACGACGTGCACGGCTACGGCGACTACACCCCTCAGTTCAGTGCCCAGGAGGGCCGTGATGGCTACAACACCAAGGGATCGTACACCGTTGCCCTTCCCGACGGCCGTACCCAGACGGTGACCTACTATGTGACTGATGCCTACTCCGGCACCATTGCCGATGTCCAGTACGAGGGTGAGGCCCAGTACCCTGCCTACAACCCCCAGCCAGCATACAAGCCCGCTCCAGCCTACAAGCCAGCTCCGGCCTACAAGCCCGCCCCCGCCTACAACTGAAGGCGCACAGTCGGTCATTGTGTCGCGATAGGTATTAAGTTCTCGTCTTGTGAACATGTGATATATTTATGGCGCGCTTGGTTGGACAGAATACACCAATAATGTCGCAAAAAACATTTGTTTTCAAGACAGCGGTGTTCGTGTAAATGCCGGTTACGACCTTTTACCTGACCTACGGCTGGGTAAATGCCAGTGGGACGCCATGTAGACGCATGACGAGCGCGGCAGACTGCGCCTCAAACTTCTCATTTGGAAACATACTTAAAAAAGGTTATTTCGCGCACTCCCTTTCCCTTGATGCCTTTACGGTACCGCTGGATGTTTGTCAATCTATCTCGGAGTTTTGCACCTCAGGAAACGAAAATTTTCACGTCGTAAGGAACCTACTGACAATGCTCGCTGTCCAAAATGAACGATTTAAAAACACTCGTAGAAAAGCACCAAGAGGGACATAACCAATCCCGAAATGGTTCCAAACAGAAAAAGAAACCTACAAGCTAACGCATCGTGAGGTTAAATGCACGCTATAAAGAGAACAACTGAGCAACCTAGGCTGCAGAAAGCGTCATGGCCGGGCCGGGACGAACGGACGGCAGTATTAGTTCGAAATACCAGATTTATCATGTAATACCATTTACCACACCATTTACCACTTGCCATACCGAGTGCCACATTAGCCCGAATATTCTGAATGCTCTCAAAGTCCGCCTGTTCGTCACACTGCTCTTGGCACAACTAAGTTGCTTCAATACCGTCATTAAGTGGACGACAAAGGCCATTTGCATCATGTCACGTCACGACACGTCACGACATTAAAGAATTCATGACGCCATTATCGCACTGAAAAGGAGTATTTGTGTCCCAAAGCTTTCCTAACACTTTTTCATTGAGGTGTATTTGACGTTTTTACAAGGCTGAGAATAACGTTTTTTAGTACAACGGTATTTTTTTTTTACAAAAACGGCACTTTTTCAGCATCAGTCGTGAAAATGAGAAACGTGGAACGCAATCTGAGAGCTTCTGAGGACGTACTTCTGAAGACGTTATAGCAAACAAAACTACTAAGACTGGCGTAGTACTAAGTTGTTTTCAACAGAAACTTACCCATGGTCCTCGGACAACCCTTCGTAAAAAGATGCCGACGTCACACACGCTGATCATTCACCCCCTGCTAGTTCATACCTGTTGAATGAAGCCACCCAACCGAATGCCGCTAACGTACCTGCAACAACACAAGAAGCCTTCGTCAGCATGAAACAGCTTCATCATCGCACGCGTGGCCGTCAGCGGTTAAACGTTCATCACGTCAAGGTCATGCACAGGCAGCCACGCAGAGAATCCACACTCCAGCCGCTCAAAACAGTTTTTTTGGCGTCTCATGATCGTGACACAGAGTTCACAAAATGCAAATCGGTGAGATAGGAGGCGATTCATATATAAAATATGAGTGTTAATTTAATCCTCTGTTAAGCAATATCATCAAAGTGTCACACACTTCTGTTGCTTTTAGTTCCAGGGGCACACATCGCCCCCTGAAAAAGCAAAGCCAACGAAATACAATCACGGTCCACGTCACGTATCGAAAGAATGTTTCGTAACTGAATACAGAATGGCTTCCGGAATACACTTCATATACCGGTAACTAATACCGCGCGGGAATGAACACAACACGAAAAAACACCGCATGTAAAATAACGAGTCTAATGTTTCCGTACGTATTCCGCGTCACGAGAAGTTGCGAAAGCGGTACAGTGGACAGGAGTGACCATCAGGCAACCGGAAGATCTATAGCTATCTTTTCGGCATAAAGTGAGATACGTCGGCAGGGTGACAAGTAAGTGCCCATAAAGCCAAAACATCATGGCAGCTACCCATGACGTTAGATAGTTCGATAGGTAATCAAAGTACCAGGCAAGAAGCATCTGTTCTCATAGAGAGACGATGTAACTAAGAGATCTACCCAAAAATAAAGTCCGTAGCACCAAAATCAACCCAAGAATAATATCCGTGGCTCAAATAAGACAATATGGGCCATAACATGCGATCAGTAAATCGTTAACGTCACTTCCTGTCATAGCGATATGACTCATGTAAGAAGCAGTGCTAGATGTGAGTAGTGCTTTGTTTACGTGAAGGAAGCTGAATAAGTTTCCATTTCATTAAAACTGCGACTCCTTTAAACGCTGCACATTAAATGTACCTGCAGGGCAGAATAATCGCAAATTACGTATGCACGATATCCAGACCATTAACAGAACAATGGTGTATCGTATTCTTGTTCGTAAATCTAAAACAGCATCGGCTTGAAAAACGATGGGACTGCATGGCAACCCCTGAAGCCGTTTATGGTAATCCTTCACAAGGCTCTGGTCAGTTTGACGTCCTAATATTGCATGACAGCTGCCGTGTTTGAACAGCTTGAGCAAAGAATGCGGATTGAGTGATGGTCTTGATTTTACGATTACGACGGGGCGGTACACCCTACAGCTTCACTTCACAAGAGCGACCCATTCGTGTTAATCCATCCTACGACGTATGAATAAAATCATTCAAACTTTTTCGCAAGCCGGTTCAGTCTGACTGAACAGAGTTACCACTGTGGGTTATCCGCGCATAGAAAAGACCAGACACAGTGGCCATAAATCACAAATGAATGCCGAACGGTGATCACATCGCCGAGTCCACCGCCGATGACGACAGGCTCACCGACAATGGCCGAGAACGATTAACATCAGCACGGTCAACAGACGATTATCACCGGGGTTGATCGGCGCGCCGCCGCGGGCAGGGCCGGCCTCCGATTCCCGGCGCGCCCTGCATCGCAACACCTGCGTCCTGCCGACCTCCATTCCGGCACCGCCGAGCCGCCCGCATCGCCGACGGCTCATCACGTCGTCAACGGCAGCCGCAAACAATCGCCTCACGGCGAGACAAAGACCAAGCCGAGCCGCGGCGCTCCGCTGACCTACGGCAGCCGACCAGCCATTAGCCCGATTCGCGGACTGTCCGGTGGCGACGGCCCGCGGCCGGCCGCAGCCGCCTGCCTATTAGCGAGCCGGGCACCGCCTGCACGTGCGCCCGGCTCGCTAATCGCTAACTGCCAGCCGCGCGGCGCCGGGCCGCGGTGGGTCGCGGCGCGTGACATGGCGATCTGGCGCGGCCGGCGCGGGACGCGGCCACGCCGGCCCTCCGAGGGGGCAGGTCGCGGCCTCAATCGGCGCCGGCGGAGCGGCCACGCCCGCCGGACGCCCCACGGCCAGGTCACGGCTCTGGCGCGCCGCTCAAAAGGCCCGGCCGCCGTCGCGCGGCGTCACACAGTGCCGCGGAGCCGCCACACGCCCGACATGAAGGTGGGAGCGGCGCCGGGCGGCGTCGGCTGGCCGGGCGGCGCGCCGGCCGCCGGCGGCGTCACCGAGTCCGTCAGAGTCCCCCGGCCGGCACGAAAAACCAGAGCACGGGACTCTGGTGTTTCGGTTTTGGGAGCCATTTGTTAAAGTTCCATCATGATTTCTAGGCTGTTTCAATGATATTTGAAAACTTGTGTTCGGTTTCTCTTCTCAGTGTTTTGCCGAGTCATCAGCTCGTCCGCAAGCCTTAGGACAAAGGATCTGGAAGACCAAACGTGCCATGCTCTTAAATCACACAACTTCTTCATTAAAAAAATGGCGATAAAAGAATAAATAATGAACAAAACAGTGTCCTTAATTTTTCTCCTTTTTATTTTTATGATTATTTATTTTCTTTTATTAATATTTTTATATATTTATATACTTTATACTTATCATCATTTTTCAATTCTTTATTTCAAAACAGCCATAACAGACTAAACTATGAGAGAAACACAGTCCGTATGTCGTGTGTAGGTTTGCGCATTCTCATTCTACCGTGTGGGTCTAGGGGACAGTAGGTGATGAGTGTCGGACCCTGCAAGCTGGGGATAGCACTGACATCAAAAATCGAGCTCTTTACCAAGACAGCCGTCAGTTTAAACATACGAACTTAACAATGTTTCATAAGTAAAAGTTCTCCGCATACTAGCATAAAACATATCATATGTGCTTCCAAATAATTTAATAATGCCTTCCCCAGTTCTTCCTGGCCGCCGCCCTCGTGGCCGCTGTCGCCGCCGACAGCGCCCCCAGCTACCAACCTCCGAGGCCGGCCTACCACCAGCCCACCTACAAGGCCCCGGCCCCGGCCTACCACCAGCCAAGCTACGGACACCAGGACAGCTACGACACTCCCCCGCAGTACGACTTCAGCTACGACGTCCACGGCTACAGCGACTACGATCCCAAGTTCAACGCCCAGGAGGCCCGCAATGACTACGACACCAAGGGATCGTACTCTGTCGTCCTTCCCGACGGCCGTACCCAGACGGTGACCTACACCGTTGCCGATGCCTACTCCGGCTACGTCGCTGACGTCACATATGAAGGCGAGGCCCAGTACCCCGAGTACCACCCCGCCCCGGCCTACAAGCCCCAGCCTTCCTACAAGCCCGCCCCCGCATACAAGCCTACTCCGGCTTACAAGCCCGCCTACTAGTCCATCTGCATTAAAGAGCACGAGATATGTACCTGCGAAAGTGGCAGAGACTGTGAGTGTGTGAGTGCAAAGCATATTTATTGTGGTACCGTTCACCATGACCAATAAAAGACATGCATTTTACCCCACTTTTCACGACTGGAGCCTCTAAAACTGGATGCTGTTTCACGTTCTCTACCGCTGGGCTCGGAGAGTGAGGACCAAGCCATGAGCGCTGCTGATTTAGTTCAAGGGCGCACTTACACGATTAGCTTCTCGGTTTTCAAACCCGGGCTTTACGCCTGCTAGCCGCTTACGTTTCAAGAGTAGGTGTGGGAAGTTGCCACGCCATACGGTGGCTGCAGTTGGTACATTCTTGGCACGTAATTACTGGGAACAATGGCTTCGAGGTCTAAGACAACAGTGAAGCTCTGTAGCTCTGCAGACAAAACCAAAATACATTCAGTCATTAAAAAAAGAAAGGATTCAACATGCACTAACATCGCCGCAATGGCATTGTCTCATTTTCACTGATCACCCCCTCCCTGGTGATCGACCACTAGAGGTGAACGGATTCAGGCCACCTGGACCCATGTACCAATCGGAACGGGATGCGTCGAGAACTGCACGCCTTAACGAATCAGTGATATAAATGCCTATGCGCGCATCTGGTTCCGAGCTACTGAGCCTTGGAATACTCGCCCACTCAGATCCCTGTATTCAAAATCGAGGCAAGTTTGTACAGCATAACAAAAACATTGCGTACAAGGGTGACGTCAATTTAATACGCCCGCTTTGATGGCAGAAACTGGCAGTAAAATGTGACACGCCGCGGAAATGTTCAGCAATCGCCCTTACGTCGAAACCGTCACACTGATCCGATAAAAATGCGCTCTGTCCGGTAAACAACTGGCGCACAGCCTCCAGTTCTCGAGGAAAGAAGTACTCGAGTCTCATTGCCTGCGTGTCACGAACTGTCTCAGCAGCGGACTTTCACTCTGAGTCCGTGCTGGGACTATTGTGCGCTGAGTCCTTCACAGATCGAACGCGTGGGGTTGGCTAGTCCAATGAAAATCCCGCTTCGTCAAATTTCCCTGGTGTCTGTAGACCCGGCTAATCGGACACACCACTAAACTGCACTATTCATTTGCTGCCGCGCGATGGGAAGTATCCAAACGAAAATTTAAATAAATAAAAGAGAAGGGCTGAAAGTTAATATAGAACTTTCGGTACACACAGCCTTCAGCTTTAAAAAACGCATCTTTGTTGATCTGGTCACGGCAACTCACACTACTTCCTCAACCGATCAAGGACTCAGTACCCAACACGGACCCAGAGGAGTACAGGTCTGCACTGTGACGAAAGGCGACACGACACAACCTCTGTATCTGGGAATCTGCATCTGCCAGAGCCGACTACATCTGGGGCAAAACTGTCCCTGCGGAGAAAGGCCGGGTGTGGGTCTGACCGATGAAATCTCCGCTCTGCGGCCTCCAATCAGACGCCATCGCTGGCAAGACCATAAGGCTAAAAGGATCGTAAAACGCCTGGCGACGACGCTGCATGGATCAGCCAGGCACGAAAGCAAGCACACCCTGCGACGGTATTGACGGACACAGATTTAACCAGCATCAACCAGAGGTCGGCTAGGTCACCCTGATACAAAGTCTACAAATGATGTGCACTGCTTTTTTATTAAGATTTCAGTGCATGTTGAAGACAATGGACTACAACCTGCCCAACGCGTCAAGGTTTTCAGCGCTGTTTTGGACAAAGAAATGAACGTGCAAGACCAGACCAGCCGGGCGGTGCAGCGGTGCTATGAAGATGTTATCATCGTTAAGACACAGTGGGATACTGTGTCTCGTAACACCATGGTTAATCTTTACACTCACATGTATTCCCACATATCACCTACTCATTACCAGCCTAATCTTCGCTAACACAGATGCAGCATCAATGCGTAGATCGTAACATTAACTTCGTTGCCCCTGTAGTGTCTGGAAGACACAAACATGACTGAATGTCTAGAACGCGGCCACAGCTGGAATGGATGACTTTTACCTCAGCAATAAAATGCAATGACTGTGCGATCATTCACCGAGTATCTAGCTTGGCCCACTGACGGCAAAACCTCAAAACTTCTGTACTATATCGAGGAAACGCATCTGAAAGGACAACGCCGCCACAGCCGTTCTCGCACTTTGCGGACGCGCCGAGGTAGGCTTAAGTCCACAATGAAAACTGTGTTTGAACGTTTCACTACCAGCTAGAACTCCCTCCCGATGAATGTGAAGGAGCTGAGTAAATTCCGCGCTTTTAAGAGGTCCATTCTCTCTGTTTTATCCACTGATATGTGATGCGCACTGCCCGGCCGGCCTGTCTCTTTCAGTATTACCTCCCTTTTTTTCTTCAATCTTGTAGGCTGATGAGGTGATAAACGCCAAAAGTTCAAAAGTTCTGAAACCCACAGATATGTACAATAAATCAATAAAACAAACAAACTCGGATGTTTTATTGATTTGCTATCACAGGAACTGACAACAAGAAAGTCCGTAAGAGTGGTCACTTTTCAATATATGTCAACTGGAGCGAGTTTTTCTCCTGCCGCCTTTCCGGCGCAATATGGCGCCAACGTTAAATTTCAAGATGTATGTAGTTTTACACAGTCACTCAGATCTATGCCGACAAAACGGCCCAGTTCCAATAAAACGAAATCCATTTAGTTAGTAAACTTTGCAAATGACAAACTAAATTTGCTAATCAACTTCCTCCTAAATCTAACTCCGACACTGAAGAGACACACACACTGGGCATCTTCAACCATTTCTGGAGATGTCCGTGATGCATCCTAAGCATGCCTTCTATTTTTAAAACATACTCTAAGCAAGGAGAAGGCTTGACGCATCTGTCTAAGCACGAAAGTAGTTGATCAAGCGAGCGCAATTCAAGACGCACATTTCAGTTAAGATCAGGCATGTTTTCTTTTATCTTCTGCACACAAAGTGCAGTGCACTTCAAAACTGTAGTTAGTATAATGAGATGAAATTTGTGGTGACTGGAGTCAATGAAAATTAGCATTATCATGTTCTGACATACAACGGCAATTTAATTACAGTAGTTACGCAAAACGTTTTCTCTTCACTAAAATGACACAAAACTGCCTTGTTAATGACTGGTCAGCATCCCGCCCTATCGCTGTGACCCCTTTTCTTACGTAAGCCTATTCTTTTTCTTTTCCCTCCACTTAATCTCTCTTACCATATTGACTCAATCATCTTGACGTCCACATCATCTTCAATTTCCCTTCCAAAGTCAATACAAGGCACAACATTTTCTGACCAATGCCATTTTTATCAAAATTACTGAAAAAACGTTTTCAAGTACCTTAACGTCTATCACACGGCCTTCGTCTTAGCTATTACAGAAACGGACACACGGCAAAAAATGCCACAGCCGTACGAAAAACGCAGAAACGCAGAGAGCAGACGCGACACGACAAATTCGGATATCACGTCAAATCTACCCGATGGCCTACACAATGGCGCGGCGTCGTGCCCGATCAGCCGCAGGAGAGCGCCCCGAGCGACCCGCGGCGCCCTCGCAGCGCCCCCAGATCGGCGATACGATCGAGGCGTCCGCCGCGGGCTGTGCCGGTCGGCCCTCCGAGGCCGGCCACGAGCCGATGCCGCGATTCAGGGGTAACGGGGGCGGGTCACGCCGGACGGCACGGCCACCACTGCAGTCCCGACCGGACCGAGCGGCCGCCCTATAAAACCGCCGCGTCCGCAGCGAACGGCACCAGTCCACCGACGTCCATCCCCCGACCAACAGCCGGCATGAAGGTGAGAGCTGACCCCGGTCAACTGACCAGAGGGCCCACCGCACCACGCCAGGCGTTCAAGCCGGCGCCTCCAGCCGACTCTCGGCTTTGATGATGTCCATCCGACCCTTGGCTTTGCCAATGTTCAGCCGGTGTGAATGACAGAATGGGATAGGTCTGCGATCGCTTGTAAGAGTTTTTCTCCACAGTTTACTTCCCACGTCCACCAGGTCTTCATCGTCGCCGCCCTCCTGGCCATCGCCGCGGCCGACAACACGCCGTACACCACTGCTGCCCCGAGCTACGCCCCGGCCCCGGCCCCGGCCTACCACCCGCCCAGCTACGGCGACGGTCCCAAATACGAGTACAGCTACGACGTCCACGGCTACGGCGACGACGCGCCTCAGTTCAACGCCCAGGAGAGTCGTGACGGCTACAACACACAGGGATCTTACTCTGTCGTCCTGCCCGACACCCGAACCCAGACGGTCACCTACACCGTCAACGGAGACTCCGGATACGTGGCTGACGTCACCTACGACGGCGAGGCCCAGTACCCCGAGTACCACCCCCGCCCCGGCCTACAAGCCCGCCCCAGCCTACCAGCCTACTTACAAGCCCGCCCGCAACTACAAGCCTGCTCCCGCCTATAAGCCCGCTCCCACCTACAAGCCCGAGCCCACTTATCAGCCTCAGCCCACTTACAAGCCCGAGCCCACCTACAAGCCCGCTCCGACCTACAAACCTGAGCCCACCTACGCCGCCCCCGTCCCCGTCTACGGTTGATTGCCGGCAACGCAGCAAGCACAACTTTCCAGCGAGCTTTCATCACTCGAGATGCATCGACGTGATCGTGTCAGAGGTGATAATGATGGTGTGAGTGAAAAGGAATTTGGTGACGGCGCCGCGGCAGCAGATGTTATGTCTGTTGTATTCTGGCAAACCTGTTGAGTCTATTTATGGTATGAATGATGTGTAAAATGACTGGATACAATAAAAAAGTGCCTGCAAACAACAAAGTGCGTCATATCGTCTTGAAAACCGAGGTCCCAAAGTGCTGACAAAGTCCCGCAGTAAAGCGCAATCTTGACATATATAGGCCGAAAAGACCTATCCCCTCGCATCACATTTAAACAGCGACTCGGTCATGCTTTCCAGGTGAAGATGTGCTATATAACAGGCGCAAGATTCCCAAATCGCACTGTACGCATGCATTGATCTTGGAAGCTCCATTACGTCTCACTCGGCGTAAAATCCATGTTCACACGACAGTAATCCAGCCACATCACTTTACTGTTGGTAGACGTTCGTTAATTACGCAGGCAACCGGACAAGTTCACTCAACATTTTTACAGACGTCGGCCAAATTGAGCGCTAGCCATAGAGGATTGGTCCAGAGCAGTTGCCCTCGACCAGCCGGTGACGGTGCGAACACGTCTGGGGTCTTTCTGACCTGACCACGGGTCAGGTCACGTGTTACTGACTGAACTGGTGACAGCGGCCGGAGTGAGCGGCTCGGCTGGGACCAACAGGTAACCTCGACGGCCGATCGACGTTCAGGTGCAGGCGTTGGTCAGAGCCATTGCCTATTAAAAGGCGTACCGGCTACAAAGCTACACTTTGAAATGAGGTAGACATCTACTGGCACAAGTGGCGACCGAAGCCTTGCCGTAAAGTAAGCAACGTTCAAAAGGGTTGAATGGAATGAATCACGGTATTTGAGGAAAGAAGAGCGCGCAGAACCGAGAAAGTGCAAAATATCTAGTTTTCAAAATGGGAAAAAGTGAAACCAATCTGGTAAAGCACGTTAATTCCAGCGTGTTCGGCAAATCGCCCAAGGAAGAGTGAGTTTCTCAAGAGTCCAAACGGTTGATACAAAAAAGACGGCAAAAAGACCACAGAAAACACAAAGACAGCGGCAGCCGAGCTACAGGAACAGCTCAAAACGGCGATGAATGACATGGAAATGACAATAGAGAGGTTGGAACAAACGAAAGAAAGGGCCCGAGACCTTGAAGAACACGTGAACGCCAAAGATGAAGATGTCTGAAGACAACGTTGACAAAATCCGTTCAAGAAGGACTGTAGGTTGGGGAGGCGGTTGAAGAAGCAGAGGTAATGGGACGTCTCCACTGGCTGGTCTTCTCCGGTCCGGCCGTGCCGCCGGCGTCCGTCGCTGCAGCTGGAGCGGCCGCTGGAGGGACGGCTGGCACAGCCGGTACCGGCCGAGAGGCTCCCGAGGACGTGAAGGCCACGAACATCAACATCATCAAGGACAAGATGGACACCAACGTCAGGCAGGACGACATGGGCAGAGCGCATCGAATATCCGGAGGACGAAAGATCATGGTCCGGTTCGTCGGCTCGGGCGCGCCATATCGGTGGGATATCGCACCTACGCCGGTCGCATTACGAAGTGAGACCAAAGCGGGCGGGCAGATGCGACGGAGCCGTTGGTTAATGAGTCCCTCAGCCAACAGCGACAGGAAATTTTCCGGAAATTACAGAGCCTTTGGAGTGGGGGAAATCTTTACTGTTCACAAATGGGCCGATGTCTTCGTAAAGCAGGAGAGGTGCGGCGTAAATGTTCCTGTCAATAAGTTTTTGTGTCGGTGTTGAAAGAAAACCGCTAAGAGCTAGGACGCCTACCTAGTGATGACGCGTGAAAAACGAATTTTGCAAAACATTCGGTATCCATGTTCACTTTTTGTGTGCTGTATTTTCGCTTCCTGGGTAAGAGATCCCACTGTTGGGATTTTCTGTTGGGAAATGAGATGTTTCATAACCGTTAACAGTTCGATTACGTTGTGTGCGTAATGTGCAAAGGTTTTTAACACAATAAAAAAAAAATATGTGTGTGCACACATTTATATATATACATAACACAATGAACAAAATAAAATATGCGCGAAGCTTTTTATGTTTTGTTTTATTTCGTTTTGAGTGTTTTCTCCGTTTACGTCTGAGGCTAATGTTCTGCTACAGCAGATGTGGACGGTACGGCACTATGCGGCCGTCACTGGCGCCGCTGTCTCTGTGCGGTGTGATCGGCAGCTGGTCCCGGGGGCGAAGGCATAGGGGGAGGGGGAGGGTATGCGAGATTAGTTTGGACCGAGTGCCCGGCATGAATGATACGAGTCAGAAAAAGAAAATGGCCGGAAGTTGTCGTGTGGAGCGGCCCTCATCCGCCATTCTGGAGTCACTCTTGCCGGTGGCGGGACTGGTGCCGGGGGCGGTGCCGGGGGCGGGGTCACCGTCCTCCGTCCCGGTCTCCGGTGGTGGCCCGGGTCACGGCGATGCCGCCGCCGCCCGGCTGGAGGGTGCTCGGGAAGGGCTCGGACGGCGCTCGGACGGCGCCGAATGCAAAAATCAGCGAGATATTGGCCGCGTTACAGGCTGAGAGCAGTCAGGCCCGAAACTCAAGCACCCATGATGCGGCTGGCGTCACTTAACGAAAGTGATCTGCGAAACCAACATGATGGGATACCTAAACGAAGAAAGCTTTACACGCGGACTAAAACTTTACATTATGACATTATAATGATGCAGGAAAAGCATTTCGACATCGGATGTGAGAACCTGTGCGCAACAGCGTGGGGAGGGAATGCCCATTTTTAGTGGCGATGAGCGAAATAGAGGAGTGGCAATATCCATCAAACACAAACTTAATTTTTAATTTTATCAGAGGATAAAGGATGACCAAGAAGGGCCCATATTGCTTGAATGCACATTAACAGATTATATGTAACATTATAATGTGTTTACGGGCCTCATTCTGAGTCCTGCGAAACAACGGCAGGATTTTTCATCTTTAATTGGCATTGAAATACGCGGATAAACTATACGTCAAGGCGACATCAGTTTTTAAATTAACAATGAACTGGGAGAATAACCACAACCAAAAAAATGCACAAAATCATACAAAATGTTAAGAAGTCGTTTTACCATGTACGGAAGAGCCGAGTCTGGTGGACGTATGGCGTACTTAACATCCAAATAAAAAGCAATATAATAATATACAAAACGCACCAACGCGGAGAGCGAAGGCGACACCACAAACTGAGAAAATCGTCAACATCTCACCGACAACCTACATAGTGACGCGGCGTCGTGCCCGATCAGCCGCAGGAGAGCGCCCCGAGCGACCCGCGGCGCCCTCGCAGCGCCCCCAGATCGGCGATACGATCGAGGCGTCCGCCGCGGGCTGTGCCGGTCGGCCCTCCGAGGCCGGCCACGAGCCGATGCCGCGATTCAGGGGTAACGGGGGCGGGTCACGCCGGACGGCACGGCCACCACTGCAGTCCCGACCGGACCGAGCGGCCGCCCTATAAAACCGCCGCGTCCGCAGCGAACGGCACCAGTCCACCGACGTCCATCCCCCGACCAACAGCCGGCATGAAGGTGAGAGCTGACCCCGGTCAACTGACCAGAGGGCCCACCGCACCACGCCAGGCGTTCAAGCCGGCGCCTCCAGCCGACTCTCGGCTTTGATGATGTCCATCCGACCCTTGGCTTTGCCAATGTTCAGCCGGTGTGAATGACAGAATGGGATAGGTCTGCGATCGCTTGTAAGAGTTTTTCTCCACAGTTTACTTCCCACGTCCACCAGGTCTTCATCGTCGCCGCCCTCCTGGCCATCGCCGCGGCCGACAACACGCCGTACACCACTGCTGCCCCGAGCTACGCCCCGGCCCCGGCCCCGGCCTACCACCCGCCCAGCTACGGCGACGGTCCCAAATACGAGTACAGCTACGACGTCCACGGCTACGGCGACGACGCGCCTCAGTTCAACGCCCAGGAGAGTCGTGACGGCTACAACACACAGGGATCTTACTCTGTCGTCCTGCCCGACACCCGAACCCAGACGGTCACCTACACCGTCAACGGAGACTCCGGATACGTGGCTGACGTCACCTACGACGGCGAGGCCCAGTACCCCGAGTACCACCCCGCCCCGGCCTACAAGCCCGCCCCAGCCTACCAGCCTACTTACAAGCCCGCCCGCAACTACAAGCCTGCTCCCGCCTATAAGCCCGCTCCCACCTACAAGCCCGAGCCCACTTATCAGCCTCAGCCCACTTACAAGCCCGAGCCCACCTACAAGCCCGCTCCGACCTACAAACCTGAGCCCACCTACGCCGCCCCCGTCCCCGTCTACGGTTGATTGCCGGCAACGCAGCAAGCACAACTTTCCAGCGAGCTTTCATCACTCGAGATGCATCGACGTGATCGTGTCAGAGGTGATAATGATGGTGTGAGTGAAAAGGAATTTGGTGACGGCGCCGCGGCAGCAGATGTTATGTCTGTTGTATTCTGGCAAACCTGTTGAGTCTATTTATGGTATGAATGATGTGTAAAATGACTGGATACAATAAAAAAGTGCCTGCAAACAACAAAGTGCGTCATATCGTCTTGAAAACCGAGGTCCCAAAGTGCTGACAAAGTCCCGCAGTAAAGCGCAATCTTGACATATATAGGCCGAAAAGACCTATCCCCTCGCATCACATTTAAACAGCGACTCGGTCATGCTTTCCAGGTGAAGATGTGCTATATAACAGGCGCAAGATTCCCAAATCGCACTGTACGCATGCATTGATCTTGGAAGCTCCATTACGTCTCACTCGGCGTAAAATCCATGTTCACACGACAGTAATCCAGTCACATCACTTTACTGTTGGTAGACGTTCGTTAATTACGCAGGCAACCGGACAAGTTCACTCAACATTTTTACAGACGTCGGCCAAATTGAGCGCTAGCCATAGAGGATTGGTCCAGAGCAGTTGCCCTCGACCAGCCGGTGACGGTGCGAACACGTCTGGGGTCTTTCTGACCTGACCACGGGTCAGGTCACGTGTTACTGACTGAACTGGTGACAGCGGCCGGAGTGAGCGGCTCGGCTGGGACCAACAGGTAACCTCGACGGCCGATCGACGTTCAGGTGCAGGCGTTGGTCAGAGCCATTGCCTATTAAAAGGCGTACCGGCTACAAAGCTACACTTTGAAATGAGGTAGACATCTACTGGCACAAGTGGCGACCGAAGCCTTGCCGTAAAGTAAGCAACGTTCAAAAGGGTTGAATGGAATGAATCACGGTATTTGAGGAAAGAAGAGCGCGCAGAACCGAGAAAGTGCAAAATATCTAGTTTTCAAAATGGGAAAAAGTGAAACCAATCTGGTAAAGCACGTTAATTCCAGCGTGTTCGGCAAATCGCCCAAGGAAGAGTGAGTTTCTCAAGAGTCCAAACGGTTGATACAAAAAAGACGGCAAAAAGACCACAGAAAACACAAAGACAGCCGCAGCCGAGCTACAGGAACAGCTCAAAACGGCGATGAATGACATGGAAATGACAATAGAGAGGTTGGAACAAACGAAAGAAAGGGCCCGAGACCTTGAAGAACACGTGAACGCCAAAGATGAAGATGTCTGAAGACAACGTTGACAAAATCCGTTCAAGAAGGACTGTAGGTTGGGGAGGCGGTTGAAGAAGCAGAGGTAATGGGACGTCTCCACTGGCTGGTCTTCTCCGGTCCGGCCGTGCCGCCGGCGTCCGTCGCTGCAGCTGGAGCGGCCGCTGGAGGGACGGCTGGCACAGCCGGTACCGGCCGAGAGGCTCCCGAGGACGTGAAGGCCACGAACATCAACATCATCAAGGACAAGATGGACACCAACGTCAGGCAGGACGACATGGGCAGAGCGCATCGAATATCCGGAGGACGAAAGATCATGGTCCGGTTCGTCGGCTCGGGCGCGCCATATCGGTGGGATATCGCACCTACGCCGGTCGCATTACGAAGTGAGACCAAAGCGGGCGGGCAGATGCGACGGAGCCGTTGGTTAATGAGTCCCTCAGCCAACAGCGACAGGAAATTTTCCGGAAATTACAGAGCCTTTGGAGTGGGGGGAAATCTTTACTGTTCACAAATGGGCCGATGTCTTCGTAAAGCAGGAGAGGTGCGGCGTAAATGTTCCTGTCAATAAGTTTTTGTGTCGGTGTTGAAAGAAAACCGCTAAGAGCTAGGACGCCTACCTAGTGATGACGCGTGAAAAACGAATTTTGCAAAACATTCGGTATCCATGTTCACTTTTTGTGTGCTGTATTTTCGCTTCCTGGGTAAGAGATCCCACTGTTGGGATTTTCTGTTGGGAAATGAGATGTTTCATAACCGTTAACAGTTCGATTACGTTGTGTGCGTAATGTGCAAAGGTTTTTAACACAATAAAAAAAAAAATATGTGTGTGCACACATTTATATATATACATAACACAATGAACAAAATAAAATATGCGCGAAGCTTTTTATGTTTTGTTTTATTTCGTTTTGAGTGTTTTCTCCGTTTACGTCTGAGGCTAATGTTCTGCTACAGCAGATGTGGACGGTACGGCACTATGCGGCCGTCACTGGCGCCGCTGTCTCTGTGCGGTGTGATCGGCAGCTGGTCCCGGGGGCGAAGGCATAGGGGGGAGGGGGAGGGTATGCGAGATTAGTTTGGACCGAGTGCCCGGCATGAATGATACGAGTCAGAAAAAGAAAATGGCCGGAAGTTGTCGTGTGGAGCGGCCCTCATCCGCCATTCTGGAGTCACTCTTGCCGGTGGCGGGACTGGTGCCGGGGGCGGTGCCGGGGGCGGGGTCACCGTCCTCCGTCCCGGTCTCCGGTGGTGGCCCGGGTCACGGCGATGCCGCCGCCGCCCGGCTGGAGGGTGCTCGGGAAGGGCTCGGACGGCGCTCGGACGGCGCCGAATGCAAAAATCAGCGAGATATTGGCCGCGTTACAGGCTGAGAGCAGTCAGGCCCGAAACTCAAGCACCCATGATGCGGCTGGCGTCACTTAACGAAAGTGATCTGCGAAACCAACATGATGGGATACCTAAACGAAGAAAGCTTTACACGCGGACTAAAACTTTACATTATGACATTATAATGATGCAGGAAAAGCATTTCGACATCGGATGTGAGAACCTGTGCGCAACAGCGTGGGGAGGGAATGCCCATTTTTAGTGGCGATGAGCGAAATAGAGGAGTGGCAATATCCATCAAACACAAACTTAATTTTTAATTTTATCAGAGGATAAAGGATGACCAAGAAGGGCCCATATTGCTTGAATGCACATTAACAGATTATATGTAACATTATAATGTGTTTACGGGCCTCATTCTGAGTCCTGCGAAACAACGGCAGGATTTTTCATCTTTAATTGGCATTGAAATACGCGGATAAACTATACGTCAAGGCGACATCAGTTTTTAAATTAACAATGAACTGGGAGAATAACCACAACCAAAAAAATGCACAAAATCATACAAAATGTTAAGAAGTCGTTTTACCATGTACGGAAGAGCCGAGTCTGGTGGACGTATGGCGTACTTAACATCCAAATAAAAAGCAATATAATAATATACAAAACGCACCAACGCGGAGAGCGAAGGCGACACCACAAACTGAGAAAATCGTCAACATCTCACCGACAACCTACATAGTGACGCGGCGTCGTGCCCGATCAGCCGCAGGAGAGCGCCCCGAGCGACCCGCGGCGCCCTCGCAGCGCCCCCAGATCGGCGATACGATCGAGGCGTCCGCCGCGGGCTGTGCCGGTCGGCCCTCCGAGGCCGGCCACGAGCCGATGCCGCGATTCAGGGGTAACGGGGGCGGGTCACGCCGGACGGCACGGCCACCACTGCAGTCCCGACCGGACCGAGCGGCCGCCCTATAAAACCGCCGCGTCCGCAGCGAACGGCACCAGCCCACCGACGTCCATCCCCCGACCAACAGCCGGCATGAAGGTGAGAGCTGACCCCGGTCAACTGACCAGAGGGCCCACCGCACCACGCCAGGCGTTCAAGCCGGCGCCTCCAGCCGACTCTCGGCTTTGATGATGTCCATCCGACCCTCGGCTTTGCCAATGTTCAGCCGGTGTGAATGACAGAATGGGATAGGTCTGCGATCGCTTGTAAGAGTTTTTCTCCACAATTTACTTCCCACGTCCACCAGGTCTTCATCGTCGCCGCCCTCCTGGCCATCGCCGCGGCCGACAACACGCCGTACACCACTGCTGCCCCGAGCTACGCCCCGGCCCCGGCCCCGGCCTACCACCCGCCCAGCTACGGCGACGGTCCTAAATACGAGTACAGCTACGACGTCCACGGCTACGGCGACGACGCCCCTCAGTTCAACGCCCAGGAGAGTCGTGACGGCTACAACACACAGGGATCTTACTCTGTCGTCCTGCCCGACACCCGAACCCAGACGGTCACCTACACCGTCAACGGAGACTCCGGATACGTGGCTGACGTTACCTACGAAGGCGAGGCCCAGTACCCCGAGTACCACCCCGCCCCGGCCTACAAGCCCGCCCCAGCCTACCAGCCTACTTACAAGCCCGCCCGCAACTACAAGCCTGCTCCCGCCTATAAGCCCGCTCCTACCTACAAGCCCGAGCCCACTTACCAGCCTCAGCCCACTTACAAGCCCGAGCCCACCTACAAGCCCGCTCCGACCTACAAACCTGAGCCCACCTACGCTGCCCCCGTCCCCGTCTACGGTTGAATCAGGGCCACGCAGCAAGCGTACCTTTGCAGCGAGCTTCCATCACCCGAGATGCATCGAGGTGATCGTGTCAGAGGTGATACTGATGGTGTGAGTGAAAAGGAATTTGGTGACGGCGCCGCGGCAGTAGAAGATGGCTGTCGCATTTTGCCCACTCTACTGAATCTATTTATGGTATGAATGATGTGTAAGAATGATTGGATACAATACAGAGTACCAGCAAACAACAAAGCGTGTCATTTCGTGCTGAACATTAGAGCACCAAAGTGCTGACAAAGACCCGAAGGAATGTGCAGTCTTGATAAACACTATACGATTTAATTGAAAACCAGTCATGTTTAACATTTTACATCACATTTAAAGTAGTGACTCGGTCATGCTTCCTTGTCACTTGGTGACAGTGTGCAATATTATGGACGCAGAATTCGCAAAAATGACTGTTTCCACTGATCCTGGCAGCTGCATTACATTTCAATCGGTGTGAAATCCATGTTCAAAGACGGGTAATGTAGTCACCTCACTAAACTGTGGAAAGATTCCCGCTTAATTATGAAGGCGGCCAGACAAGTTTATTGAATGTCTTCACAGACGTCGGCAAAACTGCGTGCTCATTACAATACTTTACGGATTACAATCCATCTCCAGTAAATGTAATCCAGGCAGAGATACAGACGACGCACAGTCAAGAGAAAACCGAACTGGACGTTAAGACAGCTGCTGTCGGCGGCAAATCCTGCGCGTCCTAGTTTTTCTCGATTATTCGACAGTAATGACTTCATGTTGATGGTGAAGTGTTCGAATGTGTCCAGAACACCAAGGTACAAAAACAGCTGAAGATTAAGCCAGACAACCTAAATGCAGGCAGCAGTGATAGTGGAAATGCGATTAAAGATATAGAATCCTGCACAATCGGAATGGCATGGACTTAAACGTAGGCGTCCCCGTAACGATGGTCACGAGCTGGAACGACGCAAGCCCGTCTCCAGAATTCCACGCTTTGCCTCGGGCCAATAAAGCAAGGTGTGGGCCCTGAGCAGGCGCGGACCCTGGGCATTCGGACACAGGGAAACTGTTTAAGTGTAACACCAAGATTCCAGCACCCAAAATGTTCCGCAAAATTGAAAAATGAAAGTAGTAACGCCTGCTCTACCTGGCGCTGCTCGGATCCGCACTTGCTTGCACGTACAATGCCAGTGTCGTCCGACGTGATGTACTTGGTCTAATTTCCCTCACGCATGTCGTTAAGTCAAACGCCGTGACGTAAGCGACCTGACAGCATTCGCAAAGTATTCAGACACACGCACGCCTGGCGGCTGATCCGTTCTGCCGCGCTTCTCCGATCAGGGGCGGACCCATAGGCACAAAAGTCACGTTCAAAACAGTCTCAGCGCAAACAGCACAGGTACTTATAATTTCCCTCGTAAAGCGCTGAGACATGCGTTTCTTTCATTCCGGCCGACGGCCACAGGGCGTGGTCTGAGTACGATTTCTTCTCGCTCTTGGATGCGCCCATGTCTCCGCCGACCTCGCCTGGCCGGTCCTGGCCGATCGCCCTGTGTCAGCCGGCCGCCAGTGCAGCGTAAGGTACGGCGCAACCGCAGGTCTCAAAACCTCCACCCGTGCATCCTTATCAGCATGGATTTTTGAAGTATTGGCTCCTACGAGAAAGGTCTTTAGCTCCCGTCCGATTCTGAGCCCTGTCCAGAATGCAAGCTGACAATGCAATGTGCAAGGTTTTATCAAGGTGCGACCATAATTATTTAATAAAAAAATACGATGTACAGGGTGACTCGGACCGCATCAACAATTTAATCCAACCAGCACCCATAAATTTCGGTGGCATTCCACTCAGCCGTCCAGAGCTAAGCAAGTAAGGTACCATGACCACATCCTTAGGTCCCATGATGCGACGAAAATTAAAATTATCACGATAAATGTCTATGGTATCAAACATGGCGTTCCAAGGTTCCGGTTCCGAGCCGCATATCAGCACATCCAGTAAGGGTGAAAGGAGTCTTAGCCTTCCGACGCACTACAAGCAACTCGCAAGATGGAATGCTCTCCATCTCATAGACCGCTGTGGTCGGGACAATGGATGCAAACTTCTGGCGACGATGTTGCACACCTTCAAAGAACGAATAGCGAACATCTAATTTCGTGCTGACGTTTACTTTTCACTAACTTTGCTGCTCTGGGGCATACTGGCGGCGACACTTCAACCTACCCACTTTGATTTTAGAGAGTGATTTATCCCTTCAATTTGACGGATATATACAAGAACAGAAACAATCAGTTTTTATGAAGCTGCATGTAATTCCGCTGATAATGGTAATGGCAAGTCACGGCATATTTGCACCTTTTTAATAAAAGTGCATATGGTTGGCCAACAAAGTGATGCATCAAAGGCGGTCCTATTCAACGAAATCAATGGACACTCCTGGCAGGCATGCCTTCGAATCTGCTACTTTCTGAGCGTGACTGCAATGGCGGACATCAGAGTGCAACGGTCAACATTGCAAACCAGACGGCACCTACTCATGACGATTTAATCACACTGAACATAACTAATCACACTGATATTTAATCACACAACAACTTCTTGCCACCAACGATCTTAGTCGCCCAGCGCATTTATATCCGTTTTTGAAAACAGCAGGCACGGGATGTCTTAAATTCCACGTCACATACCGCCAACTGCCGGACCCGGAAAGGCGGGGACTACGTTTACTATAGTACCGTAAACCGCAAGGTCACGGTATGATATTACGCAAGTTCACAAAAAAACACGCACACAAAAACGGGACCTTGGCTTCAATCCAGACACACGATGGCGTGCCCATCGCTACACACGTTGACGGTAGTAATCGTTCACTGTCAATGACAGCTAAATCAATACGGGAGAAAAGCGATGGCCTGATCTAAAAAACCGCCAAACCATTTCCAGCACTTCACTGAAACGCGAGATCAGCCTCGCGGAGAGGGTTAGCCCTAGTCGGTGCCACACATCCAATCCAGGACACAGTGTCGCAACGCCCTCCACGTCAGCATTCCGGGCGCCAAGTGGGTCTGATGCCCACTGTTCTGACTTATCACCCCTCTGCATCGGACCGGTGGACGGTAATGACCGCCGTATCGCCGGGAACGCTGGCGGCCCCCGGCCCCGCCCTCGCTCCCCCAACAGCCGCCGCTTTCAGCGACGGACCTCGATCCGTTGCAGGGTGCAGTGCGCGGTCAGCTTTCACTGGACGTGCTAACAGGCATCAAGGGTCGCGGCGGCGTTACGCCGTCCACAATGGTGACCGTTTAGTCTTTCAGAAAACGAAACACGTCATTAAATTTCAAAACACAGACCGCTTACGAATCTCCATGCACCATGAGAAGAAACAAGAAAACAAAGATGAAGCGCATTCGGTTAAATTACGACCGGGTGGGATCGGGTTCCTATAAAATCGTTGTAAAACAGCTGTACCTTGCCAGCAACTGGATGGGCCAAATTTAACCGCCATCGATGTTCACCCGAGCGATATAAAACGGCCCTCGCTCATACTTATCTCCAGTCCATCAAGGTTAACCGACAACACTACGCACCCAACATGAGGGGAGGTGCACTGCGACTGCGAATGAGCAGTCTTCAAGGCATCAATGTTCACTCATGCGAGCCAAAAACGTGCGTAATTAAAATTAACGTCATGAACCAATCGATTTTCATTGCCGCTGCCGACAACACGCCGAACACCACTACTGCCCCGGCCCACCACCAGCCCACCTACAAGGCCCCGGCCCCGGCCTACCACCAGACCAGCTACGACGAAGCTCCAAAATACGACTTCAACTACGACGTCCACGGCTACGGCGACCACGAGCCTCAGTTCAACGCACAGGAGGACCGTGACGGCTACAACACCCAGGGATCTTACTCTGTTGTCCTTCCCGACGGTCGTACCCAGACGGTGACCTACACCGTCAACGGAGATGGGGGCTACGTGGCTGAGGCCACCTACGAGGGCGAGGCCAAGTACCCAGAGTACCACCCCGCCCCAGCCTAGTGGCTCAGCCCACCTACAAGCCTACTTACAAGCTTGCTTTGAAACCCGCTCCCACCTTCAACCTGCTACTGTACCTGCAACCTGCAACCTGCACCATCAAACTCGCTACCAAGCAACAGCTCAAACTTAACTATAAGCCCGAATCTGCCTTCGGTGCTCCGTTCCTGTGTACGGTTTGCCAGTTCACTTTCAAATGCATTCCGCGCCACCGCTAAACCTTACTTGGGTTTCCAGCTGGGTGTTTGAAATGTGCATGACATGTATTTGACCACGAATGTATGCCACTGTCTCCGTGCGGAAAATAAAACGAACAAAACGTCCGTTACTTCTGAAAAACAAAATTTCTCGCCATTCAGAGTGATCATACTTCAGTGTTTGCCATCAACGACAGGGAGCTTCCAGACGAATATGAGGTCTCGCCAAATAACAGCCTGGAGCCGTGGCACCGGGCCGCCGAAGCTAATGCAGTTGAAACATAAGGTCATGCACCTTCGGAACGAAAGATGGAAATATCTTTGTGAATATTATTGCTCAAGCACCTGCAGCCCAAAAGCAAATATTAGAATGAAAAACATTCATTCACACCCACGCCATACGGCTTACAAAATTATATCAAATGAGTTGCCAGGAAAGGGGTAACTATAACTCATGGACGTTGCACAAAACATCCAGTCAACAACTCCCACAATGCTCCCAGGAAACGGAATACGTATGGGAAAATGTTGCAGCCTACTGATCACGCTTACGTCTCTTGGCACACGAACGCCCTGGTCTAGTACTTGCAGGGAAATCCGATCCATTCGCTCGTCACACTCCCCAATAATTGGACGGTGTCATTTATGGCGAGGTCAAGTCGTGATCACGGTCCCATGGCCGACTTCAGAAGTCGTGCAGGGAGTGTTCCAGAGCACTTTATGATCGGCCTGTGCCCCTGACACTCGCGTGGACCACCGCGCGTCATCAGGAGTAACTCGTCACCCCAGACCCACTCCACGTCAGCAGGAGTAACCTGTCGCCCTCACCCACGCCGCTTCATCAGGAGTAGCGGGTCAACTCAGATTTACTCCGCTTTGCCAGTAATAACCAGTCATCACAGTCCCATACCACGTACTGGGACGGAGGAGGGGAGTGATAAGGTTGGCTCCCGCGTTTCAGACTGGCGGCGCCCGGCGTGTCAGACCAAATCGCGTCACGACGAACGACCTATCGTCGCCTAAAAGACGGCAGGCGGGCTTGGCGGAGCGCGCGCCGACCTAGCGGACCCATCCCACGCCGCCGAGAGCGACCCCATCACGTGAGCTGCAACAGACGGACTTCGACGGGGCGGCGCCGCGCCGCCGGACTGTGCCGGACGTCCCCCTGGGACGGCGGCGGCGACGGTGGCGCCACCGCCGGCCGGCAGCCGGACCCGAGAGGTGGCGCTGCGAGCCGGCCAGAGACGGCCGCGGACCGGCGGCGACGCTCTGTGCCCGGAGCGCATGGAGACGCGTCACGACCGCCAGGTCACGGCGAGCGAGAGGAGCGGTGGGCGGAGACGGGGCGTGGTGCGAATTAGTGGGAAGCGAACAGAGGGCGGGACACGAAAGACTGATGGTCGATCCATATCTGCCATCGCTTTCCGCACCGTAAGAAAGGAGAGCGAATTCCCGACGTCCAAGGAAAACATGTCACGTTCACGCGGAAAGAGAATATTACACGCCATTTTCAATACGCCTCGAAAAATGAGTCGAATGCCAAATCCAAATCACATTCCTAGGTACCCGTCTTCCTTGCACATCCCCTTCCACTTCCCCTTCTCCTTGCCATGCCACACAAAGAAGGCCGGAGAAGACAAAGACGACTGTTGAAAGACTGCCACAAGCCCGCAGTCTGGGTCCGGGTCCTCTATGCGATTTGCAGCTGGCCTCCGATGGTTTCCCTAGTTATGATGGAATGAGGTCAGCGCGCATATCTGAAACAAGCGGGTTCATACCCGGCACAATTATGCATTTTCTGTTCCACACGGCTAAAAACTGGGGCACCTGGCCACCAGACGGCTGACACATATACAAATTCGGTTATCGGCCAAATCGGCGGAGCGAGTGTTATCTTTGCGCCAAATCAAGCACGTAAACGAGTCGTAAAACGACGTGCGAGCCGCCTTCAATGCGCACCATCTCTAACTGCACCCGAAATCACCGGCGAGACCGCAATGGGTCAGCGAAACCCGCACCAGCGCCGCAATTTCGGCAGGACGGCCGGCCAACGCAGCACGAGACCGCGGTACTCCGGCGCCAGGCTCAGGGCAGCGCTCAGCCTTCCTGAGCCCGCCGGCGGACGGTCGCCGACACGCGGATGACCTCAGGTCGCCGCCGGGGCCCGCTCGCGGTCCCCGTCCCGCCCGGAAGCCGGCCACTTCCGGCGCGGCCCTGACGCGCCGGGCCGTGGGAAGGATACGGTGCGGCGTGAAGGCGGTTGGCTTCGAGGGCTCGACATTGGCGAGACGGGGTGGGGCTGGCCGGAACGCCGGACTTAACGAGCACTTTTCCTCGTTACAAACGGGAGCGAAATACCGAACGCCCTTTGAAGGCGTTCTGACGGCACCACTTCAGGTGTTACATATGTCGTGGAGTTTAACTTTTCAAACCAGGACATTGCTCGCTTAACCACCTGAGAAAAGGCCGAAATGCACGGTGTGCGGCCCACGCCAGTCCCACGTCGCCTGCAGTCAGACATGGCCCGTCCGACACGGCCGGCCGCCGTCTCCTTGGCTGCCGGTGATTCCGAGCTAATGGTGGCGGCAGTGGCGGGGCTCGTGCCTCGTGACGGCTCTGCTGGCGGCCGCCGGCGTGGCCGCGCCGGGCCGCTATAAAACCAACCCCACCACGCCGGCAGCCATCACTCAGCGGACCACTGCAAACAGGGTCAGCACAGCAACGCGAGCCATGAAGGTGAGGAGGTTTCGGCTCCGCAGGCCGGCGGGAACAACAGCACGGCCCGCTGGCGAGGAAACGTGGTATATAACACAAACGATACAGCGAGGTCTTTCTGGACCCCGTCTGTTTTCATCGCCACACTAGCTGCATGCGCTAACACCACGGCAATGGCATAGGAATTGTTGCGCTGCAGAAACATAAATTTTGCGAGGGTATTTACCCACATGTAATCATATCATCGCATTATGATCATATCAGATCAGATAATCTAGCAGGCCATCGTCGGCCTCATTAGCATCTCGTTAATGACGGGGCGGGTGCCAGCGTCCCATTTCCACAGGTCTTCATCGTCGCCGCCCTCCTGGCCGTTGCCGCCGCTGACAACACGCCGTACACCACTGCTGCCCCGGTCTACCACCAGCCCTCCTACAAGGCACCGGCCCCGGCCTACCACCAGCCCAGCTACGACGAAGCTCCCAAATACGATTATAGCTACGACGTTCACGGCTACGGCGACTATGCTCCTCAGTTCAGTGCCCAGGAGGACCGTGACGGCTACAACACCAAGGGATCGTACACCGTTGCTCTTCCCGACGGCCGTACCCAGACGGTGACCTACACCGTCAACGGAGATGGGGGCTACGTGGCTGAGGTCACCTACGAGGGCGAGGCCCAGTACCCCGAGTACCACCCCGCCCCAGCCTACAAGGCCCAGCCTGCCCCGGCCTACAAGCCTGCTCCTGTAGAAAAACCTATCCCGACGCGCAAGCCCAGCATTGCCTACACGGGCCCCATTCCCGTCCACGTATAGCCATAGTGTTCACCGGGACCTGACTGAATCATTGCATGGTTATTTATTCACCCATGATGTACGCTAAGGAATACAGTGCAATTCTCTTGGCATAAGCTGATGACTGCAATATACATGGCTTTATAAATATGTCGTGCTGGAGGCTGTGCTGAAATAAATGTGTTCCAAATCGAGGAGCGCTCGTGTAAGCAGCTCAGAGCCGGTGATTCAGAAGCGAGAGAAAGAATGCAGTCGCAATCGCTGCCCAGAAACTGGCGGCGTTTCTTATCTGCGCCTTGTAGGAAGTATGTGGAAAATAATGAGGCTGTCTTCCAAAACATAGTTTTACCACCATACGTGACTGGAACATCACTAGTCACGGGCAGTTCTTGTAGCCCAAAGGCCACCACTCCATTCGGCGGCACGAACTGATTTTCATCTCGCCGAGTCTGTCTCCAGCCCAAAACGCAGACAACCTCCCGCTGATTCATTCGTCGGCTGAGGGTCAGGCTGTCACCAGCCCAAAACGCAGACAACCTCCCGCTGATTCACTCGTCGGCTGAGGGTCAGGCTGACCGGAGAGAAAATTAGTTGGTCGCTGAGGCTTCTGTTACTGCCCGCTGCAACGTGACGACAAAATGATGAAGATGACGTGATGATAATGATGATGCCAATATCTCGATATGTGAAATAAATCGGAGAGACCGATTGTTGGTTCACTGAGTTTAATCCATCGCAGCAGAGGAGGTGAGGGCCATTTTGACCCCTCGTTAGATTTCCTCTAATATCTTTTGAACGATTCAACTTGTATTTCTGAAATCCCCAGCATCTTTCCAAAAATGATCAGCAGTTCTACAGCAGATTTATATCTTTACATCGGGCCAAAACTTCCTGAGATGTGAAGGCTTAAATTCGATGGTGACCGCCCTACCGCGCGTCGAAAGGCGCATACCAAGAAACGAGAACCGTCTTTCACTTGAAATCGTATCACATACATATGCAGAGAACATATGAGCCGCATCTGAGTTTCTAAGACACCCAGAGCCTCCAACCCGACAAAAAATGACGGTCGCCCAAGCTACAACATGAGTCACGGCATGCCTCCATTTGACTGCACCTGACCGAAGATGTAACGCGCTACGCAGGCCAAATGGGGTGGCCCTAGAAAGACCAAGAACGGAACATCCAATGGTGCCACTTTCCGTCCTCAAACACCATTGGTTTGGATTTAAGGAAAGGGTAAAACTGACCCCTCCCCATGACGTCGTGCTCGAATAACAGCGTCGTGACGGACAGGGTTAACTAAGACAACATGTCGTCTGAACCAGATGACGCCAAATCCCATTAAGGTTATGAATATTCGAACGTCAGAAAATGATACCCCGATATAAATGTACATGGCACAAAAATTACTGCTGTATATGTGCATGACTGAAACCTGAACCAGAACGGCGTTCCGCCCCTGAATTAACAGGGCTCAATGCACAACCGAAGATCGGCAGCAGCCTGCCCAAGATAATTTTATACATTGCATCAGTCTGAAAAAAATATCAATCGCTTTATCGGAGTACGACACAAGAAACCATTGTAGTTTTCATTTGCACGGGATCTTCGGTTTCCGATCATCATCATCATCATCATCATCATGTATTTCCTTGGGACCATCCACGTAAAAAGCACGAGGTTTAAACGATCCTGCGTCGATAATGAATATGTCAATGGAGGTGCGAGACACACAGGACGAAGTATCACAACATTAAGACCGAAAGACTGCGGATGGAAGGTGAAGGTCGAGTAGCAAGAAGAAGGATTAAAGATCGGAACCTGTAACATTCAAACACATTCAAAACGTTTGACGTTTGTCCGCAAGATGACGCCTAAGACCAGTCGCAAAATCTGCCTGAGGGCAGTTAATGATAGGTGCCGGCAGGATGTCATATTGTCTAGGGGGTCTGAAACCGAACTGGCGTTGTGCGGTCGCAGTGTTGCATCGATGAACGTAAAACTTCTCGTTCTGTCTTGTGCGATTTCACGTAGTGTCTCTTCGTACGCGTCTGTCAGTCAAATTCTCCGACTCTCCAGTCGCTAAAAGTTCGTGAGCGAGAGAGAGTGTAACAAGTGGCAAGGTCACCGGCTCAAAGCCATTGAAGATTCTCCAGCAGATAAGAGACATAATCGAACTTTTTTCCACCGCATTTTATTTTCGTCGAAAAGTTACTAATTTTTGGTATCCTCCAATGTATCTTCGTTGCGTCATGTTTCAGCTCATATTTCTGACAGGTCTCGGAATTTCCGTCGTCCAGCGGCGTCCCGTCACAACACCCGTATTCCTTTTCCAGAAACCGTCACTGCAAACATATTCGGCGCGAGAAGCTCCAGCCGCGAGACGGCACCAGCCCAAAGGACCTATCACGTATGGGGGGGGGGAGGAGGGGCGCTGGCCGCTCCGTGCAAACGATAGCGAGTCCGCCTACAGTCAGCGCGCGGCGGATCCGCCGCCTGTCAGGAAGTCGCCGACCGCGCTCGGCGTGCCAGGCCAGGCGTGCGGTTCCGCGGCAGACGGCAGTCGGGCGGCGGCCGCCCGAATTCCCCGGCAATTGTCGCAAACTCGGCCTAGACCTGGATGATTCGACGAAACTCTATCGTCATCGGCCCGTTGCGCCATGGGAAACTCATAGCGGCCGGCGTCCCTTCCTGCCGAGCGCGGCCGCATATTCCGCGGCGGCACGTCGACCGGTTGAGTAACGCCCTCAGCCACTGGCCGTGGGGAGAAACCGCTGATTGCCAGCGGGAGAGTTCAGCACGGCAGCCCGCGACCGCCGCACAGTTTGGACGAAATGTTTCGTGGTCGTGACGAATGTTTCGAATATTCTTAACGGTCCAATATTCAACTAATAGTTCAAAAACGCCCGCACGGGGTTCAGTCAGGCGTCTGTCGTTCTCGTCTGGGCAACTACGCATTAGACCCACGCCCGGAGCTCGCTCTCGCAAGATCTCAGAGGACTGGCGAACGCCCCTGACGGTTGCCCCACGTCATGGCGGCCCGCGCAGGAGCCTTGAAGCCAGGACCGCCGTGGGTGGCGGCCGCGCCTGGCGTGGCCGAGAACAGTTGCGGCCGCGCGCCGACCCGGCCGACCGGCCGGCGGCGGAGTGAGCCGTATCCGCGCGCCATCGGGCACCGGATCTCTTCCGGCGGCCGGCCGGGTCGAGGTCAGGTCGTGCCGGCCGGCCGGCGGGCGGCCGGCGGACGCGGCGCCGGCCGTGACGGCCCCAGGCGCTAATGGGAGGCGCCGGCCGCTCCTCCCAGATGGGCAGGTACGGCCCGGCGACGAACGTTTTGATCAACCCCGGCCCGGCCAACCGGACGCAGCTCGCCGGGCCAGGCGGCGGCGGCCCGTCGTGGGGCGTCGCAGGCTGCAAGGTAGTCTGCATTGCTATTTGTATGACAACGACACTAACCGCAAACGCAGACTGAGTGGTCCAACTACTAAGTGCGTCGCTGCACACGAAAAACGAGCACGTTTTTACGGCGTTTTGACCTCGAAATCTCGCCACAAAGCATACGATGCGCGTTATGTTCGAAGCACCAAGCCACCTCGTTTGAAAACATTTTATGTTTAACAGCTCATAACGCTGAGGAATCGTTCAGTGTCAGACGAGTTCCAAACACAGCACTTTGGTCACGATAAGTTCCGCTGTCCGACGACTTGGCTGAAGCCAAAGGCCAAAACGTCAACGTCAAATTCATTTATCGCTTAATAAAATCAGCTTCTCACATTCAAAAGGCTGCGGTTTACGTCTTTAGCATCTATATCGTTGAATGTGTTAAAAATACGAAAACAATGACGTCTATCCGATAAGGTTATCTGTTTCGCCCTCCGTCCAAGACCGGCATCGCAGTCAAGAGTAATGAGTCTGTGAATGTCATAATAAGCGGTGCGCTGTCGAGGTGCCCTAGCCAGGGCTGAATGACTCGCGTGAATGCTGTTCCCGAAATCGATCATAAGAAGCGACATATGTACCACAAGCAGGCAGAATCCGTCACGGGCACAGCAGAGATTACCTGTGCGCGAAGAACTGACGTTTCATTTTTTATTATTCTATTTTATATGGATTGCTCCTTAGCGTGCTGTTGGGAGACAGATTCCGAGCCAAAGGGGCCTTTTGGTACAGACTTTTAAGTCTACGCACCATAGCTGATCGCGCGGTTCCCAGTATCGGCTACTTTTGCGGCGAACGTTTCACATACTGTCAAAGATAGGAAGCAACTACATTATAGTCAATATGCCAGTCAGTCAGGAGTCAGTGTATGTCAAGAGTAATTCTGAAGCATGAATTAATACCTAATTCGAGTAATATACATCGCCATAGTGATGTTACAATGCAGCACAGCGGCAAAATAAATAAAGGGTTGAGTGAGAACTTAAAACGCATAACACTCTATTTGTCAGTTGCCAATGGTCCGTCCGCAAAAATATCGAGAGTCAAGACGCTCTGAAACCGTTTTTCCCGGACGGGGAGACAAGCAACATTTGGCTAGAACTTGGATCCTGGCACTAACCACAGACTGAAATGGTTGCGCCACACCGCAGCTTCAGCACAACACTTGGGCACAGCCTTCAGAGACAAGGGAGCATCAGGTTCACGAAAAACTGCACTATACATAAAATGCTCATATAAACATGCGCATAATAAAAGGGTGAGTATTCCATTTCCGTCTGGACAGGAAATTCAAAACAAAATGCTCAAGAGAGCATCGTATCAATGCGATTATCACGCCTGCTGATCTTTCCTCGCGAATACCGCGGATCGAAGAGATCATCAAATGACAATAACTGCATATAAAAGCATCTGACCTAAATTTTTGTTCGCATCCATATCTAATTTCTCATCCAATCACTCAATCGAAATTTTTGTACAAAGGGTAAATTCAAGGCATTTCCGCTGGTATTTCACAAGCCGATTGAGGCTGATTTCGCGCCCACAGGTTTTGAACAGACAAAAATAAAACACACCACAATTACCGTCATTACATAATCAGCGGGAGGGTGGGCCATACAAAGGCACCGTAACCGGGACCAGCTGTGGTCTGAACTGCCGATGGCAGTCTGGTGTCGTTCCATCATCGACCACTTGGCGCCAGCTGGCTTCCTTCAAACCGTGAAGGCAAAACGCGAGCAGTGAAACGCAGCGAGCAGGGCTGGGCTTCTAGCAACGAAGTGAAGCATTAGAATGAGCAGAGGTTTTATGTTCTGTGTTGTGATGATGTTATCAAAGTGGGTGAGTGACAAAAATGACAACGTCCAGTCACATACGGAGTTCACTGCTGGCTATCAGCACGAGATTAAGCCGTGACGAACCGGAGCATGATGAAACCGAAGAGAAATGCAGCAAGTCAGAACGAAGGGAGCAGTAGCTCCAAGGACGCGGCGCTGCACCAAATCATCCCCAAATATCTGCAATCAGATGAATCCCGACTCCGGCGCCTTGGCCGCAAACGGCTCCGTTAATGTCTGGCCGGGCCGGGCCGCGCATTAATCTATATCCACAGGCAAAATGGCCAGCAGGGTTCCAGAAGCCAGGTCCCCTATAAAAACCGACAAGACCGCTCCAGACAGCATCAGACGACCACAGCAGCTCGTGCAGACGACATTGCAAACATGAAGGTGAGTGTGACTCCGAAGAAGAGCAGAGTCTAGTGCAGCTCGCCTGCTAAGTGGTCGGTTGGTTGGTTGGTTATTGGGGCTTAGGGGCGCACCGACTGCAGGGTCATTCGGCGCCCACTGCTCAGTGGTCATGGGGTGCAGTTTCTATAACCATCACAATCATAATACGTGAATGAAATGCCATTGTCAATTGCCCTGTATATTAACTACTACTAACGCGCACTTTTTCCACAGGTCTTCATCGCCGCCGCCCTCCTGGCCGTTGCCGCCGCTGACAACACGCCGTATACCACTGCTGCCCCGGCCTACCACCCGCCCACCTACAAGGCACCGGCCCCGGCCTACCACCCGCCCAGCTACGGCGACGGTCCCAAATACGAGTACAGCTACGACGTCCACGGCTACGGCGACGACGCCCCTCAATTCAACGCCCAGGAGAGCCGTGACGGCTATAACACCCAGGGATCTTACTCTGTCGTCCTGCCCGACACCCGCACCCAGACGGTCACCTACACCGTCAACGGAGACTCTGGATACGTGGCTGAGGTCACCTACGAGGGCGAGGCCCAGTACCCCGAGTACCACCCCGCCCCGGCCTACAAGCCCGCTCCGGCCTACAAGCCTGCCCCGGCCTACCAGCCTGCTCGCAACTACAAGCCCGCCCCGGCCTACAAGCCCGCTCCTACCTACAAGCCTGAGCCCACTTACCAGCCCGAGCCCACTTACACGCCGGAGCCTACCTACAAGCCCGAGCCTACCAAGGCCCCAGAGCCCACCTACAAGCCGGAGCCCACCTACGACGCGCCCAGCCCTGTCTACGGCTAGGCGCATCATGCGAAAGCGAGCGGCTGCTACGGGATGCCTCCCCCTGCTGCGCATTTCGCCGAAGTCGTATTTATTTTGAATAAATGATAACGCTTAAGCGTGGTCTTTGACGTTCCAACGAGAATACGCCTTCGAATGATCAATGAATTTGACTAGCCGCGTGTTTCCAGGCACGATCTTTTCTGTCGAGCAAATGCACGGATCGTGGATATCATAGATGAACCACCAACTGTTGGAAACAATCAGTGCAACGACTTGCAAAATGGTCCGAAAACAATCACAAGCCGCTGCTGGCGGAACTTTCAATTTCGCATAAATCACATACAATGCCATGGGAAGCTCCCGTATCTTGGGGCGCGTTGGAAGCATTTCCAATGAGCCCGGCGCAGAATGAAAGCAATCAAGACAAACGGCGACCCATCGGGCCGCCCAGCAGCAGCTCATTACGCGGCGCGGGCGCCACAGTGGGCCGCGATGGTATCGCCCGGCGCAACTGCCCCGGTGATAGCCAGGTGACGGCCGTGGCAATGCCGGGAGCGGCGCGTCAGACGCCTGCCGTCAGACGCCCGGCCGTCGGCACGTGCTAACTGGGTCACATTTCGCCGCGCCGCGCCGCCTAATCGGCCGTGACTGACGCGCCGGGGCGGCTGCAACACTGAGCCGCCAGGCGGCCGGTCAGGCCGACCCAGGCCAGTCCACCGGCGCCACGAGAGACCATCCACTGGCGCCACGTGCGACCATCCTCCGGCGCCACGTACGCGAACATCCGCCGGCGCCACGTGGGGCCGTCCGCGGACGCCACGCGCCGTCAGCGGGCGGCCGGCTCACCCCGGCGCGGCGGCGGCGGCGGCGCGGCGGATTCGCAGCAGAGCGTGGCGCAACAGCGGGCGCGGTCGTGGGAGTGGGCCAGCGCTCACGGTCAGGGTCGGCCCCTCCCCGGCCGACCGCGGCCGGCCAGGATCCGGGGCGGCCAGGACCGTCTTTCCAGCCGGGGCCGGCAGGTCTCTCCGGCCGGCAGTTGTTGGATGTATGGATGGATGCAGGATCTCCGGCAGACAGGGCTGGATGTGAATGGGAGGGGGAGGGAGACAAATCCGGAGAGCCACCGCCGGGCCACCACCATGACGGGGTCAGAGCCAGGGGCGAATCTTTGGGTTTTTTATTGGGATGCACACGAAGAAAGAAGTTACCTGACATTCCACCAAATAATGGTTTTCTCATCGGATCTGGAGACACTATATTTTGTTATTTTTGGATGTTAGGAATTTGTGACCTTTACGGTTAATCCTCTGATGTACTTAGCGATTTGTAATTCACCAGCTTTCTGACCAAGTTGCCAGCGTCGCGCATCAACTGGCAAAATAAAATCTGGCCAGACGACATGTAAATAGTACGTTGGTTCGAAACGGACGGTAAAATTTCTTAATCATACGGCCCATCCTTATTGATCTGGGGACATCGATCCTTTCGCAGAACCAAGTAGTGAAGATTATATAAAATGTTTTTGAGCAGGCGCGCCTGCAACCTTCAGGCGCAAAACACCGAGGCCCGGTGCTGCAGTCTCCATGGGCCGCGCGGCGTCGGATGCCGCAACTAACACTAAACGGCAGCCGGCGGGCGAGCGAAAACGACCATGTATCGGAGGGCAGGACTCGAACCCTTGATGAAATCAATTCGTACGGTTCTGGGCTAGTCTTGGCCGTAAAACTCACCTACGCGCAACGTTTAGATTAATAATACCAACGGATCAGCAGTTACAGCACAACAAACAGTCCAGACTTCGGTGGGCACTGCGTCACTGGCGGGTAATGTGAAAACCGAAAGCATTTGCGGCGTTGTAACATCAAACTACATAACGACCACATACCCAGATAGCTTGGGAATCAAGAACAACGTTACTAGCAATCATGGTGACTGACCCTGGTTGATGTAGTCAGCATCCATTATTCCGGGATCATTAAAGCCTGGACTGTTATCGTAACGACGCTTCACATTTATTTTGCTCCCTTCCTAGTCGGTATTGATTAACGCCTGAATGCTGCTGGCTTCCAAAACACCAGACTGGGAAGACGCCACTCTTCACCTTCATACAAAACGAAATGCGGTTTTAATTTGTACTTTACGTCATCACCACCACTGAACACTGACGCATTGGTGGAATCGCGAATGTTCGTGTAGCTGCAAACGCTAATCCATTTGGACGATCAATGGAATCTACGTCCCAGACCATCTACATCCGTACCAATTCATGTTATACAGCATTCGGAAGCATTATTTTCCGATGCATGGCCGTTTTCGTCCGCCTGCCGCCTGGTATTAGCTGCGGCGGCAGACGCTGCGCGGGCAATGAAGACTGCAACGCCGGGAGTCGGCGTGTCTGCGTTTAGCACTGCGAACGAACATACTCAAAACGTTCGACAAAACTAAATTCTAACCATGATTTTCTTAATATACCGACCAGAAAACAAGTGCCCATAGCCTGGCCATGTGCAATTTTCGAACCACCCTAAACCATATAGGGTCTCGGCTACGTGATGGCACGCGATAACACTGCAGGAGTGCAGGGCAACGCTTAGCAACGTAGGTGACTTAAGCATTTGAGTTCTGCGGCCTACTTGATGACATTGGAGCAGGTCTGGGCTTCCTGAACCGGGCCAAGCTCAAGCCAGGGAAATTTCCAAGATTTAGAGGATTTCAGGCATTGCTTCGCCACATTTTTCACTTTGTACAAAGTCTTGTAACTGCAAATTTTCAATTCAAATTGAAGAATTCAGCTAGCAATGTTGTAAAATTTGCTGGCGCTAAAACTCGGCCATATCAGCACCAGCAATGTGACGTGCTAGTTATCAGTTATACAAATAAACGTAACATAACATAACAAAACGTAACATAACATGCATTACATAACACATAAAAATGCAATTCGTTACACACAGGTAACTGAGTCTCAATCTGACTGTGATTAAGGCTTGTGCTGATACCGGATATCTTTCATGTATGAAATATTACATACAAATCGTATCAGCTCATTGCTATAGACCGCTTGCTACAAAACCTACTTAAGTATGCAAGAACACGATAGTGCCTTTTATAGAAGCACTAACCTTTGTTTATTTAATTTGTTTAAACGACACTTCATGTTTTATGAGAATTAACAATGGTTTACGCACCCTGATGCCTCATGCATTACAGCTATGCGTTTGGGGATACACGGAGGGCAAGTGCTCACAGAATCCCACAGGCGACAACACAGTGAAGCCAACTACGTTTTGTGTGGATTCCAAAAGGAAGTGCAGCCCAAGATGCATAATGTTTTTAATAATGTAAACGGAGTCTGGCGGAAGCAGGGTATTCCAGCGTTGTAAATCAAATAGCCTGGAATATCATACAGACGCACATACCCTTCAAACTTCTCAGATACGTTGGGACAGGACTCCATGGGCTGTGGAAATAAACAATGGCTTGATCATGGTGATGGCACAGAAGTTTGAGATGCACATTTCATGGCTGGATCTGCCTATTATATACACACACACTATATATATATATATATATATATATATATATATATGTATGTATGTATATATATATATATGTATACATATATAGTTACACCTCCTGGTCGGAGCCTGGACTAACGCGTCTCCCCGCAAAATGCAGGTTTCAACGCCGCATGGATTTTGTAGGTAGGTACCAGGTCTCTCAGGACCAGTTCCAGTTTTTAAGAGTGCCACATCAGACAGGAGTCGGCTGACGGATGGCGGCCTACTACTTATCCACGAGCCTCATTTTTAGGAACACAAACCACTTTTGATGAACGAGCAATGTTCGGCAGAGGGTTCCTCAAGCGTGTCTCTTTTCGAATACAATACAGAGGAGCATGTAGGACCAATCGAGTTTCAAGAAAGACATTACGTCGCGTCGGGCTTCAATCCATTCGTCGAATTTAGCACTGGCCGGCCACAGCCACTAATTGCCACGTGAGCGATTTCTGCGAAAACGGGAGGGACAACCGAAGGTCGGCTGACGTCATTTGGGTGTGACGCGGAACAGCTGATCGGCCGCTTCTCACCAAAAATGGGTCAGAGCTAAAGGGCGTCATCTGGCGTAATGGACGCGGACCGGCGACACACGAGGATTTCCCGCCGTCCGGCCATCGAAAGTCCATAAACATCGCCGGGCACACGTCGATTACACGCGCTGTCCGAAGCCGCGGTGGATTGTCTCCAACCAAGCCAACGGAAATCCAAGAACACGGGACGAAGAGCCAACAGTCCAGCAACAAGGGACTCGTGGAGCACAATATACGGAACAGAAGAGTTTGGACAGTTATATTCAATGCATTATCGGATTCCTGTGTGATATCAGGTCACAAGGATACAAGACAGCTTCCAAAGGCATATTTCGCGATTTCGTCACTTTTCATACAATCTACCGCGTTGCTTGCTCAACGAGGGGTCAAAGCCCACAGCATCAAAACATACTGATGCATCATGTATTATAGCTATGGAATATGGGGATGCATGGCGGGCAAGTGCTCGTAGACCATCAGAAGTGACATTCTATGTTCAATATTATACATTCAGCACTATATATTCAGTATACGCAAACTGACCAGCGGGGTTCTTGAAAACCTCATAACTTTCGGTGACCCTTCAAATGTCACGCGAGACCAGCGGCCTGGTCTGAACTTTTCGGGGATTCTGAACATTCCAGACGTAATGAAGGCCGTACAAACGGTAAAGAGCATCTATAAGGTCCCGAGGGTCACCAGAAGATCATTCACATCAAATCGAAACGAAACACTACGTTTCCTTGACGGTTTCCTTGTCGAGTCACAATGAACCATCAATCCAATCCAAGTTCACACATACTTACTCTGCACAAAACTAAACTCGCTCCACTGTGGGAACATTATTTGCATCCACCCGGTCATACCTACGTACGTACTTCAAAAACGAAAATCAGTGACAACAATTTAGTTTTGGTAGGCCAAACAACCAAGCCAATAGCTCGACAACCAAGGTCCACCTTCACATCAGAAAAACATATGTCCAGGTACCCCAAGCTGCGGAATGAAGCATGTTTCAGGTGTATCTTTCTCCATTTCACACGATTTCTAGTTGATGGTTTTCTGTAATATTCTTATGTTTTACAATCCTGCGCAAAAATAAAATGGTGCCTATAACAAACCATCATCAAACAACCATAAAACACATCAAAACATGGCAAACCAGCAAGTTACCTATTTACAATCAATCAAACCAAGAAGTTACCTTTTTACAATCAATGTGTAAAAATCTTTCCACGTCGGTTTTCAATCAAACATAATGTCCACTGCACGTGCCCATTACACCATGTCCCGAACACAAAAACTCAAGCAAACGTCCATATAAGTCTTCTCAAGCTCAGCAAAATTTTGAATTTTTGGGTTCGTTGATTTAACTCAGAAACTTTAAATAAAACTTCCACTGGTACATTTACCTTGCGCTACTACACTGATTCCTACTGGTATCTTCATCTGTATATAATTTCAAAGTGTGTCTGTTTCTCCGCATGTCCGGCACTATATGCTCCAGTTCAGGGTCTAAACGTGCTGGTGGATCGGCACGTGCCGCGTACCGTTCGAAACGTGCCGCGCTCTTCCCGTACGTGCTGGTCCACACTTCAAAGATTTTTAGCCGCTAGAAACAGCATGTAGGCCGTGAGTCGCGAGCCGCGTCAAACACCGTCTCGAGTTCGGCGAGTTTTTCCGGCAACCGCGGGTCGGATCGGCTCGAAACGCGCCAACCTGGAACAAGAACTGAGCGGGCAATCGCGTGGGGCATAGCAAGTATCAGGGCGCGCCTCTCCCCCCACAAAAACCGGTGGCAAAGGGGAGCCTCTTTTTTTTCCGTGTACCGGCCAAATGGCCTCAGGTTTGGGCGCCGAACCATAGTATAGCTCCATGCACCGTCTTTCGTTCGTAACAACAGCCAAATGCCCACGGTTTGGGCGCCATGCAGCCTGGAAGGGGACCATACCTGTTAGGTTCTCGTACCTGTTATCGATTTCACCTAAATATCGCACAGAGGCCGTTGCCTTTTCGCAGTGAAAATCATACCAACACAAAGCCCATTCTGTTGTGCCCATGGACACCAAAAAACCATGGTCGTATTATCACTGGGGTTCGGCTACAATCCATCTTTTCATGAAGTTCTGCACATCCTAACGCGGAATGTTCGCAAAAAATTGATTACAGACAGCAGTCTCTGACTAAATTCACAGTCAAAGATGTTGACTGTGAATTTAGTCTCACTAAACTGACTGACTGACTAGCACAAATGGCTGAGTGACACACTCATGGCCTAACACCCGGGACACCCCTTGTGAAAATGGTCATTTCTTGTTTTCTCGCGGTCTCCATTCCAGCAAGCTGCACCGGCAACCAAAACTCAGGAGACTCGAAATGAGTATCGCCTTGAAGGTTTATCATAAGCATCAGACCTAGGCATGGGTTTGGTTCATCGTCGAAAAGGAACAAAAAAGGCATTGGCATGTGATATAGACTGTGACGCACTGCCCACAGTACCCGTCACCCGCGGGAATGTGCGACGGAATTCGTGTTGCTTTTATTTCTCAGAACTTGTGATTCAATGCAGAAGTCAGAGTGGCTCGAAAACGATATCATTCCATATTACGGTGCGCAGAGGGGAGGCCGAGACCTTTCTTAACGCAGTGAGCTGCGAGCTCTAGTTCCGTTCCATTCATGGACTTTTCGGCTACGACCATTCAGCGATAAGGCTCATCGACACCAACTCAATAAGAAAGTTCCCGTCAGTAAAACACTTCTTACACCGGTCTTCGTCATGCACGACGTACTATGCAAATAATAATAATAATTTTTTTGTGCCCATTCCCTTTCAAATCACCCGCAAATAACCTAACAAACTAAACGCACACAACAGGCACAGAACATTTCGCATACAACGACTTTATTTTCTGAAGAAAGACCCTTATGTCACTCTTCAATTCATATATGACGGGAATACTGCACGGAATGAGCGGACGCATACGGGAGTCCTCTCCCCAGCAGCCTCCAAATTGACGATGGCCAATCGGTCACGCCCCTCTCCAGCTAACGCCCCGGGCAGGGTCACCGCTCGTGGTGGACCACGGCCGGCCGCTATAAAACCCCGCTACACACACCAGCAGGCATCAGACGATCACAGCCCACCAGCCAGCTCACAGCACAAACATGAAGGTAAGGAGCAGTGCGATGGTGAATCGGGTCACGCATAATAGAGATCACAAGCACTGCAATGTCAGCATTAATATACATCAGCTAATATAACTAACGCATTTCATATTCCACAGGTCTTCATTGTTGCCGCCCTCCTGGCCGTTGCCGCCGCCGACAACACGCCGTACACCACTGCCGCCCCTGCGTACCACCAGCCCACCTACAAGGCCCCGGCCCCGGCCTACCACCAGCCCAGCTACAAGGCCCCAGCCCCGGCCTACCACCAGCCCAACTACGACGAAGCTCCCAAGTACGACTTCAACTATGACGTCCACGGCTACGGCGACTACGAGCCTCAAGTTCAACGCACAGGAGGACCGTGACGGCTACAACACCCAGGGATCTTACTCTGTTGTCCTTCCCGACGGCCGTACTCAGACGGTGACCTACACCGTCAACGGAGATGGAGGCTACGTGGCTGAGGTCACCTACGAGGGCGAGGCCAAATACCCCGAGTATCATCCCGCTCCGGCTTACAAGGCTGAGCCTGCGTACAAGCCCGCCCCGGCCTACAAGCCCGCTTATAAGCCCGCCTCGGCCTACAAGCCCGCTCCCACCTACAAGCCCGCCCCCACCTACAAGCCGGCTCCCACCTACAAGCCCACTCCCGCCTACAACTAAGCAAGCTTTTACTGTTGCTTAGCAAATCACCACAACAAAGTCCTTCACGGTGTGAATGTTGTACATTTATGTGCGGTATTTATTGTGTGACCGTGTAAGAGAGGTACAAATAAAGCAAAATCAAAACCACTTGGTTTAAATAATGTTATGAAGCCATACACACGGAACTCGACGAAGGCTGTGGTGCCCGAGACCCAAAATATGAAATGAGTACGAAAGACAATGTCCAACAACGGTACTGACCAAAGTAATGTTCTAACAGTCGCACTGATTAAATCAATGTTCTTCGAAAAGCAAAGGAGAAGATGCGAAAAAGACAAAGCATGATAACATGAATCATATCACCTTATATTATAATGTACAGTAAGTTCATGTAAGTTTTTCTGGGACAAGTACGTTAAAGGGGACGAACAGGGGCGTTAGAACAAGGGGTAAGTGGGTAGCTACTCTCCCCAACTTTGGGCGACATTTAACATCAACCCCATGACGTTGCATGGAAAGAAACGAGTAAAAATCACGTTTGGACCCCCCAGCCTCCACAGAGGTTCAACCGCGCCTGGGGACGAAGAACTGACTGTTAATGATCTACATTTTTCCGTTTCAACAACAGAGCACACAGATGGCTATCCCCACCCCAGAAAAGGTAAGGTGGAGCTAAAAAGGCCATATAGAATACAGTCATGGAGGGCATTCTTAAGAAATTATATATTTTCATGTCGTACGGCATAGGGTAAGTACATTTCCTCCTAACCTTACTGTCAGTTGTGTTTAGGAAGCCCAGACACCACAACATTTTAGAACTGGGAGACTTGTCATTTTCAGTAAGGCAACTAGTGAGACGTATGACGACTGCAGTCTTTTGCATTTCACTCCCAATTTGGAAAAAAAACATTTCAAAATAGTGTCTGACTTCTACTTTTTCAAATACTATATTTCCAAACAAAAACATATCTTTTTAGCCTATTTTAGAATCATATACACGCGGAATTCCAACTAATTTCAATGTCTCGCGCCCATGACAGTTCGCTGTCATTACGGAGCGACTAAAAAAAGGGAAAGTGAAATATTTTTCCCCTAAACGACCTCAGTAATTCCCTACCCGAATTCGTCCATCACCGCCTCTACCACTGACCTCGTTATTTTTGCTCATTTCTCAAACATTATGGATCCACAATATGCCGACAGATGTGGACTAAGTTGCTCATACATGCATCGAAATTGCTCAACGGATCATAATAACTACTGATCGTTAATTTTTTTAGCGCCATCCAAGCATCCAGTTACGCATGCTGACACACACAATACAACGATAAAACTGTCCTGAAACCCACACCATGTGTGCGGTTATCTTATGACGTATAGAGCATCAGCGGGGGCGCCACGTATTCAGGACAGCGGGACACCGGCGTTTTGAACTCCTCATTGTCCAGGCACGGCAGATGGAACAGCAACTTTTCCGAGCTAGGGGGCCAGTTGCTGTTGCTACCAAGTCCCCCGGCTCAAGGTGGCGCCAGCACCACTGGGTACAAGAAGACTTCAGCCAAACAATGAGGCGATGGGTAGAAACGGCGAGACATGGGTGAAAATGGTGTGCCAATAATTATTGTCCGTTAAAAGCACCTGGCGCAAAAGGAATGACAGTGAAACAATTCCAGAAATCGTCATGTAGACAAGTACGAGCTAAGGCATTGATAATGCAAATGCAAGAAGATGGAAATAAGGCAATGGACTGTGCTCAGCAGGGAAAACAACATGATTCCGTGTCGATTGGAAGCCAAGTTATTTATCTGCACAACGCGTCGTGACCGGGACGGAACGGCCGTTAAATATTTGATTTTTTCAAGTATAACTTACTCGGCCTACGGCTTCGTTCGCAATCGTGCTAGGTTAGGTCTATATTTCACCAGAGAAGAAAAAAGACTCAACTTATTTTAGCTTCATAACTGCCACAAACACCATAGCACGGCACATGTCATGGAAACAAGAACAAAAAGAGCAACTAGGCATCATGCAAATGATCAAGCAAGGAAATCAACGTGTCTGCTCTTCGCCATCATCATATCGCATCAACTTTCATTAAATGCCAAAGGTTCCCCAAGCTTCCGTGACATAGCCGCTCAATTCAGAACAACGTCAACACCGTCCACTATTCCCTTCATTATTTACATTTTTCTACGCCCATTTTCCCGGACTCCACAATGTTAATCAAAGCGTCTTACATTTGTTTGTTCTTTTCGGATGTTGAAGAGTGTCTGTATTTCCCTTTCACAGACTTCCCTTCTCGCCCTTCCCATTCACCACTGCCCCTAATGCAAGTGAACATGCATGTGAAACTAGGATATGACTTCTCGCAATCTTTACGAACATTCATCAATAAACTTACATGATCAAGCTCATCGCATATGATGGCGGCCACAGAAAGATCAAATGTAACTTCAGCGCATTTGTGCCAGCATTTCTCGGCAAACAATGGCATGTACATTCTCTCAGTTTTCCGAGTTTTATTTCCAAGTATGCGCATTTACCACGAAAAATCCCTGTGGTATCTGGGACGTCTTAGTCGCGAAGCTCCTCGAACATCACGCAGATTAAATAATGCATTTGGCGCTTCAAAACCCCACGACAAACCAACTACGGGTGCAGCTGCACACCAACAAATTCCACCAGCATGTCGTTTCGTCAATTTCGTAATAAACTTCAAAATTACAAATAAAAAAATCCCAAACATAAGAAGCATAAAAATCAGATGGTAAAAACATCTGTCACGCACTTCTGCCTCCCTTATGAAAATGTCAAAAGCAATCCTACCCAAGGGGACGACACAGACTAGTACCACAGGCATCCAGAACATTTTACGCGAAGGGAGAGCGTCCAAAAACCCTCCGCCTCCCGTCAAGTCCCATTCAACTGGACGATGGCCGGTCCGTTACGCCCCTCCCCAGCTAACGCCTCGGGCAGGGTCACCGCTCGTGGTGGATCACGGCCGGCCGCTATAAAACCCCGTCACACACACCAGCAGGCATCAGACGATCACAGCTCACCAGCCAGCTCACCGCACAAACATGAAGGTAAGGAGCGAAGGGATGGCGAATCGGGTGACGCATAATAGAGATCACAAGTATTGCAATGTCAGCATTCATATATATCAGCTAATATAACTAACGCATTTCCTATTCCACAGGTCTTTATCGCCGCCGCCCTCCTGGCCGTTGCCGCCGCCGACAACACGCCGTACACCACTGCAGCCCCTGCCTACCACCAGCCCACCTACAAGGCCCCGGCCCCGGCCTACCACCAGCCCAACTACGACGAAGCTCCCAAGTACGATTTCAACTACGACGTGCACGGCTACGGTGACTACGCTCCTCAGTTCAATGCACAGGAGGACCGTGACGGCTACAACACCCAGGGATCTTACTCTGTTGTCCTTCCCGACGGCCGTACTCAGACGGTGACCTACACCGTCAACGGAGATGGAGGCTACGTGGCTGAGGTCACCTACGACGGCGAGGCCAAGTACCCCGAGTACCACCCCGCTCCGGCTTACAAGGCTGAGCCTGCGTACAAGCCCGCTCCAGCCTACAAGCCCGCTTACAAGCCCGCCCCGGCCTACAAGCCCGCTCCCACCTACAAGCCCGCCCCCACCTACAAGCCGGCTCCCACCTACAAGCCCACTCCCGCCTACAACTAAGCAAGTTTCTGTTGCTTAGCAAATCATAACAGCAAAGTCCTTCACGGTGTGAATGTTGTACACTTTGTGCGGTATTTATTGTGTGACCGTGTAAGAGAGATACTAATAAAGCAAAATCAAAACCACTTGGTTTAAATAATGTTATGAAGCCACACACACGGAACTCGACGAACGCTGTGGTGCCTGAGACCCAAAATATGAAATGAGTACGAAAGACAATGTCCAACAACGGTACTGACCAAAGTAATGTCCTAACAGTCGCACTGACTAAATCAATGTTCTTCGAAAAGCAAAGAGAAGATGCGAAAAAGACAACGCATGATAACATGAATCATATCACCTTATATTATAATGTAGAGTAAGTTCATGTAAGTTTTTCTGGGAAACGTACGTTAAAGGGGACGAACAAGGGCGTTAGAACCAGGGGTAAGTGGGTAGCTACTCTCCCCAACTTTGGGCCACATTTAACATCAACTCTATGACGTTGCATGGAAAGAAACGAGTAAAAATCACGTCTGGACCCCCCCCCCCCCCAGCCTCCACAGAGGTTCAACCGCGCCTGGGGACGAAGAACTGACGGTTAATGACCTACATTTTTCCGTTTCAACAACAGAGCACACAGATGGCTATCCCCACCCCAAAAAAGGTAAGGTGGAGCTAAAAAAGGCCATACAGAATACAGTCATGCAGGGCATTCTTGAAAAGTTATATATTTTCATGTCGTAAGGCATAGGGTAAGTACATTTCCTCCTAACCTTCCTGTCAGTTGTGTTTAGGAGGCCCAGACACCACAACATTTTAGAACTGGGAGACTTGTCATTTTCACTAAGATAACTAGTGAGGCGAATGACGACTGTAGTCTTCTGCATTTCACTCCCAACTTGGAAAAATACTACAAAATAGTGTCTGACTTGTACTTTTTTAAATACAATATTTCCAAACACAAAGATGTCTTTTCAGAATATTTTAGAATCATATACACGCGGAATTGCAACTAATTTCAATGTCACGCGACCATGACAGTTCGCTGTCATTATGGAGCGACTAAAAAAAGGAAAGTGAAATATTTCTCCCCTAAACGACCTCAGTAATTCCCTACAAGAATTCGTCCATCACCGCCTCTACCACTGACCTCGTTATTTTTGCTCATTTCTCACACATTCTGGATTCACAATATGCCGCCAGATGTGGACTAACTTACTCATACATGCATCGAAATTGCTCAATGGATGTTAATAATTACTGGTCGCTAATTTTTTTAGCGCCATCGAAGCATCCAGTTACGCATGCTGACACACACAATACAACGATAAAACTGTCCTGAAACCTACACCATGTGTGCGGTTATCTTATGACGTATAGAGCATCAGCGAGGGCGCCACGTATTCAGGACAGCGGGACACCGGCGTTTTGAACTCCTCATTGTCCAGGCACGGCAGATGGGACAGCAACTTTTCCGAGCTAGGGGGCCAGTTGCTGTTGCTACCAAGTCCCCCCCCCGGCTCAAGGTGGCGCCAGCACAACTGGGTACAGGGAGACTTCAGTCAAAAAATGAGGCGATGGGTAGAAACGGCGAGACACGGGTGAAAATGGTGTGCCAATAATTATTGTCCATTAAAATCACCTGGCGCAAAAGGAATGACAGTGAAACAATTCCAGGAATCGTCATGTACACAAGTACGAGCTAAGGCGTTGATAATGCAAATGCAAGAAGATGGAAAAAAGGCAATGGACCGTGCTCAGCAGGGAAAACATCATGATGCAGTGTCTAGTGGATGCCAAGTTATTTACCTGCACAACGCGTCGTGACCGGGACGGAACGGCCGTTAAATATTTGATTTTTTCAAGTATAACTTACTTGGCCTACGGCTTCGTTCGCAATCGTGCTAGGTTAGGTCTATATTTCACCAAAGAAGAAAAAAGACTTTCACTTGTTCTAGCTTCATAACTGCCACAAACACCAGAGCACGGCACATGTCATGGAAACAAGAACAAAAAGAGCAACTAGGCATCATGCAAATGACCAAGCATGGAAATGAACGTGTCTGCTATTCCCCGTCATCATATCGCATCAACTTTCATTAAATGCCAAAGGCCACTATTCCTTTAATTATTTACGTTTTTCTACGCCGATTCTCCCGCACTCCACAATGTTAATCAAAGCGTCTCACATTTGTTTGTTCTTTTCGGATGTTGAAGAGTGTCTGTATTTGCCTTTCACAGACTTCCCTTCTCGCCCTTCCCATTTACCACTGCCCCTAATGCAAGTGAACACGCATGTGAAACTAGGATATGACTTCTCGCAATCTTTATGAACATTCATCAATAACCTTACACGATCAAGCTTATCCCATATCATGGCGGCCACAGAAAGACCAAATGTAACTTCAGCGCATTTGTGCCAGCATTTCTCGGCAAACAATGGCAAGTATTCTCCGAGTTTTCGGAGTTTTATTCCCAAGTATGTGCATTTACCACGAAAAATCCCTGTGCGATCCGGGACGCCTTAGTCGTGAAGCTTCTGGAACATGACGCAGATGAAATAATGCACTTGGCGCTTCAAAACCCCGCGACAAACCAACTACGGGTGCAGCTGCACACCAACAAATTCCACCAGCGTGTCATGTCGTCAAATTCGTAATAAACTTCAAAATTACAAATAAAAAAATCCCAAACATAAGAAGCATAAAAATCAGATGGAAAAAACATCTGTCACACACTTCTGCCTCCCTTATGAAAATGTCAAAAGCAATCCTACCCAAGGGGACGACACAGACTAGTACCACAGGCATCCAGAACATTTTACGCGAAGGGAGAGCGTCCAAAAACCCTCCGCCTCCCGTCAAGTCCCATTCAACTGGACGATGGCCGGTCCGTTACGCCCCTCCCCAGCTAACGCCTCGGGCAGGGTCACCGCTCGTGGTGGATCACGGCCGGCCGCTATAAAACCCCGTCACACACACCAGCAGGCATCAGACGATCACAGCTCACCAGCCAGCTCACCGCACAAACATGAAGGTAAGGAGCGAAGGGATGGCGAATCGGGTGACGCATAATAGAGATCACAAGTATTGCAATGTCAGCATTCATATATATCAGCTAATATAACTAACGCATTTCCTATTCCACAGGTCTTTATCGCCGCCGCCCTCCTGGCCGTTGCCGCCGCCGACAACACGCCGTACACCACTGCAGCCCCTGCCTACCACCAGCCCACCTACAAGGCCCCGGCCCCGGCCTACCACCAGCCCAACTACGACGAAGCTCCCAAGTACGATTTCAACTACGACGTGCACGGCTACGGTGACTACGCTCCTCAGTTCAATGCACAGGAGGACCGTGACGGCTACAACACCCAGGGATCTTACTCTGTTGTCCTTCCCGACGGCCGTACTCAGACGGTGACCTACACCGTCAACGGAGATGGAGGCTACGTGGCTGAGGTCACCTACGACGGCGAGGCCAAGTACCCCGAGTACCACCCCGCTCCGGCTTACAAGGCTGAGCCTGCGTACAAGCCCGCTCCAGCCTACAAGCCCGCTTACAAGCCCGCCCCGGCCTACAAGCCCGCTCCCACCTACAAGCCCGCCCCCACCTACAAGCCGGCTCCCACCTACAAGCCCACTCCCGCCTACAACTAAGCAAGCTGTTGCTTAGCAAATCATAACAGCAAAGTCCTTCACGGTGTGAATGTTGTACACTTTGTGCGGTATTTATTGTGTGACCGTGTAAGAGAGATACTAATAAAGCAAAATCAAAACCACTTGGTTTAAATAATGTTATGAAGCCACACACACGGAACTCGACGAACGCTGTGGTGCCTGAGACCCAAAATATGAAATGAGTACGAAAGACAATGTCCAACAACGGTACTGACCAAAGTAATGTCCTAACAGTCGCACTGACTAAATCAATGTTCTTCGAAAAGCAAAGAGAAGATGCGAAAAAGACAACGCATGATAACATGAATCATATCACCTTATATTATAATGTAGAGTAAGTTCATGTAAGTTTTTCTGGGAAACGTACGTTAAAGGGGACGAACAAGGGCGTTAGAACCAGGGGTAAGTGGGTAGCTACTCTCCCCAACTTTGGGCCACATTTAACATCAACTCTATGACGTTGCATGGAAAGAAACGAGTAAAAATCACGTCTGGACCCCCCCCCCCCCCAGCCTCCACAGAGGTTCAACCGCGCCTGGGGACGAAGAACTGACGGTTAATGACCTACATTTTTCCGTTTCAACAACAGAGCACACAGATGGCTATCCCCACCCCAAAAAAGGTAAGGTGGAGCTAAAAAAGGCCATACAGAATACAGTCATGCAGGGCATTCTTGAAAAGTTATATATTTTCATGTCGTAAGGCATAGGGTAAGTACATTTCCTCCTAACCTTCCTGTCAGTTGTGTTTAGGAGGCCCAGACACCACAACATTTTAGAACTGGGAGACTTGTCATTTTCACTAAGATAACTAGTGAGGCGAATGACGACTGTAGTCTTCTGCATTTCACTCCCAACTTGGAAAAATACTACAAAATAGTGTCTGACTTGTACTTTTTTAAATACAATATTTCCAAACACAAAGATGTCTTTTCAGAATATTTTAGAATCATATACACGCGGAATTGCAACTAATTTCAATGTCACGCGACCATGACAGTTCGCTGTCATTATGGAGCGACTAAAAAAAGGAAAGTGAAATATTTCTCCCCTAAACGACCTCAGTAATTCCCTACAAGAATTCGTCCATCACCGCCTCTACCACTGACCTCGTTATTTTTGCTCATTTCTCACACATTCTGGATTCACAATATGCCGCCAGATGTGGACTAACTTACTCATACATGCATCGAAATTGCTCAATGGATGTTAATAATTACTGGTCGCTAATTTTTTTTAGCGCCATCGAAGCATCCAGTTACGCATGCTGACACACACAATACAACGATAAAACTGTCCTGAAACCTACACCATGTGTGCGGTTATCTTATGACGTATAGAGCATCAGCGAGGGCGCCACGTATTCAGGACAGCGGGACACCGGCGTTTTGAACTCCTCATTGTCCAGGCACGGCAGATGGGACAGCAACTTTTCCGAGCTAGGGGGCCAGTTGCTGTTGCTACCAAGTCCCCCCCCGGCTCAAGGTGGCGCCAGCACAACTGGGTACAGGGAGACTTCAGTCAAAAAATGAGGCGATGGGTAGAAACGGCGAGACACGGGTGAAAATGGTGTGCCAATAATTATTGTCCATTAAAATCACCTGGCGCAAAAGGAATGACAGTGAAACAATTCCAGGAATCGTCATGTACACAAGTACGAGCTAAGGCGTTGATAATGCAAATGCAAGAAGATGGAAAAAAGGCAATGGACCGTGCTCAGCAGGGAAAACATCATGATGCAGTGTCTAGTGGATGCCAAGTTATTTACCTGCACAACGCGTCGTGACCGGGACGGAACGGCCGTTAAATATTTGATTTTTTCAAGTATAACTTACTTGGCCTACGGCTTCGTTCGCAATCGTGCTAGGTTAGGTCTATATTTCACCAAAGAAGAAAAAAGACTTTCACTTGTTCTAGCTTCATAACTGCCACAAACACCAGAGCACGGCACATGTCATGGAAACAAGAACAAAAAGAGCAACTAGGCATCATGCAAATGACCAAGCATGGAAATGAACGTGTCTGCTATTCCCCGTCATCATATCGCATCAACTTTCATTAAATGCCAAAGGCCACTATTCCTTTAATTATTTACGTTTTTCTACGCCGATTCTCCCGCACTCCACAATGTTAATCAAAGCGTCTCACATTTGTTTGTTCTTTTCGGATGTTGAAGAGTGTCTGTATTTGCCTTTCACAGACTTCCCTTCTCGCCCTTCCCATTTACCACTGCCCCTAATGCAAGTGAACACGCATGTGAAACTAGGATATGACTTCTCGCAATCTTTATGAACATTCATCAATAACCTTACACGATCAAGCTTATCCCATATCATGGCGGCCACAGAAAGACCAAATGTAACTTCAGCGCATTTGTGCCAGCATTTCTCGGCAAACAATGGCAAGTATTCTCCGAGTTTTCGGAGTTTTATTCCCAAGTATGTGCATTTACCACGAAAAATCCCTGTGCGATCCGGGACGCCTTAGTCGTGAAGCTTCTGGAACATGACGCAGATGAAATAATGCACTTGGCGCTTCAAAACCCCGCGACAAACCAACTACGGGTGCAGCTGCACACCAACAAATTCCACCAGCGTGTCATGTCGTCAAATTCGTAATAAACTTCAAAATTACAAATAAAAAAATCCCAAACATAAGAAGCATAAAAATCAGATGGAAAAAACATCTGTCACGCACTTCTGCCTCCTTTAGGAAAATATCAAAACAATCCTACCCAAGGGGACGACACGGACTACTACCTCAGGCATCCAGAATATTTTACGCGAAAGGAGAGCGTCCAAAAACCCTCCGCCTCTCGTCAAGTCCCATTCAACTGGACGATGGCCGGTCGGTTACGCCCCTCCCCAGCTAACGCCCCGGGCAGGGTCACCGCTCGTGGTGATGACGGCCGGCCGCTATAAAACCCCGTCACACACACCGGCAGGCATCAGACGATCACAGCTCACCAGCCAGCTCACCGCACAAACATGAAGGTAAGGAGCGAAGGGATGGCGAATCGGGTGACGCATAATAGAGATCACAAGTATTGCAATGTTAGCATTCATATATATCAGCTAATATAACTAACGCATTTCATATTCCACAGGTCTTTATCGCCGCCGCCCTCCTGGCCGTTGCCGCCGCCGACAACACGCCGTACACCACTGCAGCCCCTGCCTACCACCAGCCCACCTACAAGGCCCCGGCCCCGGCCTACCACCAGCCCAACTACGACGAAGCTCCCAAGTACGATTTCAACTACGACGTGCACGGCTACGGTGACTACGCTCCTCAGTTTAATGCACAGGAGGACCGTGACGGCTACAACACCCAGGGATCTTACTCTGTTGTCCTTCCCGACGGCCGTACTCAGACGGTGACCTACACCGTCAACGGAGATGGAGGCTACGTGGCTGAGGTCACCTACGACGGCGAGGCCAAGTACCCCGAGTACCACCCCGCTCCGGCTTACAAGGCTGAGCCTGCGTACAAGCCCGCTCCGGCCTACAAGCCCGCTTACAAGCCCGCCCCGGCCTACAAGCCCGCTCCCACCTACAAGCCAGCTCCCACCTACAAGCCCGCCCCCACCTACAAGCCGGCTCCCACCTACAAGCCCACTCCCGCCTACAACTAAGCAAGCTTTTACTCTTGCTTAGCAAATCACCACAACAAAGTCCTTCACGGTGTGAATGTTGTGCATTTATGTGCAGTATTTATTGTGTGACCGTGTAAGAGAGGTGCCAATAAAGTAAAATCGAAACCATTTAGTTTAAGTAATGGTATGAAGCCACACACACGGAACTCGACGAAGGCTGTGGTGCCCGAGACCCAAAATATGAAATGAGTACGAAAGACAAAGTCAGACAGCGGTACTGACCAAATTAATCTTCTGACAGCGGTACTGACTAAATTAATGTTCTTCGAACAGCGAAGGGAAGACACGAAAAAGACAACGCATGATAACATGAACCATATCGCCTTATATTATAATGTAGAGTAAGTTCATGTATGTTTTTCTAGAAAATGCTCGTTAAAGGGGACGAACAAGGGGCGTTAGAACCAGGAGTAAGTGGGTAGCTACCCTCCCCAACTTTGGGTGACATTTAACATCAACCCCATGACGTTGCATGGAAAGAAACAAGTAAAAATCAAGTTTCGACCCCCAGCCTCCACAGAGGTTCAACCGCGCCTGGGGACGAAGAACTGACTGTTAATGACCTACATTTTTCCGTTTCAACAACAGAGCACACAGATGGCTATCCCCACCCCATAAAAGGTAAGGTGGAGGTAAAAAAGGCCATACAGAATAAAGTCATGCAGGGCATTCTTAAGAAGTTATATATTTTCATGTCGTACGGCATAGGGTAAGTACATTTCTTCCTAACCTAACTGTCAGTTGTGTTTAGGAAGCCCAGACACCACAACATTTTAGGACTGGGAGACTTGTCATTTTCAGTAAGGCAACTAGTGCGGCGTATGACGACTGCAGTCTTTTGCATTTCACTAACAATTTGGGGAAAAAAGAAACATTTCAAAATAGTGTCTGACTTGTACTTTTTCAAATACTATATTTCCAAACAAAAACATATCTTTTTAGCCTATTTTAGAATCATATACACGCGGAATTGCAACTAATTTCAATGTCTCGCGCCCATGACAGTTCGCTGTCATTACGGAGCGACTAAAAAAAGGAAAGCGAAATATTTCTCCCCTAAACGACCTCAGTAATTCCCTACAAGAATTCGTCCATCACCGCCTCTACCACTGACCTCGTTATTTCTGCTCATTTCTCACACATTCTGGATCCACAATATGCCGCCAGATGTGAACTAAGTTGCTCATACATGCATGGAAATTGCTCAATGGATGATAATAATTATTGATCGCTAATTTTTTTTAGCGCCATCGAAGCATACAGTAACGCATGCTGAACACAATACAACGATAAAACTGTCCTGAAACCTACACCATGTGTGCGGTTATCTTATGACGTATAGAGCATCAGCGAGGGCGCCACGTATTCAGGACAGCGGGACACCGGCGTTTTGAACTCCTCATTGTCCAGGCACGGCAGATGGAACAGCAACTTTTCCGAGCTAGGGGGCCAGTTGTTGTTGCTACCAAGTCCCCCCGACTCAAGGTGGCGCCAGCACCACTGGGTACACGAAGACTTCAACCAAACAATGAGGCGATGGGTGGAAACGGCGAGACATGGGTGAAAATGGTGTCACCTATATTAATACGCGGTTGAAATTTTTAGGTACATAATGTGCCAATAACTATTGTCCGTTAAAAGCACTTGGCGCAAAAGGAATGACAGTGAAACAATTCCAGGAATCGTCATGTACACAAGTACGAGCTAAGGCGTTGATAATGCAAATGCAAGAAGATGGAAATAAGGCAATGGACTGTGCTCAGCAGGGAAAACATCATGATTCAGTGTCTATTGGATGCCAAGTTACTTACCTGCACAACGCATCGTGACCAGGACGGAACGGCCGTTAAATATTTGATTTTTTCAAGTATAACTTATTCGGCCTACGGCTTCGTTCGCAATCGTGCTAGGTTACGTCTATATTTCACCAGAGAAGAAAAAAGACTTTCACTTCTTCTAGCTTCATAACTGCCACAAACACCAGACCACGGCACATGTCATGGAAACAAGAACAAAAAGAGCAACTAGGCATCATGCAAATGATCAAGCAAGGAAATGAACGTGTCTGCTCTTCGCCATCATCATACAGCATCAACTTTCATTAAATGCCAAAGCTTCCGTGACATAGCCGCTCAATTCAGAACAACGTCAACACCGTCCACTATTCCTTTCATTATTTACATTTTTCTACGCCCATTTTCCCGGACTCCACAATGTTAATCAAAGCGTTTTACATTTGTTTGTTCTTTTCGGATGTTGAAGAGTGTCTGTATTTCCCTTTCACAGACTTCCCTTCTCGCCCTTCCCATTCACCACTGCCCCTAATGCAAGTGAACATGCATGTGAAACTAGGATATGACTTCTCGCAATATTTATGAACATTCATCCATAAACTTGCACGATCAAGCTTATCGCATAAGATGGCGGCCACAGAAAGACCCAATGCAACTTCAGCGCATTTGTGCCAGCATTTCTCGGCAAACAACGGCATGTACATTCTCTGAGTTCTCGGAGTTTTATTTCCAAGTCTGTGCATTTACCACGAAAAATCCCTGTGGGATCTGGGACATCTTAGTCGCAAAGCTCCTGGAACATGATCCAGATTAAATAATGCATTTGGCGCTTCAAAACCCGACAACAAACCAACTACTTGGTGCAGCTTCACACCAAGAAATTCCACCAGCGTGTCGTTTCGTCAATTTCGTAAAAAACTTCAAAATTACAAATAAAAAAATCCCAAACGTAAGAAGCATAAAAATCAGATGGAAAAAACATCTGTCACGCACTTCTGCCTCCTTTATGAAAATGTCAAAAGCAATCCTACCCAAGGGGACGACACAGACTAGTACCTCAGGCATCCAGAACATTTTACGCGCAGGGAGAGCGTACAAAAACCCTCCGCCTCCCGTCAAGTCCCATTCAACTGGACGATGGCCGGTCGGTTACGCCCCTCCCCAGCTAACGCCCCGGGCAGGGTCACCGCTCGTGGTGGACCACGGCCGGCCGCTATAAAACCCCGTCACACACATCAGCAGGCATCAGACGATCACAGCTCACCAGACAGCTCACAGCACAAACATGAAGGTAAGGAGCAGTGGGATGGCGAATCGGGTGACGCATAACAGAGATCACAAGTACTGCAATGTCAGCATTAATATGTATCAGCTAATATAACTAGCGCATTTCCTATTCCATAGGTCTTTATCGCCGCCGCCCTCCTGGCCGTTGTCGCCGCCGACAACACGCCGTACACCACTGCCGCCCCTGCGTACCACCAGCCCACCTACAAGGCCCCGGCCCCGGCCTACCACCAGCCCAGCTACGACGAAGCTCCCAAGTACGACTTCAACTACGACGTGCACGGCTACGGCGACTACGCTCCTCAGTTCAACGCCCAGGAGGACCGTGACGGCTACAACACCCAGGGATCTTACTCTGTTGTCCTTCCCGACGGCCGTACTCAGACGGTGACCTACACCGTCAACGGAGATGGAGGCTACGTGGCTGAGGTCACCTACGACGGCGAGGCCCAGTACCCCGAGTACCATCCCGCTCCGGCTTACAAGGCTGAGCCTGCGTACAAGCCCGCTCCAGCCTACAAGCCCGCTTACAAGCCCGCCCCAGCCTACAAGCCCGCCCCGGCCTACAAGCCCGCTCCCACCTACAAGCCCGCCCCCACCTACAAGCCGGCTCCCACCTACAAGCCCACTCCCGCCTACAACTAAGCAAGCTTTTACTCTTGCTTAGCAAATCACCACAACAAAGTCCTTCACGGTGTGAATGTTGTGCATTTATGTGCGGTATTTATTGTGTGACCGTGTAAGAGAGATATTAATCAAGCAAAATCAAAACCATTTGGTTTAAGTAATGGTATGAAGCCACACACACGGAACTCGAAGAAGGCTGTGGTGCTCCGAGACCCAAAATATGAAATGAGTACGAAAGACAAAGTCCAACAGACGGTACTGACCACATTAATCTTCTAACAGCGGTACTGACTAAATCAATGTTCTTCGAAAAGCAAAGGGAAGACGCGAAAAAGACAACGCATGACAACATGAACCATATCGCCTTATATTACAATGTACAGTAAGTTCATGTAAGTTTTTCTGGGAAATGTACGTTAAAGGGGACGAACAGGGGCGTTAGAACCAGGGGTAAGTGGGTAGCTACTCTCCCCAACTTTGGGCGACATTTAACATCAACCCCATGACGTTGCATGGAAAGAAACGAGTAAAAATCAAGTTTGGACCCCCCAGCCTCCACAGAGGTTTAACCGCGCCTGGGGACGAAGAACTGACTGTTAATGACCTACATTTTTCCGTTTCAACAACAGATCACACATATGGCTATCCCCAACCCAAAAAAAGGTAAGGTGGAGCTAAAAAAGTCATATAGAATACAGTCATGCAGGGCATTCTTAAGAAATTTTACATCTTCATGTCGTACGGCATAGGGTAAGTACATTTCCTCCTAAACTTACTGTCAGTTGTGTTTAGGAAGCCCAGACACCACAACATTTTAGAACTGGGAGACTTGTCATTTTCAGTACAGACAACTAGTGCGGCGTATGACGACTGCAGTCTTTTGCATTTCATTCCCAATTTGGAAAAAAACATTTCAAAATAGTGTCTGACTTCTACTTTTTCAAATACTATATTTCCAGACACAAACATGTCATTTTAGCCTATTTCAGAATCATATACACGCGAAACTACAACTAACATTCTGGATCAATGTCACACGAGCCCATGACAGTTCGCTGTCATTACTGAGCGACTAAAAAAAGGAAAGTGAAATATTTTTCCCCTAAACGACCTCAGTAATTCCCTACCAGAATTCGTCCATCACCGCCTCTACCACTGACCTCGTTATTTTTGCTCATTTCTCACACATTCTGGATCCACAATATGCCGCCAGATGTGGACTAAGTTACTCATACATGCATCGAAACAGCTCAATGGATGATAATAATTACTGATTGCTTATTTTTTGCGCCATCGAAGCATCCGGTTACGCATGCTGACACACACAATACAACGATAGAACTATCCTGAAACCTACACCATGAGTGCGGTTATCTCACGACGTGTGGGGCATCAGCGGGGACGCCACGTATTCAGGACAGCGGGACACCGGCGTTTTGAACTCCTCATTGTCCAGGCACGGCAGATGGAACAGCAACTTTTCCGAGCTAGGGGGCCAGTTGCTGTTGCTACCAAGTCCCCCCCCCCCCGGCTCAAGGTGGCGCCAGCACCACTGGGTACAGGGAGACTTCAGCCAAACAATGAGGCGATGGGTACAAACGGCGAGACATGGGTCAAAATGGTGTGCCAATAATTATTGTCCGTTAAAAGCACCTGGCGCAAAAGGAATGCCAGTGACACAATTCCAGAAATCGTCATGTAGACAAGTGCGAGCTAAGGCGTTGATAATGCAAATGCAAGAAGATGGGAATAAGGCAATGGACTGTGCTCAGCAGGGAAAACAACATGATTCAGTGTCCATTGGAAGCCAAGTTATTTATCTGCACAACGCGTCGTGACCGGGACGGAACAGACCGTTAAATATTTGATTTTTTCAAGCATAACTTACTCGGCCTACGGCTTCGTTCGCAATCGTGCTAGGTTAGGTCTATATGTCACCAGAGATGAAAAAAGACTTTCCCTTCTTCTAGCTTCATAACTGCCACAAACACCAGAGCACGGCACATGTCATGGAAACAAGAACATAAAGAGCAACTAGGCATCATGCAAATAATCAAGCAAGGAAATGAACGTGTCTGCTCTGCGCCATCATCATATGGCATCAACTTTCATAAAATGCCAAAGGTTCCCCAAGCCTTCGTGGCATAGCCGCTAAATTCAGAACAACGTCAACACCGTCCACTATTCCTTTCATTATTTACATTTTTCTATGCCCATTCTCTCGGACTCCACAATGTTAACCAAAGCGTCTTACATTTGTTTGTTCCTTTCGGATGTTGAAGAGTGTCTGTATTTCCCTTTCACAGACTTCACTTCTCGCCCTTCCCATTCACCACTGCCCCTAATGCAAGTGAACAGGCACGTGAAGGTAGGATATAACTTCTCGCAATCTTTATGAACATTCATCAATAAACTTACATGATCAAGCTTATCGCATATCATGGCGGCCAAAGAAAGACCAAATGTAACTTCAGCGCATTTGTGCCAGCATTTCTCGGCAAACAATGGCATGTACATTCTCTGAGCTTTCGGAGTTTTATTTCCAAGTATGTGCGTTTATCACGAAAATTCCCTGTGGGATCCGGGACGTCTTAGTCGCGAAGCTTCTGGAACGTGATGCAGATTAAATAATGCATTTGGCGCTTCAAAACCCCACGACAAACCAACTACGGGTGCAGCTGCACATCAAGAAATTCCACCAGCGTGTCGTTTCGTCAATTTCGTAAAAAAACTTCAAAATTACAAATAAAAAAATCCAAAAGTAAAGCACATAAAAATGAGTGGAAAAGGCATTTTTTAAAAAACAAAGATGCGCAAAGAAAAACATCAAAATACCATCCGGACTGGTAACAACGCACGTCTGCCTCCTTTATGAAAATGTCAAAAGCAATCATACCCAAGGGGACGACAGACTAGTACCTCAGGCATCCAGGACATTTTACGCGCAGGGAGAGCGTACAAAACCCTCCGCCTCTCGTCAAGTCCCATTCAACTGGACGATGGCCGGTCGGTTACGCCCCTCCCCAGCTAAGGCCCCGGGCAGGGTCACCGCTCGTGGTGATGACGCCCGGCCGCTATAAAACCCCGTCACACACACCAGCACGCATCACACGATCACAGCTCACCAGCCAGGTCACAGCACAAACATGAAGGTAAGGAGCAGTGCACAATGGTGATTCACATTTCAAACATCAGATTGCAGACAATGAAATGCCTGCAGATATAGGCAACAGATATCCAGCTGTCAGATGAGGACCAAAAACTTCTACCTTTACTCCGGTCACATTATGGATAACTAACGCCTTTCTTTTCCACAGGTGTTCATCGCCGCCGCCCTCCTGGCCGTTGCCGCCGCTGACAACACGCCGTACACCACTGCTGCCCCGGCCTACCACCAGCCCACCTACAAGGCACTCGGCCCCGGCCTACCACCAGCCCAGCTACGACGAAGCTCCCAAATACGACTTCAACTACGACGTCCACGGCTACGGCGACTACGAGCCTCAGTTCAACGCACAGGAGGACCGTGACGGCTACAACACCCAGGGATCTTACTCTGTCGTCCTTCCCGACGGTCGTACCCAGACGGTGACCTACACCGTCAACGGAGATGGGGGCTACGTGGCTGAGGTCACCTACGAGGGCGAGGCCAAGTACCCCGAGTACCACCCCGCTCCGGCATACAAGGCTGAGCCTGCCTACAAGTCCGCCCCGGCCTACAAGCCTGCTTACAAGCCCGCCCCTGCCTACAAGCCCGCTCCCACCTACAAGCCCGCTCCCACCTACAAGCCTGCTCCCACCTACAAGCCCACTCCCGCCTACAACTAAGCAAGCATTTGCTGTTGCTTAGCAAAACACCAGAGCAAAGTCCCTCACCGTGTGACAATGTTGTGCATAAGTGTGTGGTATTTATTGTGTGACTGCGTCTGACGGACACTAATAAAATATAATCAAAATCATCTCGTTAAACTGATATTACGGCACCGTAAACACCCAACTCTACATCGACTATGGTATACGATGCCCAAAACATGGCATTAGTACGAAAAAATATCTTACAGTGATAATGATTACATTGATGTTCTTCGGAAAACAACAAAAATATATGTAGACAATGCATGATAATATCAGTATCATCTTACGTGGTGCTGCAGAGCAGGCTCACGTTAGTTTTTTTCGGAAATGTAAGCGAGGCAGGACGCAGAAATCATTGCTAATGACCTAAAGTTTTCTTTTCCAACAACAGAAACACAGAGGGCTATCCCACCAAAAAAAGCTAAGATGGAGCCAGGAAGCACGATATGTAACAGAGTTTCAGAGAGCCTTTTCAAGAAACGATATATTTCCGTGTTCTCTGGCATTCAAGCAAGCAATGGGTAAGTAGTTTTGGTTCTAACCTCACTGTCAGTTGTGTGTTTTCCAGGCCCAGAGCCCACGACATCTTAGAATTAGATGTGTCATTATAAGTAAGACAACTAGGGCGGCGTATGTCGACTGCAGTCTTTTGTGTTTCACTTTCATTAAAAAAAATATTTCGAAATGGCGTACAACTCGTCTTTTTTCAAAGCCTGCATTTCCCGAAACAAGCATACCTTTATAACCCATTTAATAAAACCGAGCAATTACATGTACATATGCATGTACATGCATACATAAACTCCATTTTATTAATTATTTAAAAAAAAAAAAAAAAAAAAAAAAAAAAAAAAAAAAAATAAATTTTATATAATACATCCATTTATTACAATTACAATACGTCCGCCGATGAAGGTTCACTGTGGTTATTGAGCCGCCAAAAAAGGGGAATGATTCTTCGCCTCACGGAATTCTGCTCAAACCTCACCGATCTGAGAAGTTTGCTAACCGAATTCATCAGTGCGCTGTTACTATTTGCCTCGCCGTTTCTGTTCATTTCTCAAATATTCTGGATCCAGAATATATCGCCAGATGTGGACTGCGTTGCTCATTCACTCATCAAAATTGCTCATTTGATCACCAGAATTACTCATTGCTAATCTTCGAGGCATCTTCGAGGCATCAAGTTACGATTGTTGACACAGACAATGCAATGATAACATTGTTCTGAAACCTACACCATGTGTTCAGTTATCTTGTCATGACGTGCTGGGCATCAGTGGCGGAGCCACGTATTCAGGACAGAGGGACAAACGACGTTTTAGAGTTCTTTCTTTCCATGCTCGGCCAATGGGATTGTAACTTTTCCAAGCTAGGAGGCCAGTTGTCTTTCCTAGCCCCCTCCCTTCCATCTCCCGCTGGCGCCGCTACTGTCGGTACAGTGAGACTTCATTCAGACAATGAGGCGATGAGTAAAAACGGTGAGACATGAGAAAAAATCGGTGCACCGATAACCACTGTCCATCAAAAGCACCTATCGCAAAAGGACTCACAGTGAAAACAACCCCTGGAATCCCTGTGTGGACAGTTGCGAGCTAAGGCAATGATAAAGCAAATGCAGAAGCACAGAAATAAAGCAATGGACTATGCACAGTCGTGACATCATGGTTCAGTGGTACCCACCGGCTGGGAAGTTATTTGCCTGCAGAAGACGTTATAGCCGGTCCGTGCCGGCCGTTCAATAATTCGTTTTTTTTCAAATGCAACTCACTCGGCCCACGGCTTCCGTCGACATCGAGTCAGGTGATGTCTATATTTCCCCGGAGAAGAAAACAGGTCTTTGCTTGTTTTAATTTCATAAATGCCATAAGAAAGCAACAAAAAACATTTCACGGGAAGAATAAAAAGAGCAAAAGGCAAAAGGGAATCATGAAAATGATGCAGATGCATCGCACCTGCATGCCAAGAAACGACCTGTCTGCTATTCACCATCATTATACCGTGTGAACTTCATAAAATGCTAAAGGTTCCCCAAGTTTCCGTCAAATACCCGCTCAATACAGTACAATGCCGATAATGTCCAATGTTATTTTTCTTCTTTACATTTTTGTTTTCTTTCTCCCGGGTAACACGATGCTGATCAATGCGTCCTTCATTTGCTTCTTCTTTTCGTATTTTGGGGCATGTCTGCATTTGTCATTCCCGAATTTGCCTTATCACCATTCCCATTAGGCAATACCCTTATTCAATTTACAATAAATGTGAAATTAGGATATGGCATGTCATAATCTATATCAAACACCATCAATATACCTACATGATCAACCTTATCGGATATGATGACAGCCACAGCAAGACCAAATGTAGTTTGAGTGCATTTGTCCCAGCATTTCTCGGCAAACAATGGCGTGTTCTTTCCCCGAATTTTCGGAATTTTACTTCATGTACGTGCATTTACCACGAAAGATCCCCGGGAGGATCTGGCTTGTCTTCGTTGCGAAGCTTGCTGGAGCGTCCTCCGGAGTAAATAATACATTTGGCGCTTCAAAGTTCGTTGCAAAACCATTTGCGAATGGCACTAAACAGGAAACATTCACACCATCGTGTCATTTCGTAAATTTCGCAGGAACTTCAAATTTGCCAAAAATCTCTTCCATGAAAGTGAGACGCACATAATTCAATTCGTTAAAACATCCACACAGGACCTCTACTTCCATTACGGAAATGTCAAAGCGCTACTATCCAAGGGGACAACACAGATTTGTATCTAAAAGGCATGCAGAAGATTCCACGAAAAGGAACGGCGTACAAAAACAAACTCCCGCCTCTCGTCAAGTCCAATTCAACTGGACGACAGCCAGACGGTCACGCCCCTCCCCAGCTAACGCCCCGGGCAGGGTCACCGCTCGTGGTGGACCACGGCCGGCCGCTATAAAACCCCGTCACACACAGCAGCAGGCATCAGACGATCACAGCTCACCAGCCAGCTCACAGCACAAACATGAAGGTAAGGAGCAGTGCAATGGTGATTCTCATTTCAAACATCAGATTGCAAACAATGAAATGCCTGCAGATATACGTAACAGATATCCAGCTATAAGACAAGGACGAAGAACTCCTACTTACGCTTCGGTCAAATTATGGATAACTAACGCTTTTCTTTTCCACAGGTGTTCATCGCCGCCGCCCTCTTGGCCGTTGCCGCCGCTGACAACACGCCGTACACCACTGCAGCACCGGTCTACCATCAGCCCACCTACAAGGCCTCGGCCCCGGCCTACCACCAGCCCAGCTACGACGAAGCTCCCAAGTACGACTTCAACTACGACGTCCACGGCTACGGCGACTACGAGCCTCAGTTCAACGCACAGGAGGACCGTGACGGCTACAACACCCAAGGGATCTTACTCTGTTGTCCTTCCCGACGGCCGTACCCAGACGGTGACCTACACCGTCAACGGAGATGGGGGCTACGTGGCTGAGGTCACCTACGAGGGAGAGGCCAAGTACCCCGAGTACCACCCCGCTCCGGCATACAAGGCTGAGCCCGCATACAAGCCCGCCCCGGCCTACAAGCCTGCTTACAAGCCCGCCCCTGCCTACAAGCCCGCTCCCACCTACAAGCCTGCTCCCACCTACAAGCCCACTCCCGACTACAACTAAGCAAGCATTTGCTGTTGCTTAGCAAATCACCAGAGCAAAGTCCCTCATCGTGAGAATGTTGTGCATAAGTGTGTGGTATTTATTGTGTGACTGCGTCTGACGGACGCTAATAAAATATAATCAAAATCATCTGGTAAACTGATATTACGGCACCGTAAACACCGAACTCTACATCGACTATGGTACACGATGCCCAAAACATGACATGAGTATGAAAAAATATCTTACAGTGATAATGATTACATTGATGTTCTTCGGAAAACAACAAAAACATATGTAGACAATGTATGATAACATCAGTATCATCTTACGTGGTGGTGTAGAGCAGGCTTATGTTAGTTTTTTTCGGAAATGTAAGCCAGGGGAGGACGCAGAAATCATTGCTAATGACCTACACTTTTCTGTTCCAACAACAGAAACACAGAGGGCATATCCCACCAAAAAAGGCTAAGATGGAGCCAGGAAGTACGATATGTAGTAGAGTTTCGGAGAGCATTTTCAAGAAACGATATATTTCCGTGTTTCCTGGCATTCAAGCAAGCATTGGGTAAGTAGTTTTGGTCCTAACCTCACTGTCAATTGTGTGTTTTCGAGGCCCAGAGCCAACGACACCTTAGAACTAGATGTGTCATTATCAGTAAGACAACTAGGGCGGCGTATGACGACAGCATGTCTTCTGTGTTTCGCTTCCATTTTTACAACAACAAAAAAAATATATTTCGAAATGGCGTACGACTCGTCTTTCTTCAAAGCCTGCATTTCCCAACACAAACATACCTTTATAATCCATTTTATAAAACCGAGCAATTACATACATACATGCATACATACACCCCAACAATTACAATACGTCTGCCGATGAAGGTTCACTGTGGTCATTGAGCCGCCAAAAAAGGGGAATGATTCTTCGCCTCACGGAATTCTGCTCAAACCTGATCTGAGAAATTTGCTAACCGAATTCATCAGTATTCATCAGTGCGCTTTTACTATTTACTATAGTATACATCAGTATACATTTCTCCTCACTCCTCGCATATTCTGGATCCAGAATATATCGCCAGACGTGGAATATGTTGCTCATTTACTCACTGAAATTCCTCATTTGTTCACCAGATCACCACAATTACTCATTGCTAATCTCTTCGGCGCCATCGAAGCATCAAGTTACGCATGTTGACACAGACAATGCGATGATAACATTGTTCTGAAACCTACACCATGTGTTCAGTTATCTTGTCATGACGTGCTGGGCATCAGTGGCGGAGCCACGTATTCAGGACAAGGCGGCAAACGACGTTTTAGAGTTCTTTCTTTCCATGCTCGGCCAATGGGATTGTAACCTTTCCAAGCTAGGAGGCCAGTTGTCTTTCCTAGCCCCCTCCCTTCCATCTCCCGCTGGCGCCGCTACTGTCGGTACAGTGAGACTTCATTCAGACAATGAGGCGATGAGTAAAAACGGTGAGACATGACAAAAATCGGTGCACCGATAACCACTGTCCATCGAAAGCACCTATCGCAAAACGACTCACAGTAAAAACAACCCCAGGAATCCCTATGTGGACAGCTGCAAGCTAAGGCACTGATAAAGCAAATGCAGAAGCACAGAAATAAAGCAATGAACTATGCACAGTCGTGACATCATGGTTCTGTGGTACCCACCGGCTGGGAAGTTAATTGCCTGCAGAAGACGTTATGGCCGGTCCGTGCCGGCCGTTCAATAATTCGTTTTTTTCAAGTGCAACTCACTCGGCCCACGGCTTCCCGTCGAAATCGTGTCAGGTGATGTCTATATTTCCCCGGAGAAGAAAGATCTTTGCTTGTTTTAATTTCATAAATGCCATAAGAAACCAGAACAAAGAACATGTCACGGGAAGAACAAAAAGAGCAAAAGGAAATCATGGCAAATGATCCAAATACATCGCACCTGCATGCCAAGAAATGACCTGTCTGCTATTCGCCATCATCATATCGTGTCAACTTCACAAAATGCTAGAGGTTCCCCAAACTTCCGTGAAGTAACCGCCCGACACAATACAACGCCGATAATGTCCACTGTTCCTTCCCTCGTTTACATTTTTGTTTTCTTCGCCCTGGTTACACGATGCTGATCAATCCGTGGTCATTTGCTTGTTCTTTCCGAATTCTGGAACATATCTGTATTTCCAATTCACAGAATTGTCTTATCGCCAATCCCATTAGGCACTGGCCTTATTAAATGTGACATACACGTGGAATTAAAATATGACATGCCATGACCTATATCAGCATCTATCAATATACCTACATGATCAAGCTTCCGGGATATGATAGAAGCCACAGCTAGACCAAATGAAGCTTGAGTGCTTTTGTCCCAGCATTTTTCGGCAAACAATGGTGTGTTCTTACTCCCGAGTTTTCGGGATCTGATTTCCCTGTACGTGCATTTACCGCGAAAGACCCCGGGAGGATCAGGGTTGTCTAAGTCGCGAAACTCGTGGAGCATCTTCGGAGTAAATAATGCATTTGGCGCTTCAAAACTTGTTGCAAAACCATTTGTGACTGGAATTGCATAACAAACATTTACGCCAGCGTGTCATTTCGCCAATTTCGCAGGAACTTCAAATTTACCAAAAACCTTTTCACCAAAGTAAGACGTACACAATTCAGCTCGATAAAACATCCATCCCGGGCCTCTCCTTCCATTACGGAAATGTCAAAGTGCTTCTATCCAAGGGGACGATAAAGATTTGTATCTAAGGCATCCAGAAGACTTCACGCGAAGGGAGCGCGAACAAAAATCCCCCGCCTCTCGTCAAGTGGCATTCAACTGTACGACGGCCAGTCCGTCACGCCCCTCCCCGGCTAACGCCTCGGGCAGGGTCACCGCTCGTGGTGGACCACGGCCGACCGCTATAAAACCCCGTCACACAAATCAGCAGGCATCAGACGATCACAGTTCACCAGACAGCTCACAGCACAAACATGAAGGTTAGGAGCATCGCGATGGTGATTCTTATTTCAAACGTCCGACAGCAAACACTGGAATGCCAGCAGAAATACGCAGCAAATAAAAAGCTGTAAGATACGGGCCAAAAAGTCCTACTTTCAATACAGTCAGATTATGGATAACTACCGCATTTTCTTTCCAACAGGTGTTTATCGCCGCCGCCCTCCTGGCCGTTGCCGCCGCTGACAACACGCCGTACACCACTGCTGCCCCGGCCTACCACCAGTCCAGCTACAAGGCACCGGCTCCCGCCTACCACCAGCCCAGCTACGACGCAGCTCCCAAGTACGACTTCAACTACGACGTCCACGGCTACGGCGACTACGAGCCTCAGTTCAATGCCCAGGAGGACCGTGACGGCTACAACACCCAGGGATCGTACACCGTTGCCCTTCCCGATGGCCGTACCCAGACGGTGACCTACACCGTCAACGGAGATGGGGGCTACGCGGCTGAGGTCACCTATGAGGGCGAGGCCAAATACCCCGAGTACCACCCCGCCCCGGCTTACAAGGCTGAGCCTGCCTACAAGCCCGCCCCGGCCTACAAGCCTGCTTACAAACCAGCCCTGGCGTACAAGCCCGCTCCCACCTACAAGCCTGCTCCTACCTACAAGCCCACTCCCGCCTACAATTAAGGAAGCATTTCCTGTTGCTTAACAAGTCACCAGAACAAATTCCTTCACGTCGTAAATGTTGTTTATTTATGCGCAGTATTTATTGTGTGGGCGTCTCTGAAGGACGATAATAAAACAAATTCAGAACCATGCGGTTCATCTAGTGTTAGGAAACCACATACACGGAACTCTTGGCCAGCTGTGGTGCCTGAGGTCCAAAACATGAAACGAGTACGTAAGGCAATATCCAACAGCGGTAATGATCAAATTAATGTTCTTCGAAAAAACAAAATAATGAAAGGGAAAAGACAATACATGAAAAAATTAATTATATTATCTCACGTACTGACACAGAGTAAACTTAGATAAGTTTTTCTCCGAAATGTAAGTCAGGGAGAACGAAGACCTAATTGTTAATGACTTACATTTATCAGTTTCAACAACAGAACACACAGACGACTTTCCCACCCAAAAAAGGTAACATGGAGCTTGAAAAGAAAAATGTGGAACAGAGTCTTACAGAGAATTTTCAAGAAATCACATATTTTCATGTCGTCTGGCATTCAAACATGCACTGGGCAAGTACAATTCGTCCTAACCTTACTGTGAATCATGTGTTTTAGAAGCCCAGAGACCAAGACATTTTAGAATTGGGAAACTTGTCATTATCAGGAAGACAACTAGTGCGCCATATGGCAATACTGGTCTTCTGCATTTCACTTCCAATTGGGAATAGCGTCTGGCTCCCCCTCCCGCGTCTCCCTGTGACGCCAGCAATGTCGGGCACAGTCTGACTTGGGTCAAACAACGAGGCGACGAGCAAAAACGGTGAGACATGAGTAAAAATTGGTGCGTCGATAATTCCGGTCCGTTAAAAGCATCCATCGCAAAAAGACTGACGGTAATATATTTTATTACATATATATATATATATATATATATATATATATATATATGATAAAATAATAGCCAATGCCAGGACTCCCCATGTGCAAGCTCAGGCAGTACAAATGCAAGAACATAGAAATAAAGAGCTGAACTGTGCTCAGAAGTGAAAACATGATTCAGGCTCCATTGGTTGCGAAGTTATTTCCGTACACACGGCATTATGGCCGGGACGGACAGGCCGTTCAATATTTTTTTTTCAAATGCAACTTCCTCGGTCTAGGGCTTCGTTCGTAATCGCTGCAGGGTATGTTTAAATCTTACCAGAGAAGAAAAGAGACTTTTGCTCGTTTAATCTTCACAACTGCTACAAAATGCAGAACACAGCACACGTCATAAAAGGGACAATAAGAACAACTGCACATCACACAAATGATCAAAATGTATCACAGCTGCATTTAAAGAAATGGACGTGTCTGCTCTTCGCCATCATCATATCCTACCAGCTTTTATAAAATGCTAAAGGCTCCCCACGCCGTCCTGGAACTGCCGCATAATACAGTATAGCTCTAGTGTCATTCATGATTCTTTACTTTAACATTGCTGTATGCCCATTCTCCCGGGTACACAATGCTCATCAAAACGTCTTACATTTGTTTGTTCTTTTCGCATCCCCGAGCATGTCTATGTTTGCATTTCACATGTCTCCCTTTTCACCATCCCATTTCAGCACTGGCCCTATTAAATTTAAAATAACTGTGAAGTTATGAAATGGCTGTCACGATGTCACAATCTATACGAAAACCCATCGACATACCTCCATGATTAAGCTTATTGTATATAATGGCAGCCGCAGCAAGACCAAATGTAGCTTGAGTGCATTTGTCCCAGTATTTCTCGACAAACAATGGCGTATACTTTCTCTAAGTTTCTGGGGTTTTCCTTCCATGTACGTGCATTTAACACAAAAGATCGCTGGGGAGTCTCAGACTTAGACGCGAAGCTTGTGAAGCATCCTCCAGAATGAATAATGCATTTGGTCCTTCAAAAGCCGACGGAAAACCATCTACGGGCGGAGATCCACACCAAGAAACTCAAGAAGCGCGTCATTTCAATTTCGCAAAATTTTCGAATTTACTACAAAAAACTCTACCAAAACAAGGAGCATAAAAATCGTCCAAGAAAACATCCATCCTGGACCTCTGTATCCATTGCGAAAATTCCAAAACACTCCTATCCGACGGGATGATAAAGATTTGTATCCCAGGCATCTGGAAGAATTTACGCGAAATAAGGGTCTGCAAAAAACTTCCGCCTCTCGTCAAGTCCCATTTGAACTGGACGATGGCCGGTCGGTCACGCCCCTCCCCAGCTTACGCCCCGGGCAGGGTCACCGTTAGTGGTGAACCACGGCCGACCGCTATAAAACCCCGTCACACACACCAGCAGGCATCAGACAATCAGAGCTCACCAGCCAGCTCACACCACAAACATGAAGGTAAGGAGTAGTGAGCCATGATAGCACTTGAACCAGAGATAACAAGCACTGAAATGGCATTTATGCCCAAGAGCTGTCCAAACGCAGGTCAAAGGAACAATGCGTAATACCTTCATTTCTGTCCGATCATGGATAACTAACGCCTTTCTTTTTCACAGGTTTTCATCGCCGCCGCCCTCCTGGCCGTTGTTGCCGCCGACAACACGCCGTACACTACTGCTGCCCCGGCCTACCACCAGCCCACCTACAAGGTCCCGGCCCCGGCCTACCACCAGCCCAGCTACAAGGCCTCGGCCCCGGCCTACCACCAGCCCAGCTACGACGAAGCTCCCAAGTACGACTTCAACTACGACGTCCACGGCTACGGTGATTACGAGCCTAAGTTCAACGCACAGGAGGACCGTGACGGCTACAACACCCAGGGATCTTACTCTGTTGCCCTTCCCGATGGCCGTACCCAGACGGTGACCTACACCGTCAACGGAGATGGGGGCTACGTGGCTGAGGTCACCTACGAGGGCGAGGCCCAGTACCCCGAGTACCATCCCGCTCCGGCCTACAAGGCTGAGCCTGCCTACAAGCCCGCTCCAGCCTACAAGCCTGATTTCAAGCCCGCGCCGGCCTACAAGCCCGTTCCCACCTACAAGCCTGTTTCCACCTACAAGCCTGCTCCCACGTATAAGTCCACTCCCGCTTACAACTAGGCTACCATTAGTGGCGCTGCAAATCATGAGTGCCAGGTATGTCATCCCACAGTGTGAGTGCTGTAATTATGTGAGATATTTATTGCCTGACCGTACCTGAGAGAGGTCAATAAAAAATCGATCCATATTTCGGCGACCGTTATTATACCCAGCATGGGAAACACAGTTGAGGGATGGTGATCGAAGAATGAAATATTAAATGAGCGCGAAGGTCAGCACTCGACAAGAAGTAATTAGACACAATCGTTTAGAATATAATACAAAGAAAAAGACCGCAAAAGCATCCTAGCATTCAACACGCTATTTGATACATTTCAGTGATTACGCCAGGACATTTCCATATAAGAAATTGCAAAAGGAATGCAGAGTGGCTGTTGGAATTCCACACCATACATTTTCCCCACAAAAGACACTGATGGCATGGCAATGATAAATTTTCGGCCACAAAAGGAAGATGCTCTCCTCCACTCTCTTCCCCAATTTCACATTATCAAATCGCCAGGCTTCCGGCCTTCAAAATTTTGTTCGATACATACTGAGGTATCACCAGGTTGACTCACGTACGACGTGATGTTTTTAGTTTTGTAACACGTTCTACTGTAATAGCCACATCAACACAGTATGACGCCCCACCGTTTCGCAAAACGAAATACTTCCAACCATTCCATCCGTTCAGGCTCTTTCACAACAAAACGGCTTTGAAAGGCTGAGAACTAGCAAACCCGCCACATATGAAAGAATGCAGCATCTGCTGAAACCATAGGGAGCCAAGCAAAAAACTCCAAAACGACATTTTTGCCCGTCTAATACCGACGCATTGCAGCGGCAAAACATATTCAGTAAAAATTCATGATTTCAAAATTGGGAAAGATAAACAATGCATAGGCGTCCTAAACTTTCATCTAGACATAAACCACACATAACACATTCAGCAACCCTTCCCCTTTAAGAAAAGCTCCAAACATAAACATGGCCATAAGAGAAACAGGAAGGGAAAGGAAAATGGAACAGCGGAAGCGCTTACGCACAAAATTGGGTAAATTCCATCTTACGTATGCAGTGATGGCATAGCAAAAGGTCACAAAATACTCAGCCTTTTGAACCACCTGCTCATAATTGCGCTAATTCAAAAACATGAAATCGCCATAAGGAATAAAATCATCTCTTACTGTGCCAAAATATCGATAAGAAAGTCAAGTAACAATGCAGTGCGTGACCTCTGCCATTGGCGAAACAACAGTTTCATTTCTGCAGACAAGCCAAAGGAAAACGCTAATAACTCAATGATAATAAAACGCAGACGACGCACCAGGTGCTCCAAAAACGAAAACGTGGTAACCAGCAGAGTAAAAGCGCAGGTTTTTGTTGCACAGCATGTGAAATAACATACAACTACAGACATGTCACTAGCGTTCGTGAAATGGGTGAAAATATAAAAAGTACACACAGCACACGATCTGAGGGAAAACCTGAGCACGGCAAACGGGCTAAAAACAACAAGCTGTATTCACAGACATGCTGCAAACTGGGCACACTCACATAAACAGAACTGTGTAATGACTCAAACGTCACGAATGGAAAGGTATTTGTGCTTCTAAGAGACTTCAGGCTTTTATAATTCAACCCAGTAAGAATGAGACAAAAATACACCAACATATATCTGATTTTTCTCATCATTTATCAATCACAAACACACCACAACTCAGTAAGGGGCATTCACCAGAAGCAAAAGTGCGTTAAAACGTCCAAGAATGGAACAGTTGTTTAATGGCGGGCAAGAAACTCTAATATTTTTACATTCTGTCCATCAAGGAGTATGCAGGAGTGCCTGTCTCATGTCCGTCTGACCCAGTTAAGTTGAAAATTACGATTTTTACACAACCTCCAGAAGAATCACAGCAACATTTCTTCAACATTACGTCACTCTGAGTTAACTTCGAAATTGCAGCAGAATTTCGCTCATATGACACCACAACTATTTACCTCTAGCATCGCGAAATTAAGGTGGCCACAGAGTTAGCACGGATACATATATCAGATGCACTGGCGACTTTACAGAATGGAAAGACGTAAACAAGACCTCCGTTTCTTGCCAAGTTCAATTCAACTGGACGACGGCCGGTCGGTCACGCCCCTTCCCAGCTAACGCCTCGGGCAGGGTCACCGCTCGTGGTGGACCACGGCCGGCCGCTATAAAACCCCGTCACACACACCAGCAGGCATCAGACGATCACAGCTCACCAGACAGCTCATAGCACAAACATGAAGGTAAGGAGCAGTGCGCCATGGTGATTCTCAGTCCAAACATCAGCATAGCATAGCTGATACATACATAGCTGATATATAATATAATACATGATAGATATAATATAACAAATATAATACTGATATGATATAATACATGACAGGTACATAGGCCATTCATGCACTGAACTAACCAACGCATTTTCTTTTCCACAGGTTTTCATCGCCGCCGCCCTCCTGGCCGTTGCCACTGCCGACAACACACCGTACACCACTGCTGCTCCGGCCTACCACCAGCCCACCTACAAGGCACCGGCTCCGGCCTACCACCAGCCCACCTACAAGGCACCGGCTCCGGCCTACCACCAGCCCTCCTACAAGGCACCGGCTCCGGCCTACCATCAGCCCAGCTACGACGAAGCTCCCAAGTACGACTTCAACTACGACGTCCACGGCTACGGCGACTACGAGCCTCAGTTCAACGCACAGGAGGACCGTGACGGCTACAACACCCAGGGGTCTTACTCTGTTGTCCTTCCCGACGGCCGTACCCAGACGGTGACCTACACCGTCAACGGAGATGGGGGCTACGTGGCTGAGGTCACCTACGAAGGCGAGGCCCAGTACCCCGAGTACCAGCCCGCCCCAGCCTACAAGGCCCAGCCCGCCTACAAGCCCGCCCCGGGCTACAAGTCCGCTCCCACCTACAAACCTGCTCCCACCTATAAGCCTGCTTCCACCTATAAGCCCAATCCTGCTTACAACTAAGCTAATATTTGCTGTGACGCGGCGAACCCTCAGAACGAAGTATGTCATCCCACAAGGTGAATGCGATTCATTTACGTGAGATATTTATTGTCCTACCGTACCTGAGCTAGGTGAATACAAATTCAATCAGTCATTTTGGTGAATTTGCCGTTATGCCACGTTCAGCACGGTAAAACCTGTCGGGCAATGGTGGCTGATGTATGGAACATCAAATGAGCCTGAACGTCAGCATTCCGCAGCGGCACTAATTCGGTTTCATCTTTCAAAACGTACGAGCAAGAAAACAAACCAATATGTGCTGTAGCCTGTAGCATACTGCCTGATGCGATCCAATGAGTAAGGTTATTTTTTTATCCCATCCAAAATTAAAGGCGAGATGAAAACAAACTGATCGATGAAATCTCTACACACAAGACGTCTTTCCGTATAAAAAACAATGGGGGCCATCGCAGTAAATGAAAAATGCAGTGATTAAAGCAAAATGCACACGGGGTTACAAGGAGCATTTACAAAAAAGCAAAAAACAAAGAAAAACATAAACAAAAACAACAAATGCATTTTACATATTTCGTATTTCGTATTTCGTCCCAAAAGTTTCACCGGACGACCCCGTGAAACACAAACTATAGTAACAGTTTCGCATTTGTCAAACGTTTTAAGATGAAAGCAGAGCCAAAATATTTTGACGCCCGACATTACTGCGGAACTATTTCTAAACATTACATCAGTCTCATGCCTGAGCAGCAGCTGTCCCTGCAGTCCATTTCGGAAAGAACCTCCAGTTCAAGCGCGCAATCATTTCCAAATTTTACACATCCGCATTTAAAATCCTGCCCCAATTTTCTGTTATCTTTAAGCGCGTAATGAGCTAGCATTAAGTATGCCTACCACTGACTGGTAATGCAACTTTTCTAGGGTGCACAGAATTTTTTGTTTAGAGGCTTCGTAACCTTATTCCGGGCTGGGGGTAATATCCCCCTTTGGGATTTTCGCCTGCCATTTCTGAGCGGTTTGAGAAAGTAACCAATCTACATTGTAATATCAAGTACAGATATAAAAGCATTCGTTACACATTATTCATCCTTTTTGTTTATTTTTAGATGAAACGGCACAAGTACCGTAGCAAGGGGTGGATCCAGGGGCCAAAAACGGGCACACTGTATACCATTTCACGAACCCCACGTCCACCTTGTTCGAGTCCAACAATGTCTTTGGCCCGTTCTGAGACTTTAAGTCGAATATATTTTTAAATATGTAAGCTACACGGCATACTGCCTGGGGCAGATCCAGGAAACTTTAACGGGGGCCCAAACATCGCACCAAACACCACGGTACCGTTATTAACATTGAAAACAATAGAAATGAATACGCAAAAAACTTTCAGCCTCCTTTTTCAGATTCCTGGCATCGCCACTGCTAGCTATTATTTCTCCAAAAAGGCACCTTGGACCACAGAAGACGATTGTTTTCAGCAGCAAAACTCCAACGACACTCCTTGGTAGCCAACAAAATCTGCGCAACATCCCTCTCTTTACTGTCAGGTTAAGAGGCGCACTGCTGTCCCCTGTTTCCACTGTAAAAAATCTCGACGTGATTTTCGACCGTTCTCATTCTTGGCACCAACATCTCTCGGAGATCACTAACCGCTGCACGGACTCGCTGTTGGGCCTTATACACCGGCGGAATCACCTTCCGCGCCGGGCGGCTGCGCACGGTCGTTCCAGCCCTGGTGCTCCCCAACATTCGGTACTGCCTTGCCGTTTATCGCAGTGGCTCAAAAACGCTGTCTTGGCTACAAAAAATAATAAACTATGCAGCAAAAGTCATTTATGGACACAAAAACTGACCACGTATTCGCCCTGCTGCAGCGCCTCGGTTGGTTCTCCGCGCACGACATGGTGACACTAACAGCTTTGACACTAGCCGACCAGGTACTCTCCGGTAGCGAGCCCGCGGGCACGGTTTCTCTTTTCAAATAGCGAAGCCCGTGCTCGCTACACCCGACGATAAGACCATTTCCGCCTCTCTCGCCCACGTACTGAGGCAGGCAAGCGGACGTTTTCTCACCGCGCCTGCGCTGGTCTCAACTTGCTTCATCCCGACTCGCATTCCCTCTCTGGTTCTCAATTCAAAGCTACTGTCCTTTCCCATCTCAGGTCCACTGTCACGTAATCAACCTTCGCTCTGCTTTTTCGACCGCCGATGACGTGATAAATGACTGTGTGCGTGCTTTAACTATGTAACCGTCCTAGTTTTTCACTCGGGGACTTAGTACCCACGACAGGTGTTTCATCATTGTGGACGTCCCCACGACGTATAATACCAATACACATACAAATACAACACGTTTTACGTTCACAACATGTAAAAGCATCCAGGCAAGATGATTAACAAGTACTTCCCCAACGCTGGGCTCCTGGCTATGCCAATCATGTACGCAGTAATGTATGCCATCATGCCCGGCAGGTACAACACATGCACCGATATTATCACTCCCGCATGTATTACAAGTCAAAGCTCAAGTCTTTATTCTTCGTTCCTGACGCGGCAATTGTAGGCTGATTTATACTTTTGCGCTCCGAAGCACACAAAAGGGTCACAATGGCCCAAATCCGGTCCTTTCAGACGGCAAAAATTCGTAAAAGTGCAACGAAGAATACCTTGTATTTTACTTCCCCCGTAGTCCCTGGGTGCGTCATTGATAAGAATTTGAAGATATTCTGACCTTAAAAACGTGTCCGACCTTTAGGCTCCATTTTCATTCATAATGGAGAACCTTCGGCCAAAAACACCTGGTCAAATGCCGAACAACAAGCATGATAGCAAACTTTCTTTTTTACTTCCTGACACCGCCATTAAAGTTTCTTCGCATTTTAAAGCACGTAAAATTGCACATTACGTAACAAGGATTTGTTTGAGCCGTCTGGCAGGAAAATTGGACCATAAATTCCCCAGATATGAACGGTGACGAATGCCTCCCCCCGACGGGATCTAACTAAAATTTAGGTCCCGGAATAGGGTTAATGAAGTGTCGAAAAAAGCAAACAAACAAACGTACCAAAAGCCATGCTACTCTCCTGTTGGTTTATTTCCGGAAGTCATGCTGGCACCTGGAATGGCAACGCTAGCAGTTAAAGATAGCCAAATAGCCTCTTCACCAGGGTACTGGAAATGTTATCATTCAGATCAGTGACGAGATCACTTAATTTCACGCCTCTTCCAAATCAGACTTGGGCATTAATTAGGTCAGAGCTCTAAAAATACAATGGAAAAATTATATCACCAAGCCCATTCGTTTAAAAGCTGTTCACGGAAATAACTGTGACAACAGTTCCTACGTAAGCAGCAGACTTTTCCTTAAGTAAAAAAAGCTCTGAAAGTTTGAGAATTCACCATTTCTAACATATGTAAACAAAAACGTCCAGGAGAAATTACGTTGTATCCAAGCCATAAATGCCGAGAGCACTAAACTGACATTTCCCTCTGCACAAAGCCGCATAATTAACCCGCGCAGTGAAAGGGGGTTTCGCGCTAACGCGCACTGTAAGGGGAGCACAAAAGTGCCTCCCTCCGATCTCGGAAACGGAAAGACCTAGAGACATGGAATTTTATGGAGAGCGCAAGACCATAACGATTTACATTGTGTGCAATTTTCATCACCCTAGGTCAATATCTTCAAGGCCAAATGGGATCGAAACGGTCAACTTTGGACACTTTTTCGGCCCCTACAGGCCATTCTGTACGACTTTCTGAAGGAAACGGGAAGACGGTGTTTGTTTGGGCGTGAAAACGTGGAATACGACAGTTTCCATTCATCTGACGTCTTCACTGAGGATTTCGGGCCGAGGTCATGTCAGGTCATTGACCTATGGCGTCATTTTTTATCTTTTGCAAATCAGATTTCGACCAACGGGATATCTTGAGCGTAAATGCAGGCTCTACACCCATCTTTTGGCGTATTTTCAGTGAAGACAACCAATATCGGTACATCTGGTCACTTCCAGCGTTTATATTTATATATGTACGTTTCTGTATATATGTATATACATGTATCAATGTGCCAAACGTGTTTTTATTACGGTATTTGAATGCATATTTCATACAAATCGACATATTGCAAGGCAAATCTGGGCCAGGTCACAAAATAGTTGCCAATGACCTTTGATGAATTTAACCTGAAATGACCCTCGTATATAAGCGTATCCATGCGCGCACACGTGTTTTTATTAGGGTCTTTGAATGCATATTTCATAGAAATCGACGTGTCGCAAAGCAAATCTGGGCCAGGTCACAAGATGACCTTGGCCCTTGATGACCTTGACCTTAACTGACCTTGGTATAAATAAGCGTATGTGCGCACAAGTGTTTTTTTATTACGGTCTTTGAATGCATATTTCATACAAACCGATATGTTGCAAAGCAAATCTGGATCACGTCAAAAGCTGGTTGACCTTGACCTTTGGTGACCTTGACCCTTATTGACCTTGGCTTTGGTCTTGGTACATCCATCACTTATGCCCGAATGGCGTCGCGTTATTGTGTTTAAACGGTAATCTAACGCAGAACGCTGGTCTTTTAACAAAGTTCCCATTTGTCAGCGATAACCGTCGTTTTCGTTGTTTATCTGACTTCAAATGCTTAAAACTTCAAAAATTCCCTGCCGATTTTCGTTTTTTTCTGCGCCAGTCGACGAGTTATTCGATTGCCATGAATGTCATAAAGTTGCAGCAACCAGCCCCGATCCCTTCTCGAGATATTCAAGAAAAGCATGTGGGAGGGGAGGCACAAAAAGACTCCTTTGCAGTGCGCGTGTTAAGACGGATAAATATGGTAGTGGAGTAAAACTCAGGCTGGGCCAAATTTCACAAGATCAACAAAACGTAGGCGTCGCCACTTCTAAGCAGTCTTCAGAAATAATTGTGCTAGGAGCAAGAAATTCATCAATGATAGCAGACTGAGCAGCCCTTCCCCTTGGCAAGACCACAAATGCCGCCATGGCGTATGTCGGCGCCATTATACGCATTCCGTTGCGGTTAGGGAACAAGATGTCTTGCAAAAAAACCCAAATAAAAACTGTCCGTGTTTCTACTAATGCGTCAGCAGAAGAATCAAGTGACACTAGGGCGCGTGGCAGCTGCGATTAGCGCATTAATGAGTTCAGTTCCCATAAAAGGAAAATACCGGGAACGTTTCAATGCCCGATAAAAACATATCAAAGACGTACCATATACCTAAAACAAAAACGGCTGAAACGCAGCCTAGAAACGCTGATATTTACTGCACACATGCAGGCTAACATATGTATACCAACATTATCACTTTTCTGCGTGAACTGTCAAAAAGCATCCAAAAAGCAAAAACTGAATCATTTCTGGGAAAAATGAAGAATGCCGGAAGGATAAAAAATATGGCATTCAAAGAAACACCGCAAGTCCGAAACAACACCGTCAAATAAACTATTCAGTGAATCAGACATGAACAACGACAAGGTCTATGCATTGCTAATAATCTTAAAGCTCTAACATTTTTCTTCAATAAGAATATGACTAAAACGCACTATACATTTGCCAGTTTTTTTCTACTGGCTTATAACTCACCATAATACCGCAAATAGAATAAAAAATACCTAACATGGGTGAAAAATGTTTCATACATTTCAAGGGAAAACAATGTTTAAGGACTGTGTAAAAAAACGTCATCCATCATCACAGCACAACTCTTTACTTCTAACACCACCAAGTCCATGCAGCCATACAGTTTGCACTGATACGTATATCAGGTACCCTGACAATTTTACACGGTGAAAGGACATACGCAACACCTCTTCCTCTCTTCTACTCAAATCTCTCAAGTCTCGTCATCATCCTCATCAGACTCATCAAGTACCATTCAACTGGACGACAGCCGGACGGTTACGCCCCTCCCCGGCCAACGCCCCGGGCAGGGTCACCGCTCGTGGTGGACCACGGCCGGCCGCTATAAAACCCCGTCACACACACCAGCAGGCATCAGACGATCACAGCTCACCAGACAGTTCACAGCACAAACATGAAGGTAAGGAGCAGTGCAACGATGACGAAGTTGAAACAGAGATAGCCAGCATCTATACGCAAGAGCTATCCAGATGCAAAACAAGGGAATGCGTCACACTTTCACTACTGTTAGGATAAAGATAACTAACGCTTTTCTATTCCACAGGTGTTCATCGCCGCCGCCCTCCTGGCCGTCGCCGCCGCCGACAACACGCCGTACACCACTGTTGCCCCGGCCTACCACCAGCCCACCTACAAGGCACCGGCCCCGGCCTACCACCAGTCTAGCTACGACGAAGCTCCCAAGTACGACTTCAACTACGACGTCCACGGCTACGGCGACTACGAGCCTCAGTTCAACGCACAGGAGGACCGTGATGGCTACAACACCCAAGGATCTTACTCTGTTGTCCTTCCCGACGGCCGTACCCAGACGGTGACCTACACCGTCAACGGAGATGGGGGCTACGTGGCTGAGGTCACCTACGAGGGCGAGGCTAAGTACCCCGAGTACCATCCCGCCCCAGCCTACAAGGCTGAGCCTGTCTACAAGCCCTTCCCGGCCTACAAGGCTCAGCCCGCCTACAAGCCCGCCCCGGCCTACAAGCCTGCTCCCACTTACAAGCCCACTTACAACTAAGCTAACAACAGTGGCGCTGCAAATCATGAGAGCCAAGTATGTCATCCCACAGTGTGAGTGCTGTAATTATGTGAGATATTTATTGTTGGACCATACCTGAAAGACGTCAATAAAGACAATCCATATTTTGGCGAACGTTACTATACTCTGCCCAGCATGGGAAACACAGTTGAAGAATGCTGCTCGGGGCAGAAAACATTATTAACGGCGAAGGTCATCTCTCAACAGAACTAGTTCCATTCAATCTTTCAGAACATTATAAAAAAGAAAGACTACAAAGACATCGCAACATTTATCGCGCTATTTTATACAATTCAAACACTGCATCAAGACATTTTCCATGCAAAAAATACAGAAGGAAAAGGGATGCAAGGTAGCTGTTAAAGTTCCAAAGAACACATTTTCGAAGAAAACGATGGCATTATAATCAAAATTTTTCAGCCACATCAAACTGATCTCCCTCCCCATTATTTCACATTATCAGATGGCAAGGCTTCTAGCCTTCAGTCTTTCGTTCGATACGTATTACTTTATCGTCAGGTTAATTCACGTACAAGGTTACTTTACACTCACGTAAAAGGTACCCCTACTTTAGTAAGACGTTTTGCTGTAATAGCTACAGCAACACAAGATGACGCCCACCGTTTCGCGGGACGAAAAACCTCCACCCAGTCCATCTGTTCAGGCTCTTGTCACAACCAAACGGCTCTGAAAGGATGGAAGCTTGACAAATCGGCCATGTCTGAAGGCAAATTGTGGAGATATCAGATTATGTTGAAACCATAGGGAGCATAGCAAAACATACTCGAAAGTAACGTTTTTTGTCGGTCTCATACCGGCGAATTACAACGGAAAAACATATTCAATAAAAAGTCGGGCCTTGAAAAATTCGTATAGGTAAACAAAGCATAACATTCGTTACCCTTCGTCTTGACATTTATCCGACATAACACAGCTAGCCATCCTTTCCATAATGAAAACCTCCAAACATTAACATGACCACAGAAGAACAGCGGGAATCCATACACACATCTGGAAAATTTAATCTTACGTACGTAGTAGTCGCACAGGGAAGATCATATAACATTCAAACTCTCTTGAACTGCGGGCTACAAGTTGCGCTAACTGCCAAACGCGAAATGACCGTAAACTAGAAAATAGTCCCTTACTGTTCCAAAATACCCACAAGAGCATCAGCTAGCAATGCATGAGCGCAGACCACGGTCATCAGCGCATCAAACGTGGCCGCAGACATCAGCGCACCAATGATTACATCCCTGCAAACAATTCAGTTGCCAAAAAAGGAAAACACTACGAGTATCATAATAAAACGCAGACGACGCACCAAGTGCTTCAAAAACAAAAAAGTGGTAACACGCAGAGTAAAAACGCAGTTATCTGACGCACAACATGCACATTAACGTACCTTTATAGGCAGGCCATTTCTTCTCGTGAAATGGTGAAAAAATATGAAAGAAGTAAACAAAGTAAACGGATTCCAGGAAAACCTACGCACGCCAAACGGGTGGAAAATAACAAGCTGTACTGATAGACAGGCAGGAAACTGAAATCAGCGCACTATCAGGAAACTAAAATCAGCGCGCCAAGACCATGAACAGGGCTCTCTGATGACTTATACGTCACACCTGCAAAGGCATTTGTGTTTCTAATGGACTTCAGGCTTTAACCCGGCACCATCTGGCGTGTTTTTGCGCTCGCGACAGCCTGGGGATGTCAAAAAGGGCACCCCCATATCTCAGGATCTAACCATCGGATCTGAACTAGTCTACCACCAATCGATGGCTCTGAGTCTTGCGATTTAAAAAAATACCTTGTCAGACCTGATCAAGTGACTGTGACGTCACAAGTCACGTAAAACGCGCAACACGACGTCAGAAAAACTGGCACCGGCTTGTACATCAAATCACCGGCAACAATGGTCTTAGACCATTCATCTGGGTATCCAACGAAAGCTCACGATCTTCTGAATCAGAAGCAAGCCAAAATGTTCAAAAATGTCGGGTCACGGTCAGCCTAGGCCAAATGTAATAACGGTCTTACTCTACATGCCAAAGATCGGCACTTACTCGGAGCCGTTTTGACCCACGTAACAAAAGGGACGGAAGTGAAACCTTCTGATGATCAGTTTTGCATTACTTGCTTTTCACACAGCCAGTCAATATATGTCAGGTCAGACAAGGTTGCATTACTATTCCTGACAAACAGAAATAATTACTCACTGGGATTTTTAACTAAGTGAAGAAAAGAGCTGAAATGACATCTCGTGATAATGAAATCTGCTCCGTGTGGTCTTTATCAGGTCAAGGTCCAGCCAGGCCAAGACAGATCTATCTATGACCTGCCTTGACATGACCTCACGTTGCATTTGGTGACCCTCGCTAAGAAGCACATATGGATCTGTTTGTCTGACTTGAAGGATGTAGAAGGTCAGCGCCAACCACTTCTATTACCCACAATGCAAATCAGTCCACCTGTCATCATGCATGTGACCTAGCATGACCTCTGTTGACGTGCCACGGTAGTATAGGTTTGTGGAGACCGTGTCATATATATATCCAATATTCCACAAATTAAATTCGCGAATATTATAAAAAACGAAGCCCGTTCGCGCCACCGCCCGAACTGGCGAAAACATCCATGCAAGGATTCACTTCTGCCGTCACATCTCCACGACCTCACCTAACACAGAATTGGTTTTGATGTCAAAATATGTAAAATTCATTAACGAACAGGCCGTGAAAGTTTGGTTGAGATGACCGTAACAGTTCAGAAGATACTGACGAAAAACCGAGGGGTGTCCTATTTGACACCCCAGGCGGCGCCGGGTTAATCTTTCATCCCCATAAGAATGCGACGAAAAGACACGAAAATATGTCTGCTTTTTCTCCTCATTCATGAATCATAAACACTGCACATCGAGTACGAGGCATTCACCAAAACTGCATTAAAACGTTCAATAATTAAACTGCTGATTAATGCCCGCGTAAAAAATATATCTTTTACGCCACTTCCCATTAACGGGCAGGCACGAGTGACCGCCTGATCTCTGTCTGACCCAATTTAGTTAAACACCACGGTTTTTACACTAATTCAGGAATCATAACACCGTTACTTCAATACAACAACATTTAAAGTTAAACATAAAACCAAAACACCATTTCGTTCATCAAGAGAAATAGCTAGGGGAGCCATGGGAGCCATGCCCCCCGCCCTCCTCCCCTGAACCAAGCGGTGTACACTAGATATTTAGCGATTTCGCAGGAATACGGAATAATGAACATCTATATGCTATAAAAGTGAACAAGGTAAGTTTTTTTGTGCGTTAATTATGATGGTCAATTGCAGAAACTCTTCCCTTTTCTTATAAATCGTGTAATACGACAGTGGCATACGACTAAATTTGACATTCGCCTCCCCCCGACGGAATTCCTGGTTACGTGTCTGTACTTCTCTCAGATAAAAAAAAAAAACATCATTTACCTCTAACGCAACGACATTAAGATAGCTATAGAGTTAGCACGGATACATATATCAGATACACTGGCGATTTAACGACGTACACAAGACCTTCTTTCGCCAAATCCCATTCAAATGGCCGACGGCCAATCGGTCACGCCTCTCCCCGGCTAACGCCCGGGCAGGGTCACCGCTAGTGATAGACCATGGCCGACCTCTATAAAACCCCGCCACACACACCAACAGGTATCAGACGACCACAACTCACCAGCCAGCTCACACCACAGACATGAAGGTAGGGAGCAGTGCAATAGTGATTTTAAGTTCAAGCATCAAGACGACAATCACTGAAATGTCAGCCTTTAAACGCAAGAGCTATCTGAATGGAAGATAAGAAACAACGAGTCATGCTTTCACTTCTACCGGGTTACGAATAACAAACGCATTTTTCACAGGTGTTCATCGCCGCCGCCCTCCTGGCCGTTGCCGCCGCTGACAACACGCCGTACACCACTGCTGCCCCGGTCTACCATCAGCCCACCTACAAGGCCCCGGCTCCGGCCTACCACCAGCCCAGCTACGACGAAGCTCCCAAGTACGACTTCAACTACGACGTGCACGGCTATGGTGACTACGAGCCTCAGTTCAACGCACAGGAGGACCGTGACGGCTACAACACACAGGGATCTTACTCTGTTGTCCTTCCCGACGGTCGTACCCAGACGGTGACCTACATCGTCAACGGAGATGGAGGCTACGTGGCTGAGGTCACCTACGAGGGTGAGGCCCAGTACCCAGAGTACCACCCGGCCCCGGCCTACAAGGCTCAGCCCACCTACAAGCCCGTCCCTGCCTACAAGTCTGCTTACAAGCCCGCCCCGGCGTACAAGCCCGCTCCCACCTACAAGCCCGCTCCCACCTACAAGTCCGCTCCCACTTATAAGCCCACTTCCACTTACAACTAAGCTAACATTCGTTGTACTGCAACACGTGATGAAAACGAAGCCCTTCATCTCGCAGTGAGAATGATGTTCATTGTGCGAAATATTTATTGTTTAAGGGGGACGTCAACAGAAAAATAAAGAAACTTAATCAAACATTTTGTTGCATTTCTTATTCTGCCCTGTTAAACATGACAAAGAAGCCAGGCGGTCGGAAGCAAGAAACATGGAATGAGCCTGAAATTCAATAATCGACCGCAATATTAATTCGATACCATATTCCAGAACATAACGAAAGAAACTGAAACTGAAACATAATGGAACATATGACACACCACTGCATGCGATCTAAAGATCTTAAGATCTCAAGAGTGAATATTTTCTAATTCAATTTCTGGCATCCAAAGTTAAAGCAGAAAGGAAGGCACAGCGGAGGTGCAATAAAAAGTTGCCTTTCTTCATCAAGAACAGTGGAAGCCATTTCACCAAACTGTCTTTAGAGCGAGAAATGGAAGACGCATCGGTTCCAAAGTACGTTTTCACAAACCAGCTTCCTTCATATTGTTAAATGACCAGACTTGTAGATTTCAGTATTTTGTTCGAAGCGTGTCACGGTACCACCTCGTTAAGCCACACATATGGTGATATTTTTCCCTTTTGCTAAACATTTTGCTGTAAAATATAAAGCAATGAAATATGACGCCTGACCGTACGACGCAACGAAATATCTCTCAGCATCCCACCTGTTTATGTTTTGGTCAAAACGAAACGACTTTCAAAGGTTTAGAGACTGGCACCCTGAACATATCTGAACAAAAATCGTGGAAAAGTACATCACATTCAAGCCATAAATAACGGAACCGATTGGACAAAACAATATCATATTTATCCGTTCAATACCAATAATTTAAAACGGCGAAATAAACTAAGTTCATCTTTCGAGAAACTTGGAAATCTAAACAATGCACAGACCCATCAACTTTCACCTTGACATATGCCAAACATAATATACTGAGCAATCTTTCCCCGTTACGAAAACCTCCAATCACCCTTAAGCAAAGCAAAACAGCGAGAGAACGTACAGACAACATTCGGCAAATTTAACTTTGAGTATGTAGAGGTGGCAAAGGGAAATGCCTTAAAAAACACTCTCCTGAGCAAAGGGGCTTATAACTGTAATAACTGGCAAACATAAAATGGCCATAAGCAATCACACGGCCCCTCAGTGAACCAAAACATCAATAGGAGAATTGAGTGACAATGCAGCGTATGATCGTTGTCATCAACGTCCATTGGTTTCATCCCTGTAAACAATTGAGTTGGAGAACAAGGAAAACACTAGGAACATCCTAACAGCATGTTAAAAAAACGTGGACGACCCACCAAGTGCTTTAACACTATTCCCGGCAGGGGGGCTGAATCGGCCCCCTTCGGGTTTTTTGCTTGACAATGCCAGGCTTTTTAACGCAGCTTCACGAAACTTTGTGATTTCCTAGCTATTCTTTCTACGTGCCGTGACGAAATTTCAAAATTCTATTTTGCTCAGGGGCGGAGCCACCCAACGTTTTTGGGAGGCTCCTCAGGCCATTTTTGGACCTGTTGAGGGTAAAAGGAAAACGTCTGCCAAAAAAACAGCGTTTTTTAAGACAGAACTTAAAACTTTACATGGATGTGTAGCTAAATAGTTGGACAATGCGCAGATATAATTTTGCTTATCTGAGGTGACTTTACAAGGTCAGGTCAAGGTCAAAAGTCAAAATTTGGTTTTACTGCAATAATTTCGGCGTTGTTTTTTCAAATACCAAACCCGGAATATATATGACGTAGAAAGGTGTCCTTTACTTGTGTAACAAGTTTCAGCTTGATATCAGGTCGGGTCACGGAGCTATGACCTAAAATGTCAGTGCGCGTACCCTACATCGCAATAGACATAAAATCAAATTTTTGAAATAGAGCGAATTCAAATGATTGAAAACGTTTACAGATAATATTAAATGTACATGAGATCATTCCAAGCCACTCCAAGGTCACTGGAGGTCATTTAATGTCAAAGGTCACAAGTTGATCTGAAGAACGTGTGACCATGGCAGTTCCCTTTTTCATGTCCCTGGCACTGCCTATGGTAATATTATACACACTGTAATGCGACTTGTACTTATTTAGCATAACATGACTAGCAGAAGCCAAAAAAGTGTTTTTGCCTTTTTTCTTCATTCACTTGTTGGAAAACTAATCCTCCTATTTTTGAAACCCTGTGAACGCCCATGAATTTTCTCAAAATTTCAAATGTGTGTACCAATGGTAAACGTCCCATCCATAATCTCTCGATTCATGCCAGTTTCATCGAAATCGGTCCATAAACAACGGAGTCATAAGAAGTCCAAAATTATCCCTGATTTTGACATTTTTGCACCCCTGTATTTACACCTTTCAAAATTTTGGAACTTTCTTTTTATAAAAATGTAGTTCACGTCATGGCAAATCGATTGCCATTTGTTGCGATGAAATCGGATGTGTAGTTCTCGAGATCTCAGGGGGGGCCAATCCGCCCCCCCGCCGGGAATCGACCATACCGTCTAGCCCTCCGGGAATAGGGTTAAGGACAAAAATGTGGTAAAATGCAGACTAGAGACAGTTATTTCTTGCACAACAAGCACACATTTAAGGATATTGACAGACAGGCCATTTACGTGCGCAAAATGGCAATAAAATGTTCAATGATAATGCACAAGCATTCATATAAGATAAAAAAACAACATTCTTCGTTTAAGATCGCAACACAATTCTTCACCTCAGACATCACAAAATTAAGGCAGCCACAGAGTTTTCACTGTGGCTCGGATGCACATAACACACACACGGATCCATATATCTGACATATACACTGTCAATTTTACAGCAAAAAAGGCACACTAGACCTCCACCTCTCGTCAAATCCCATTCAACTGGACGACGGCCGGTCGGTCACGCCCCTCCCCAGCTAACGCCCCGGACAGGGTCGCCGCTTGTGGTAGACCACGGCCGGCCGCTATAAAACCCCGTCACACACAGCAGCAGGCATCAGACGATCACAGCTCACCAGCCCGTTCACAGCACAAAACATGAAGGTAAGGAGCAGTGCACAATGGTGGTTCTTTGTCGAAACTGAGCTAACAAGCACTGGAATGTCGGCATTTATACGCAAGAGCTATACCAATGTAAGGCAAGGAACAATGCCTCACACATTCATTTCCGTCAGGTTATGGATAACTCTCGCCTCTTCCTTTCAACAGCTGTTCATCGCCGCCGCCGCCCTCCTGGCCGTTGCCGCCGCTGACAACACGCCGTACACCACTACTGCCCCGGCCTACCACCAGCCCAGCTACAAGGCCCCGGCCCCGGCCTACCACCAGCCCAGCTACGACGAAGCTCCCAAATACGACTTCAACTACGACGTCCACGGCTACGGTGACTACGAGCCTCAGTTCAACGCACAGGAGGACCGTGACGGCTACAACACACAGGGATCTTACTCTGTTGTCCTTCCCGACGGCCGTACCCAGACGGTGACCTACACCGTCAACGGAGATGGGGGCTACGTGGCTGAGGTCACCTACCAGGGCGAGGCCAAGTACCCCGAGTACCACCCCGCCCCGGCCTACAAGGCCCAGCCCGCATACAAGCCCGCCCCGGCCTACAAGCCTGCCTCGGCCTACAAGCCCGTTACCACCTACAAGCCCGCTCCCACCTACAACCCGGCTCCCACCTATAAGCCCGCTCCCACCTACAAGCCCGTTCCCACCTACAAGCCCGCTCCCACCTACAACCCGGCTCCCACCTACAAGCCCGCTCCCACCTACAAACCCACTCCCGCTTATAACTGAACCTTTATTTTCTGTCATGTTAGGAGGCAGGACAGTGATTTTTCGCAGAAAGAAAGGGGGCGTGAATGTGTGATCTATTTATTGTTGTGTCTGGGAAACGCCCATTTAGAGCAAATAGATAACAATGGTTTATCTTGCCCCATGCGATATCAAAAACTGGAAGACACTCGGAAAGGCGTCACACAATGAGTATGAGGACGTATACAACATGCTTCAGTGAACGAAAACACAGGCCTTAAGGACGAGATCTCCAGAAGATTCGCATGTAATAACGAGGACACTGCGTCGAATCGAAGCTGCACGTTATAATGCGGCAAGACTCTATTACCACCTGTACACCAGTGTCCGTCAGTATTGCAACTGAGCAGTAGTTCTTCACGTTAGGCAAGGCGAGGCGTTGTGGTATCGGCCTCCAAGCATACGTAAAGTTAAATCATAGTAAATATGGGGGACACTAATAGAAAATCAGCGTCACGACTCTCAATAGGCAAAAGTAAATCCCAAAACCATCATTTAAATAGTACAGTGTGCGAAAACATGGATACAGGAATAACACCATCAGTTGGCATTTTATCCTCCAGCGAAAGATTCCATCAAGCGCCTAATGTTCCCACCAATACTGCGAAAGTCAGGCGAATTATGTCCAGGCGACCAGAGGTAAATAACTACAGTCCCTAACTATACTAATGCACTTCTTATAAAACTGATACGGGCGTGGGTATCTTTAGCTATACGACCACGATTCAAGCCCCTAGAAAATGCGATGTGAACCCTCTCTCAAAATTGTTTCTGTTGTAAATGATGGATAATTCGAAGAATTCTTTACATAGTCAGACCTATGTATTGTTGATACGTGAGAATCATTTTCCTTTGAGTGCTTTATGATAACACTGAAAAAGCAATGTAATCCACTGCTGAAGCCGTGTTTTCCGACAAAACGCCTCAAAGAGCCGGTTTGCAGCCCCAAGTACCAATATCAATGTGCTCTTCTGGGAGAATTCTCTCCTGTGAATATCATCCAAGGCCAGTCCCGTCTTACCTACCAACAAGCGGTGCGCGTTCCACCGATAGCACCGAAACACCAGCATCCAGCTGGGTCTGGCAGCTGAAATCCTCCTCGACAGCTGACAAAGTCTGGGGTAACCGATTTTCCCACGGTGCAGCCCGGCCGACTGCAGGCCGACCCGAGGTAACCAATTCCCACCGGTAGTCCAGTCTGGCCAACTGCAGGCTGACCTGATGTAACCAATTCCCCCCGCAGTCCAGCCTGGCCGACTTCAGGCCGACATGAAGCAACCAATTCCCGGCGGTAGTCCGGTCCGGCAGCTGCAGGCCGACCTGAGATAACCAATTCCCCGCAGTCCACCCTGGCCGACTGCAGATCGACCTGAGGTAACCAATTCCCCCCCCCCCCCGCAGTCCAGCCTGGCCGACTGCAGGCCGACCTGAGGCCAAACTCTCTGGACGGTCTTCAGCGCGGCCGACTGGCGTTCGGAGCCCACTGACGAGTGTCCGCCGGCTCCTGGCCCGGTCACCTCGTCGCCCCGCCGGCGCCGCGCGCCTCACCAGCTCCTCCCTGCCGCGACCGGCCGCGTCACGCCGTCCGCCGCAGCGCCCGCCGCCGGGACGTTCGCCGCTCTCCGCGCCACAGGCCGCCGTCTTGGGCGCCGCACCGATCAGCACCAGTGTTTCCCATTACTAAGCAGAATTAGTGTGCTGTCCTTTTGTGTGTCGTATTGTATCGGCAATATCCGTAATAGTTGCGTCCCGTGCAAGGATGTTTAAACACACGAACCGAAGCCGACAGCGGCCCGGGGTGGTCGCGCCGCTCGTGGTGGTCACAGAGTGATAAGCCAGACCGGCGGCCGGCAGCCTGGACTAACCTGGTGTGCGGATCCTGTGGAAAATGGCCTGTCGCCAGGAGGCGCCACCGGGCGCCGGCGAACCGCCGCCGCCCGGCCGGCCGGCGTCCAGCGGCCGCGGGCCGGTCCCCATCCGCTTGAAGCTGCCGGGTGACAGGGGGCACGGCACGTCATCCCGAGGCGCCTCACGCGGCGGAGGTCGCGTCAATTACGACTCCGTTTTGGAAGGCGGAAGCAACAGGCAAAACTCTAACGCGAAGTGTTAAGGCAAGAGGAGTTTGGCTCCGCAAGTATTATAACGGACCGCACGGTGTGAACGGGGGAAAAACGATCCACCACAGCTGTTAACCTTCGCCCAATATGAGCCTCAAACTAGACCGCCGACCATTTCGAGGACCACACAACACACGTCAATCTTTCAACAATTGTTGAAATCAATCAAATCGATGAAAACAGTCGAACCGACAATGCATGCCGTCTTTGTATCTGGTCTTGACAAACAGTTACGTTACAAACAGTACCTTAAATTGAATTATATGCCGTCTATAAATGAGATCATTTCGCAACAAACCAGCAGACCAGCCAGCACTCTCCGGTCCCGACACGAGCAAATGGCAAGCCACGAGTTTAACGTGAGGAGAACTTAACGCCAGTCCTTTCTCTGCAAACCAAAGCCCTACACCGCGCTGAGCACACTCCGCGGCCGGTCATCTGAGCAGGCCTTCTGGGCCTGGCCAGCCCCGGCCAACAGGAGCGGACCGCGGCCCCGGCGGCGGCCGCGCTTACATGGCCACCATGGGGCTGTCGGCGCGTGCCGACTGGTTCAGGTTCCTGGTGCGGTACTCGCGCCGGTACCCCTCGCCCGAGCTGCCCGCTGAAACACGGCCGGACCACGTGACGGTGGCGCTCTGATCTACCATCCGCCTGCCGCTGCTGCCGCCATGGCGACGGCGCGGGCGCGAGCGCCACAGGTTACACGAGTTAACTACATTAACCTTAATGCCGACTGTGCACTCTTCGGCACCTTTCTGCGGACGCTGTAACCAATCCGTACTTGACAGCAGGGTACCAAATCCTCAAGCGCACATTACTGGACGGTGCCCTCAGACCGTGAAGTAAAATCCCAAAAGCGTGAGGCGGGCACAAATAACACAGAAGCACTCCGTCAGATCTACGCCCGGTGGCGTGTCGCTGACGACAGCTCGGTGCGCTCACCTATGGTGGAGCTGCGGGGCCGCGAGGTCACCGGCGAGTCCGACGGGTACTCGTACCGGAACTCGGCCTTGGTCGGCGTCGGACAGGGCGAGCCCTCGGGCGTCGTGCCGGCGGAGTTCTGACCAAGGCCAGTCGGTGACGGTCACGTGGGACGCACTAACCGGCCACAGCCGGCCAAAGGCCTCCCAACATACAGGTACGCACTCGGCCATAGTTCAATGGACGTGACACATGCAGAACGACGTACGAAATAACAGCAGAAGAAATAATTTGTGCAGGCTCACAAAATAGTCTTAATAAAAGCAATGCGTGCCCAGCGTTTTGCAAGATGCTACGGTTGCATGGCCGGGATAAGTTATCAGAATAGCAAAATCACGTTTTTCATCAGACCATGGCATGCAGCACCTGCAACGGTTTTCTCCTCAGACTGACATCCCCAACGGCGTCCGCACGAAACAAAACGTAACAATCCCCATCACCAGCGACGGCATCCGAGTCCGCCATTCCCGGCGGCGCCGGACGGCGGGCGGGCGGCCCGCTCCCCCACCTGGTGCATGACCAGCTGCTCCGACTGGCTGTTCTCCCGGGCCTCCTCCCGGCCCCGGTTGTACTTCCACACCTGCTCCAGCCGCGACGTCAGCGACCGCTTCGCCTTGTTCAGACCCGAGCTCAGGTCGAATGTCAGGTTGTAGCTGTCGTAGCTGGAATGGAGCGGTATCTTGGCGCGTGCGAACGCATGTTCAAGGTGACGAGCCGAGGGGAAAACCAGTCTGATCTACATGAGTAAGGATGCCGTGACGTTACAAGGGCAGCAACCTATGAATCGTACATCATGTGTCCCAAAACTCCCGCACTAAACGTATCATTGTCTAAAATATCATGCGTACCACGCACTTTCAGGCACCGCTACCTCTTCCTATGGACCTTTCAGTTTCAACGCAAGGTTACATGCTATCCCAAACTCCACTCCCTCTTCCACAACCACACCTATACACCAACCCCACATCAGATACACCAACCACAACCAAGGCTCGGGTGCGACTTGCTCAAGCGTTACTGCCTATTCCAACGTCCAACCTTTCACCGTTCCAAACCACGCTCGACCTGCGGAGGTAGCCTGTTAAGTCCGCGCCTCTCGGCCGCCCCGTGCCGAGCCGCCGCCCCGGCGCCCCCCGGCCGGGCCGGCGGCCGCGGCCGACGCTCACCTGCCCGCCGGCTGCTGGCCGGCCGGCACGTGCGCGTGTTTGCGCTGTTTCTCGTCGCAGAGGAAGCGCAGCAGCGACATGAGCAGCTCGTTCTGCTCGGCGGCGTCCACGGCCTCGGCGCCGCCGACCTTGAGCAGCAGCTCGCGCCGCTCCTCCGACGGTAGACACTCGAGCGCGCGCAGGATTACCGTTTGCATCGCCTCCGGCGTCAGACCTACCGGCACAGGGGTCGGGAGAGGTCAGAGCTGACGACACGGGATCAGGAAGATGTCAGACTTCAAAACAAGGGGTCACGGAGACGTCAGACCCGCAGACACGGGTCAGAGAGGTCAGATCTGCCGACAGAGAGGTCGGATCCACCGACAAAGCGGCCAGGGAGAGGCCAGAACGCAGACACGGGTCAGAGAGAGGTCAGATATGTCGACACATAGGTCAGATCTGCCAACAGAGTTCAGGCCTGCCAACACAGCGGTCAGGGGTCTGCCTTATCCACAAAGGGGTCAAGGAGGGGTCAGACTTGCCCCACCGGGATCGGAGACGGGTCAGATGTGTCGATTCAGGGGCAAGGGTACCGTCAAACCTGTTCGTGCGTGGGTCAGACACGGGTCAAGCCCGACCGCACAGTCAGAGAAAGGACAGACCCGACGATGGGCTGTGCACGTTAAATCTGAGGACACAAAGATCGGGTTGTACGCCCAAAGGCCAGGGACAGGGCAGGGCAAATCTAAAGGTAGGATGCATCTACAAGACTCCATTTTTCTTTGCGAACAGGTACGTAAAATAGTTCAAAAACAATTCATCTCATGACCTCTTAGCCGGAATCGCCGAAAGTTCATCATGCTGTCAGACACTCATCCTTCCTTTAGCACTGCTGCTCAGTGTCACCTGCACATCATCTTGCGCCATGTTATCTGAATACCACGTCACGGGCTGGGCACAGCACATCACGTCTGTGCTCGTGCCGTCAGCCCAGCTCACCGTCCAGCTCGGCGCAGAGTTTGTTGAACCAGCCGGCCGGGCAGTAGTCGCACTGCTGCTGGTTCTGTCGCTTGTTCTGGCGGATCACGTCGTAGGCGCTGCGGAACGCCTGCGTCAGCGCTGCGGAGGGCCGGAGAGGTCGGTCAGGACCGGGGGCGGGGCCGCACGGGCGCAGCCGCCGAAACGGCGCGCACCGCGGGGCTGCGGACCGCTGGCACTTGGCCGGCTTCGACTGCCGCCGAGACAAGGCACAGGAAGCCACCGTCCAGGGCAAACGACGTCAAAAAAGCAAACAATTGGGAACAAAAGCGAAACGTGAAACGTCGGCTTTTGCGGAACGAGAGGACAGCTGAAAGGCCACTGCCCGCCAGCTCACAGCGCCGTGCGCGTCTGAGCGAGCGGCACTCGCAACAGGCACCGTGCACCCGACCAACAGCAACAGCACCTACCCCCCGACACTGAAACCCCCGCGGCCCGCCCAACGCCGCCGGACGGCGGCCGGCCGAGCACCCACTGTTGATGACGTCCTCCGAGATCTTGTCGCTCTGGCAGCGGAAGATGTAGCCGACGTAGGAGCTCTTTTGGCCGGCGGGCGGCGCGGCGGCGCCCGCGGCCGGCGCCGGGCCGGAACGGGCCGGCTCCGGCGGCGTCTCCGACGACGAGGAGGAGGAGGACACCGCCGAGGGCGTCTCGCGGCAGATGAAGCCGAAATGGTCGCTGTTCTTCTGCCCCTGCGGGTTGACCGCAGGGCCGGTTAAAGCCTGCATACACTCGCTTTGTATGAACAAAAAGGTTGCCGGAATAAGGGATCTGTGGGAACAATGTACACAGGATTTATCTCTGGCGGCGTTAGTCAAAAAGAAATATAGAAATCACCGCAACGGCACCAAACCGTGAGATGTTGGTTACCCGAAAATAAGATCACCGTGAACGTCCACCAGCAAAACGATAAAATGATTAACGTTCTCATGCGTCCGATCATTTGACGACACCACGTTTCCCTGTTTTGTGAAAAAACGGCGAAACGCGGTCCAGAAGGCGAAAGGGAAGCTTATAAACGTCCAGTTCCGTGCCAAAGGACACAGTGCGCACCTGTGTGATCTGCGAGATGTCCTTGAAGAACTTGTGCAGCTTGACGGCCTTGTTGTCGGGGCTGATGAGCTGCAGCTCGAGCTTGCCCACTTGGAACAGCATGGTGTAGTTGTGGTCCATGCTGCTGAGGCGGCGGCGGGCCAATGACGAGCCCACGGAGCTGGCGCGGCTGCGCATCGTCTCCTCGTGCTGCAGGCTGGTCCTGGCCGGGCCGCGGGCGCCGGTCAACGTCAACAGGTCAACAACGAAGGTCGGGTCAGAGGACAGGTCACGCCCCAGTGGACGGCACGGTGTCGACGAGCTGGGACAGGATTCGTTGGGCTGTGGCGGGTATCGCACGGATCGCCATGTCTTAGCGATGACAGTATGAGTGGTTCCAGCGATTCCAACGACGGGATCGAAGGTTTTCGCACAGGCCGCTGGATGGCATTGTCCGCAAGTCGGCTGCCTGCCTTAGTCACGAGGTACAATGGATCATGCGACGCAGGCATGATCACAGAACGTAACATGACCGGTGATTTCCACGTGAAACCAAGAGGTTAGCCATGATAATCAGCATTCCCCAAACATGCCTCTCGCTAACCCAGTGCGCACCGTGCACTATCTGCGTTCGGACAATACGGATTATAAGTTTTACGAGCTTCCTGTCAACATGCTGGGACACCTGATAGCAGACGAGCTCGTTCGGAACAAAACAAACCGATACCGCAAGGGAAACTACCTCATGCCATCTAGGCAACGTTTACAGCAAAATTTCCACAAAATATTCATATCTAATGCTAAAAAGCCCAATAGGAGAGGGCTGTACCGTAGCCCAAGCCCTCCTTACCCATCCTTTTCCAAGGAGTCAGCCTCCATGGAGCTTCGCACGATTACGACTAGTGTTAACTACAAGCCATGAGATCACAATCCACGAAGTTGGCCGACACATGCGGTGATAATGACGCGCCAGGGACAAAGGAGACAGTATATGTCAGGCCGAACAGCGCTTCGGGATCGCTTTAGGACGCGCAAAAATACCAACCACGCACACTTGTGGCCCGACTGGGCTCCTCGGCAACACAAAGACAAGCATCTCCTGGCGTTCATGACCTTCGTAAGCCACGTCCATTCCGAAGACAACCTGAGCCCAGGAGGCACGCGGGCCATCCTAGCCTCAACTCATCCGCAGGAAATGACGATCACGCCGAACTGCGTCAACACGGACCACGAACCGGACACATCCACAACACATGACGCGCAAGCCCAGCGTTCTGTTTGACGCAGTTCACGGAGCAACAATATACAGCTGTCACCACCGGTGTCTTGTTAACACGCAGCAATGATCTGGTCTAACTGACGCCGAGCAACGACTAAACACGTCATCTCCTGCGCAGACCACGCCAACACAAACACAGCTCAGACAAACAAAATGCGTCTCTCCACCAGTTTCAACATCGTCACCACTTCCCCAAACACACTAAAGCCACGTCAAGAGCTTCGACATCCGACAAAAACCAACAAACTCCAGCCCACGGCGTCATTCTCACGCGACGAACCGCCCCTCCCAGCCCCGTCCTGCCCCGGGGACGCACCTGCGGACCATGCGCGCCGTGTCGCCGCTCATGGCGCGCGAGCGGAAGCCGCCGGCCGGCTCGGCGCCGACGCCCTCGCCGTCGGCCGACGCCGAGCGCGGCAGGCCGGCCGCCGTCGACGGGCCGGCGCCGTCCGCCTCCGACGCCGACTCGGCCACCGTCGACAGGTGGCGCTCGCACGGCGTCGACTGCGGCGTCGGCGGGATGTTGACGATCTTCGGCACGGCGATCGGCGTCGTTGGCTGCAACGGGCGGCCGCTGAGTCGGGGCACGGCGGCCGGCGCGGCACGGGACCGCACGCCCGGAGCCGGGCACGGACGGACGGCGGTCAACACCCGAGACCTCGGACCACGGGCAACATGATCTAGCACGCTTTCTATCTGATTTACATTGTTCAAGTCAGAAGGATGGAAAATTGACGGCGGTAAATGATGACAAGACAGCAGAAAGCGCAGCATCGACACTGGGAAGCACAGAAACGGTGCTGAAAGCGACGGAGAGACACCTGTAAACACCACGCACTATACCCCTCGGCGCCAAGCAGATTTTCAACAGAACCGTCCAACGTCACGGAACGAAACGAGCACGAAAAGCGCCTCAAACGTCGTGTGGACGGCGACCAGTTTACCGAACACGACACGGCCACCCGCAGATAAAGCATCGACAGCGTACATAAACGGATAGTTTACGCCGCCGCAGAGTATTTCTCACGCTGAGAAGGCCGTCCAGCCGCCACGTGAACGCTCTGAAAAACACATTTAAAGTAGAGAACATGTGAAGAACGGCGCTCTGTCCGACAGAAGGCCTCTCCTGTGAACATCCTGCGCCATTCATAACAACGGTGGAACGTTATGTTCCACAGTTCAGGAGAGATGGCATCCGGTCATTAATCCTACACACCAACAAAATAATTCAGCTACAGTGCTAACTCTGGCCAAGCAGGAAGATTTCCTCTCTGCGCCTCCGCCATCCAGCCCACCCCTCCGCAGTCACCCCCTGTCCGCTGCCGCCGCGCGACCGTGCCTCGCCCGGCCGGCGCCGGCCGACCCACCTCGGAGACGGTCTCGGCCGGGCGGCGGCCGGCCTCGGCGGCCTCCTCCGCCAGCTCAGCCGGGGCGGCCGGCGGCGCGGCGGCCGGCGGCGCGGCGGCCGGCGGCGCCCCCTGGCTGCCCACGCTGTTCACCGAGTCCGTGGAGCCGGAGCGCAGCGAGTGGTCGCCCTGCGGCAGGCGCGGCGTCAGACCGGCGGAGTCAGCGGACACACGGCGGAGTGAAACGGACGCGTCATCGGGAGCGGAGCATTGTCGCTGACGTGACAAAGCGCAAACCAGCGCCGTGGGGATGTCTACGTGTGCCACATTGCTAAGAAAGATCGAGTCGTTACGAGCTTACAAACATTTTACAACGCATAATGAGACGGACAACTTTTTGCCTTTGTGCAGGAAAAGTAAATAATCCTATAGCAATAGTCGCATCATACTAATACAGAACTAAGATTGTAATGGGAAGCATAAATCTACATTTAAATATCGACCGTTCCAGGAGCAATAACGTCCACGGCTTCAACCGCCGAATTAAAAAATGTAAGGGGCATATGACCAGAGGCACCACACGCTCCGCATCAGACGGTGCTACTGGCGCAGTTCCTGCCCATCCAGTGCTGACGTCTGATTCACCGCACAGTGCCGCATTCCCAGCAGCTGAGCGGTACAGCCGCCGCGTCAGGCGGCGCCGCTCCTGCCTTTTCTCCAAACCTCAAACGTCAGGGGTGAGATCAACGAACGATAACGGCTGATTTTCCCTGTAAGCAGACAGATGTGGCCCGCGCTCGCCACAGGCATCCGTGTTTGTTTTTGTTGTCTGCCTCGTTATATTGACATCTGACGCCCCCCGATGAACGTTTACCATGAACCAAGCGAAAAAATAAACAGGTTAACAAAACACACCATTCGCGACAACTTCTTGTAAGACATTGCGCACGCTCTCTACAGCAGACCATGGAAGTGGTTAGCTATGCCACTACTCATGAAAGGGATTGTCGACCTTATTCGAGCGAACGACATCCAAAAACAGCACCTCATTTTGTACGGAAGGCATCCCTTCCGCACAAAACGAGTAATGAGTAACTCGTTTTTCGTAATTAGACAGGAAGCACCAGTCCATCCTTGCAAGGGTGGCAAATATCTTTGATGCTGTTGTCACATTACTATCTGCCTTTTGCCTATAAGAGGGCCATCTTATTTCATCGGCTCCTAACGCAGGTTCTATGTCGCCAGCCGGAGCCCGCTTAGTTCCGGGCGGAGCGGTCCTCACTGTAAGTCGACCTCTCCCCCGGACCTTTCGGACCAAGTGGAAGGCTCTCACGTACTCATCTGCAGGTGTACCTACATCCTGTAGTACCAGCTGCACCCGCCTGTGGGTTCCCCTGTGCCCATCTGCAGGTATCCCCTGTACCCACCGTAAGTGCTACTCTTATCAACCTGCAAACACTGCATGTACCTGTCCAAAAGTACCTCATACACCCGCCAGCAGGTACCCGTTGAAACCCACCCGGAGGTGCCGATTGTACCCACCTGCAGGTACCGCCTGAACCTGCCCGGAGACGGTCCGTATGTCCACCTGCAGGTAACGCGTGTACCTAACTGAAGGCATCCCGTATGCCCAGCAGCAGACACCCCCCTACCCACCTGGAGGTATTCGGCGTCGTCCGGGGTGGCGCGGTGCGACAGGGCGCCCTGCTGGCCGGCCGTGCGCCGCTTGAACTCGTGGAACTGCTGCAGCGCGTCGTCGATGAACGAAGGCGGGCCCTTCCGGTGCGACGTCTTGATCTTGCACACGTACTGCACCTGGGGAGCGGAGAACCGGCCGCCGGTGAGTTGGTGAAGGGGCGAGGCGTCACACGCGGTCCTATTCCGGTCTCCACATGTCATCAGACACAGCGCGCATCGGAGTCGCCGCTGGCGCACGTGCGCCTCATGCTGAGTCGGTCGGCTCATTCGTCTCCATACCCTGATCACACGTCAAAACAACCTGTCTCACCGCTCAATCGGCAGCGCAGGCCACACCGCCGGCGATCGCCGAGCATTCGCATTCAGCAAACTCAGGCCACCAGACCAGAGGCCACAGCCCTCCGGAACAGACCTCACCAGACCGGACCCCACCAGACCAAGCCCGGCCGGGCCGGTTCACCGGACCGGGCTCATCAGACCAGAGACCAGAGCTTCCGGATAAGGAATACCGGACCCAATCCGACCAGATCCGACCAGGCCAGACGCCTGAGATCCCCGTCCAACCAGAGCTCCCAGACCAGACCCCGTCCAACCAGAGCTCCCAGACCATACCTCACCAGACCAGACCCCGTCCAACCAGAGCTCCCAGACCATACCTCACCAGACCAGACCCCGTCCAACCAGAGCTCCCACCCATACCTCCCCAGACCAGCGCCCACCCGGCCAGACCAGGGGACGACCAGACCGGACCGCGCCGGCGCATGGCCGTGCACCGGACGCCGCTGGCGGCGCGGTCGGCGGAGATCAGCCCGGTTCACTGGCCGACCCCTCGCCGCGGCCGGCCGCTGCCAACCCAAACACGGCCGGCGGCCGGCGACCTCGACCGGCTTGTCCCGCCGCCGGCCGGCGGACACGCGGCCGGAGAACCGCCGCCGGCTGGCCGTGTCGCCGCGGAGATTTTCCACCGGTCTGACCGCCCCTGGTCTGACCGCCCCGCCCGCGCGGCAGGGGTCCGAGAGTCAGCTGCTGCCCCCGGCCCCGGCCGCGGGCTGGACCGACTGATAAGCCGGCAGAGTGCCAGGAGCTCCATTTCCCAGAACACGCTGCATTTCACGAACACGACCACGGCCGCGGCGTTCAGACGTCTACGAAGGTCAGCTGGGCTCCTCTGCGGCGATCATTGCGCGAAAGGTGACTAAAATGTCGGATCGGTCGAGGACTGGCACAACGTAAAGCCACCCCGTTTATGCAATGGCATATTTCATGCGACTGAAAATTGCACCAAAGGGAAGCTTCCATATCAGACCATTTCGGCGGAGCAAAACGACATGCTCCAGTACTGCGCACAAGTTTTAGACTTTGGAGCCACTAAAGGCGCACTGCCAGAGGCCTGAAATGGTTTGATGTTGCACGGCTGCACGGCAGCAGCTGAGTAGGTCGGAACCGAAACATGAGCACTGATACTGAACATCTGGAATCATAAACACCAATATTTAGAAAAGTACCAGGTATCTAAATAATGTTGGTCTTGTGCTCGGAGAAAAGTAACATCACACATCGCTGGTGCTGTCGTTTGAGTGCGCAAATTCGACATTTTCACACACGAAGAATCGTACGCGTAGTTTTGCATCCCTGAACTGTGACAGCACGCTTGAAAACAGGCAGGGCCCCATTCCGTCCGTTTTTGGCGTAGTACTCCCGGAAAGCGCCGATCCTGGAGGCAACAGCGGCCCGACCGCCTGCGCAGGCCGAGCTCGCCGGGCCCTCTGACGCCGGCTGTTTACCCGGTGCCCGCCGCGCCAGTGTTCCGTCCTGACGGCTCGTTAGCCGGACCAGCGGCGCTCCGACGGCGCTTACTGCGCCGCGGTCCGACGGCAGCCGAGCCCTCGACCGGGACGGAGCCGGGCGGCTCACTGAACTCCCACCCGAGACAGGACCAAGAACCTCCCCGAGCTCTCACCCGAGACAGGACCGGGCAGTCCACCGAACTCTCACCCGAGTCAGGACCGAGACAGAGCCGGGCGGCTCACTGAACTCCCACCCGAGTCAGGACCGAGACAGACCCGGCCAGATCACCGAGTTCTCACCCCAGTCAGACCCGGAGATAAAACCGGGCAGTTCACCGAGTTCTAATCCGAGAAAGGACCGGGCAGCTTACTGAACTCTCGCCCGAGACAGGACCGGGCGGCTCACCGGACTCTAACCCGAGTCAGACCGGAAACAGAGCCGGGCAACTCACCGGGCTCTCACCCGAGAGAGGACCGGGCAGCTCGCCGAACTCTCACCCGAGTCAGGCCACGGAGTTCGGCAGCTCACCGAGCTCTCACTCGAGTCAGACCCGGGCAGCTCACCGAGCTCTCGCCCGAGTCAGACCCGGAGACAACACGTTCGAGCACGGCACGGGCGGTCGGCACGGCCGGGCGGATGCGGATCACCTCCTGGTCCGCCGGCCAATATTGGGGTCAGGCTAGGGATGACGCAGGCTAATTCCCGGTTCAAATCGGAAATAAGTTTTACCGTTTCCAATGGATAAATGCTACAAGCCATATTTACGGGAACTTAACAGCATCCCAAATTGGCAAAACATTTTGCATTAACTTTCCCCTTTGCTTGTCATTCAAAACCCTTTCTCGCCATCACAACTCTCATCTCCGTACATTTTAACATCATCAGACAATGACGCCAACCACCGCCAAAAATCTTCCCTACATTAGCTCCGCCCTCTCAACCCTGCTAGGCCGCCTCCCATCCCAGTCGCCTAGGGAGACGACCTAGCCCTGACCCGCTAAGCCGCCTCCCATCCCAGCCTTGACCCTCGGCGCCGGGGTTCGGCGGCCGGGCGCGGCGCACCTCGAAGTAGCTGGCCGTCTGCGGGTTGAGGCCGGCAGCGGGCGGCGGCGCGGCGCCCACGCCGCCGGCCGCCGCGCACGCGCGCCGCAGCTGCGACATGCTGATGGCCGAGGCGTCCGACTGCGAGCGCTGGATCTGCTGCGTCCGCCGCGAGTGCTCCCGGATGGCGGCGAAGAGCTCCGCTACCTGCCGGCAGGCATCAAAGGCGGGATCACTGACGGCACCAGGTCCGGGGCGGGGGTTCGGGGCTCAATGGAGGCGAACAGTTCGGCGTCCGGAACAGCCAGAAGGGCTGGCGCTGGGGTCGTGGTGGTCCAGCGGGTCCCCGGTCTCGGCGGCTGGGGTCCTCTTGGTCCGGCGGGTCCACGGACTCAGTGGACGGGGTCGCGATGGTCCGACGGGCCCCGGGAGTGCACAGGGAGCGAACAGCTGCTCAAACTGCGCCGCAGAGCAGCAGCGGTCATTGTGGGCCAGGGACACATGGTTGTAAGTTGTCTGCACGCCAAACGAGCCACGACAACGAAACGGGTGCACCAACAAGGCTGTGCCACCCTCAGGGAGTCCGAAACGCACCTAAGTCCGTTTTCCGGAATGGCATTGTCAATGCGATACCCAAAGGACGTCAGGACACGCCAAAAATACCTTCTGCCCTCCTGGCGTTAAAAAGCATTCCGAATAGCATGCGACAGCAGGTGACATTTCCGTACCCGTTGTACACAACTATCTAAAGCAGCAAAAGCCGTCGCATGACTCACAGACATTCTCAGCTTGGACCAGGAGCATAGGAATATGCAGAAAAAGGGGGAAAACGTCTTCTTCAAAGGGCTCATGTTAAGCTCCCAACTAGTGGGGGGGGGGCACGCCCCCTCCCGTTCCTACGCCTACGGATTGGCCAGTGCCTTTGACTTAGAACTGCTTGATGTCAGCAATGCCATCCACCCTACTTAACTAAAGAAAAAGAAACAACCAAACACGCCCTCAAACATAAGGGAATCGAGCAACGCATTTACTTTGCGATGTTTGTCCAGATACCAACGCCTCATTAGCCTAGGTCCTGGTTGGCCGGCCAAAAACGCACCGCATCAGCTTGCCGCGGCCTGATGAAAGTGGACATCAAAGTCGTTCTGTTCTCCGGGTGTGCAATTTATAGCACGGGAAGGAGAATCAGCTGCCTCATCGTACAAACATACTGCCCGACTCCTGAGACGTGAGCTATACACATACGCTGTGTGGGGTAGACAAGAATAAGATGGAGGCGCGTCGTGGTACGCGGCGTTAACGCCGAATGTTACACACTTGTTGTTGTTGTTACACATGTTTAAAGCACACTCAAAGAAAGCACAGCCGATCACGTGTGTGCAGACGCTGACGGGCACGAACAATGAACGCTGAACAAACGCACAGCACGATTTTTTCGTAACAACACGAACGACAAAACGGCGGCGGTGAATCCCACGTTCCTGAAGCCTGCCGCCATGACCGCACGACAGTGTTGGCGGCCCGGGCTGGGCGGACCGCGCGCCGCGCCGGGCGGTCGGCTGCCAGGAGCCCCAGGGTTCCGAGCGGCGGCCGCACGGCCGGCCGACCCGTCCTGCACGTCGGCAGGCGGCCGCGGCCCGTCCTCGCGGCTCGCCGGCCGCCGCCGGCGCGTGACGCCGGCGCGGGACGAAACAGCGCCGCGCGGGTCGCCGGCTCGGCGCGGCCCGCCCGGCAACAGGGTGCCGCGAGCCGAGGGCACGGGGCCAGGTATTCAGCAGGTCAGCGCGGGCCAGCGCCGCTCACGGCCTGACTCACGACGGCGGGCCACGGCACGCCCACGCCCGGCGATGGATCACGGCAGGTGCGCGGACAGCCGTATCGGGTGGACGGCACGCTTAGCCGAGGCGACACGCTGGAAACTGAACGTCCGGATGGCGGACAAATCTGCTTTTGGAAGATGTGACTTTTGCGAAAAAATGACCACATAAGCGTGACGCGCGTTGCTGCAAAGTTGAGGGACGCTCAGTCACTTCATACCGAGACGCGGAGTGGAGTGATTACAACAAAGTTTCCGTTTACTGATTACTAAGTGACTACAACAAACTGGATACGGCCAGCACATTTGATGAATCAGCGGATACTAGCTTTGAGCCGTGTCTCGGTGAAAATGATGATGGATGTCCTGTCTTAGGCCATCAAACAGTGAGGTCCTGGTGGCTTGATTTCAAAATATGATCAGGCAAGGACAAACGCCATTCAGTACAATATGCGATATATACATATATACATGCATACAATTTTTCCAAGTAAAGGTCCTTGGCCAGCAAACACTCATGTCCAGGCAAGCACAACACTTGTTGTCAGTCCATGAAGACAAAACAATCCCATCGAGGAGGACCCCAATGTTTAGGAATAGTATCCTATTTCACAGTTTGATACAACGGCACGATACAGGCTACAAGCAACAAAGAAGCAAGATGAAAGCAAAGTACCAACACTTCGGTTTGTTGGTGATCAAAAGGTCCCTTGATGTCATTAGACCATGCATAATTTCCTCACACTTTCCAGTGCTCTGAGACGTTATACAAACTTCTCTCCCCTCAAGGCAAATAAAAAACAAACACATTTATGAGCCGGCTGGAGGCGCAAAAACCACCTTCAGATATCGGGGCCAGCATGGTGCCGGCTACATCATCGTCCGGAAGGCAAAATCAATGTCAAACCTTCTTCTAGGAACGAAAACATGCGTACCGGCTAAACACGGCCAGAGTTTTTACCGACACCTGTTGCGACCATTACGCTCCATTAAACGACGATCTGTGCCTCCGGTACATCTGTCCTCTTTCGGGCTTGTTGAACCCGGCTGTACCCGGTGGATAACACCATTTTTGTGCTTTACGAGATGGAGACAAGAAATAGTGGGTGTTAACGGGATGGGTGGTCACGCCAGCGACTTTTATATATATATATATATATATATATATATATATATATATATGTATATATATACAGTACCCTAATTATACATATATATGTATAATAAAAAGGCACACCAGAAATATGAAATGTAATTCAAGGCAACAAACAAGCATGCGAGCGCAATACACCCCGCAACGACAGCGCGCTCAATTGAAGTGCCACAGATACGTTATCTGTGACACATTTCAAACCGACAACACAATTTTGTGGCTGTGAAAATTCAGCCCGCTGGCACCTCTGTATGTATGGGCAAACAATGTCGCCGGCGGTCACGAGACCTCAACAGGAGCTGCGACCACGACATGACGCATCGCTGCCATCCTACCCCGGGCAGGAGTGGCGATCAGCTGACGATCGCCCCCCCCCCCCGGCCGAGGTCATTACCGCGGGGTTCTGCACGGGCAGGCTGGGCCGGCGTCGGCCGTAGCCGGGGTACATGTTCGCCAGCGATATGGAATTCATGGCGGCTGCTGCCGGCGCCCGGCGGACGCTTCGCACGCGGCGTGCGGACGGTCCCGAGCAGTCGCGCCAAAGCCGGCGGCCGCGACGCGACGACAGCCACGCGACGCCGACGGCGGGACGAGCGACGGGCTCAGTCGACACAGCTGGCGATCACTCCACAAAGCCGCGGCCCGTCACTGCACGAGGCTGCGGCTGCGGTGCGCTGCCGGTCCGCCTCGGTCGACCCGCGCCTCCCCGCCCGCCCGCGCCGCCGCGTCTGCGCCGCGCGCGCCAAACGTCGCGTCGCCCCGACGCCGGCCGGCGACAAAAACATCGCCGCCCGAGGCGTCACTCACCAGCGATTGGGACAATGGGCTGCGGCGTCCTCCGGCGGGCGCGGGTGGCAGCAGCGCGGCCTCTGCCGGCGGCGCCTCTGCACGTGTCTGGCCGGCGGTAAACACGCCGCCGACGCGCGGCGCCCACTTACGGAACGGCCGGCCGCCGCCAGCGCCGCCGCCGACGCGCCGACGCGCCGGTCCGGCCGCGACCGACGGCATGCGGGCCGCCCGCTGACACCGGCCTGGTGTGGTTCCGTTGCGGCGCTGGTGGTATTCGAGGGGAGGCTGAAGCGGTCCTAAAACAGCCGCGGCCAACAGGCGGCGATTTTGCAATTGCGTCCGGCGGCGGGACTTGAAGGATGTGACCGATTCGACCTTCCCGCCGACCTTCCTCACGTCAGAATGTGTTTCGGCGTAGGCCTCGTCTCGGTGTGAATTGCTGAGACGACCAATAGTTTTCCTCGTGCCTTAAACCGCCAGAAAGACAGAAGAAAGTCGCCTTTCACGCCCGGATTGGCCAACAAACGGCACCGCAGGATCGGCACAGATCCACGGCTCCGCCAGTCGTGGCCTCTCGAGCCCAGGGCTTGGCAACTCAACGTTACCGGAAGAAGCTAATTCCATCACCAGCTTGTCTTGAAGGCCCATTCGTTACATGTCAAGTCCACTGCCGTTAGCCCCTGTTCGTCCTCTTCGAAACGCACTGGCTGGCAACACGTGTCTAATGCACGTGTTGAGACCATTTGAGAGTCACTTCTCAGTAATGGACCGATTATCATTATCAACAAACTGTTTATTAACATAATCGTTAGCAACATAACAAGCTTCAGTGGAAGGACGAACCGGTCATAATGGCGAATCTTGGACAATGGAAACATTATGAGTAGCTCTGGTGCCAAACAACCGTGATTCCGAAGTCTCGTGTGTCAAAAACACTGCCGCTGGCGTGTCTACTCCCGCCCAGGTGAATGACACAACATCGCAGGCGCCGCACGCCCCACACCTCCCGGTCCGGCCCGTCTGCGCGGACCCACCAGACCACTCGCGTAGCCAGAGCCGGGTCAGACCTCATAGTCAGAGGTTACCAAATATTGGCTGTTATCAGACGTTCAAAACATAGCAGTCTTGTATTATAAAACGTGGTATACTCTTACTTTCGAAATCTCCAGCTGCGCTATTTGGTTCGGTCAATTTGTCCATGTCTGCAATAAACTGCTCTGAGTAGCATCAAACATTTTTGTCAAGTCCTGACCCCCCCCCCCACGAAAATCCTGGCTCCGCTACTGCACCAGAGGTCAACGGGGGCCCGAGTCTCCTGCGCGCGGCGGGGACGTGTTCCGTTTTTGACGAGCGCGCGACCGCCGCGCTGTCCGATCGCGCGCGGACGGGGCCGGGCCGATCCAGGGTCCAGTTACCGCCAGCTGGCCAGGGGGCGGAGCCAGCCGCCGGAAACGGCGGCGCTCCCAACTGAGCCGACAGGCCACGGCGGCGCACGCCACAACGACGGCACGGGCGTCACACCGGTGGCTCGGACATCTCCGACGGCTCCGAGGCGAGCCACAGTAAAGGGATGGATGCCACTGACGGGACACGCCCCACTGAAGAAGCGGATGTCCCTAACAGAGCAGAGGTCAATAGTGATGGGTTGGACTTGGGTTACGAAAGACGTCGCTGAAAGCCTGACGCCCCTGACTGGGCACATGCCACAGATGGGTCGCGCATCAATGAAAGGGCATTCAGTGATGAGGCAATCGTCCCAGATGGGACATACGCAGCAACACAACAATAACACACCATGGATGGACCATGGCTAGATGGTACACCTACACCGGGTTAAACCGACCCCCCATCGGGAGGTTTGGACGCAATATTTTCTGAACGACATGAGATATCGTGATGGGATTTTCAGCATCTTCGGACAACTGATGAGCGTGCCATCTTTCTTAAATTAAGACCAAGGTCATTTTATACTGTATCACAACCTTCATCCCTATTTGCACGCGGTGGATTTCGCTTGAAATCTATGCCCGGGACGATTCGTCTCCCCCCCCCGAGATCTGCCAATCTATTGGACCGATTTCGATGAAACAGGGTTCAATCAAAAGCTTGTGATCTAGCTAGCCTTTCATATGCGTAAAACTACCCATAAGTCGTTGGCAGCTTAAAACAAGCAAAAAGGGGGCGTACAAACGGCCGGATTTGACACCCGTTCCAGGCAATACCGGCGTCAAAATGAAGTCACCCCGTGCCGAGACTGGACTAGTAGACTGTGCCGCATTCCCACACGTTCACCGGTACAGCCGTGATCACGCGGCGTCGACCCTACCTCCCCTTTGAACCTGCAGGGTCAGAGGGAAGACCAGCGGATGCTGAGATCAGCTGCTTTTACTCGTAATCGGGCGGATACACACAGAGCGGATCGGCCCGCCAACGACCGTTTGTGTTCGCTTTGATTGCCTATGATGATATATGATATATCGACGTGTTACCAGCCCTGATGTCCAAGTCCAATGTCCAGTGAAGCTTTTTTTCACTGGACAATCCAACAAGTCCAATAAAAAATGTCTATACGCAGGCAGGACATCACAGTGACGAGTAGTGTGGGCTTGTGTGCCATGATTGTTCCATATGATCAGACATAAACCCGTTTCAACCAAAGCAGATCGACCCGTAGTTACCAGGCGTGTTAAACTGGAAGAGCAGGCAACAAACTGGTTTTGTTTTCTAAGTTTTCGGTTTGTTTGCTTCTTTGTTGGCGTTTATTTTCTGCAGTTTTTATTTCTGCATGATTTTCCATCTCTGTCTTGCCTGAAACAAAACTTAGCACAGTGATTCTGCCTCTCCCTGTACGTAAGAGGACGTGAAAATGCTGCTCGTCGGCGTCGGTTCTGCGGCCGCGGCTGCTCCAGGTCTCCGAGTTGAGACCAGCCCGCACCAGAAGCTCCACGCGGCGGACGATTCGGCCGCTGTCCGGCCGCCGGGCACGATCCCCGGCCGAGCGGCGGCCGCTGCGCCCTCACACCGAGACGGCGGACGGAGCGCCGCCTGTCGGCCGACTGACGCCGACACCGAACAGCCGGCCGCGGCGCAGGCCGGCGTCCTGCCGACTGCAACCGGCCGACGGCCGACGTCGGCACGAGGGATCGGACTTCGCAGGCGCGTCAGACATGTACCCGATTACAAGTGATTACAGGGACATCACTGGCGCGGTCTCAAACTGCATGCAGTCCATAAAAATGCAAACTTTCTGAACCTCGTCCCCACTAAAACGCAAACAAAAATAGCAACGCCTAAGGGTTACCGGAAAACGTCTAATCCAACATTCATTTTCAAAGACACATATCGAGGGGAAGGAATGTACCGCGAAAGCACTGAAGCAGTCTAGGAATCTTTGACTGCGGGCTCCAAAAAAATGTAATTGCTCGGATTACCTAGATTATTTTTCGTTCTGGAAAATCGGTCATCGCTGTTTCTTTAGGAACTACAGCCGGGATGCATGTTCGACGAACGGCAACGTACCTGCATTTCGGCAAGGTTTCGCCCCGAAGCAACCGCTGAACCCGGAAATGGTTATGAACCCAAGTCCATGTCATCGATGTGTGACATGCAGGGGAGCTATAGGAAAGAGATTTCAGGTTACAGATCGGCACTTCAAATACTTTCAGGAAATATAAGACCCGCAAAATCGTCCACCGCAAACTCTACCAATTGTTTGGGTCCGTTGACAACGCACTAGTATTTTTAACTTTTCTGCACATTCACCACGTTTCAGATAATTTAAGTTACTCGCCAGTTCTTCCACACCGACACACGCCAGTTCACGGCATACCCGTAACAGCCATCACTAATGCTGCTTTTTACTTGCCCCGAAAGTATTCGGATAAATCAAACGAATTCATATGTCTCTAGGAACATCATTGCCGACTTTCCAGCTACAGTGAGACCTATGAGGGAAAATCACCTCAAGGTCCTGGTTTCCTAACTTGTCGGCAAAACCTGCCGTCTTGACATAAATGCTGCCCTCTCGCCAGGCTGCTACAGAATAGTACTGCATATCCACGATAGATGGCAGGACCGTGTCCAAAGAACCTAACGTAACGACGGACAAACACGAAAAACCAACAACCGCCATACAGCTTCTGAGAAAAGGAAAGATGCCTATTTTGAGCAAACGTATACCAAAATAATCATTTTATTCAAATGTGGTTTGCCTCCGGAAAAAAATCAACTATTAGGTCTCCACGAACATCTGAGGAACTGAATCCCTCATGAAAAGTCCAACCTCCAACATGACCCCAGCAGCCGCTAGGAATAAATAAAAAAAAATCATTTCTGGACATAATCAGCAACTCAACATTTTAAGTATCCAATCGCAAACGGCTTCCTAATTCCGCTTTACGCTATAACGCAAGCAGAATTATCAATCCTCATTCTTTTTTCTACAGGTCTGGCACAATTGGCCAGACCTGTAGAAATGGCCATATTTTCAGGCGAGGACCAATTCCTCCCTCCCCCTCTGGTTTTCCCGACGCCAAAGCCAAGCTGTCTGTGCTATCGAGGCTAATGACTTTTTCACACAAAAATCTGAACGGCCTTCATGGGTTATGAAAGGCCCTAGAACAAGTTTCTGGTAAGCTTATCATGCCCATGCGCGATCGTTCCAGACACGTGCTCGCTCCTTTAGATATCGATGCTGTAAGCTTATATCGACAATTCTAAGTTTTCAATGTATGATGTTCATCATATATTCTACAGCATGTGTTGGGACTGTCAAGGGCGGATGCAAAGGCCATCATGTGCAGTAGCGTAGCCAGAGGTGGGATCAGAGGGGTCAAATGACCCCCTTACGGTCAGCAGTATACTGGAATCTGCCAAAACCGAAGGAATGGTTCCGATTCCGATTCCTTTGTTTCCAAAATGGGATGAATCCAATGCCCAATCATTGTATTCCTAAAAGGAAATATTCTATTTCCAATCCATGTGATGCAAACAGTCGAAATTCCATTCCTCATCCCAGTCAAATGACCATTAAACAAAGGTCAATACGGATATACAGGAAGCCATACAATTACATTCCTCGGGCGTATCACTACTCTTGTGCTCTTGAAATCACGCTCGCCGCACTCGGTACTGGACTGTTCGGCAAAGTCGTCTTTAATTAGCCGGTACACCATGCAGCGCAATACGCGGTAGCGGGCATCAGCGTGAGATTATACCCGCCCGAGGTCGCCAGCAGATCCCGCGGCGAGACGGCATCGCCGCAGAACCCCGAGAACTGGCCAGGGGTGGAAAATGAGCGAAGCCTCTGTCTCCGCCACAGCTGATTTACTGCGATACACGGATGAAGTCTGCGCCAACGGTGCGCAAACAGGCTGCGAAAATAACGGGAAAAGAAAATAGGGCATGTCAATGACACCACACTTACATATACTCACACTGGGGTACCCAGTTTACGTGTACCCAGTGCGGGTCAGCAGGGCCACTTATTTTGTCCGTAAAGCCAATACTGATCTCTTTTGCGTGTGCAACTCGCAGCATCCATGAGCCACGTCTGTCTCAAGAACGTATTTTTAGCAACGCGATTGATGGCATCGGCACCACCACCGTGGGTTACGCCCCACTGTCCCACTGCCCCAGTCATTAGAATGCGGGGTAGTTATTGCTCATAACCATTACCCCAAAACCACGTCGCCGCTACCGCAGGGTAGCTACGTCGCTACGTGGATATCCGGTTCAGTATCTGCAATCAGAAAGACATCTGGCGTCACGTGAATGGGACTCGCGCAGAAAGGATGGACCCAAAAGCCTTATACACGTCCAAAAGTCCTGCCGTGCATCATCACTGACCTATAGCGCCGCCCTTGACTGACGGACGACGGAAGGTATAGATAACCAACTATGACATTGGCCTTGTTATTATAAGGTTTTGAGCTGGCCCTTCGCCACCGTTGGCACCGGCCACCTTGAAAAAAGGCATCCAAAGGGCAACCGCGCTTTATTCCCAGTTGTCTGTCAACCCAAGCCATCGCACAGCATGATGCACATGTTGCATGCTGTACCTGACAATACTCTCCCCCCCCCACACCTTCACACCCATAGTCCATACCCCCGCTCTGTCAACGTCGCCCGTCGTGGAAAATGACCACCGCCGACCTCACCAGCGCCTCGCCGTTACATAGCAACGGTGGTGGAGCCGTGCACCGCCAGACAGGAGAAAGCGAGATAACAGCGAAATCACGCTTGAACTCTTGAGTAGGGGTTGAAACGTTTCGAGCGATTCCGGATACCCGGGTCTGTCGAAAGTGTTTCAGCGTTTAAATACAAAACAATAGGCACCTCTTGAGAAATGTAATGAACCTTGTTAAAACCACTTTATTCCAATTCCACCCAAGAGTAAAAGGAATCACTCCAATTCCTTTTCGACCCGCGCGGAATGATTCCCAATTCAATCCATTTCACCAAAAATGGTGGAATCATTCCGCAATGATTTAATTTCGCCAGTTTCAATTCCAATACAATGATGTTCAGAGGTTGAGAAAAATGGTTATTATCGCGCCAAATTTGTTTCAAATACAGAAAAATATTTCAGACAAAAATAATGCACTTGTATTCTCGAAGTCTTGGTGTGGTATTTGATAGGGCGAATTTCTTATGTCTGCAATAAAATAGTACAACCAAAGATGTCTTTTTATTTTACCCTTGACTCCCCCCAGCCATAAAAATTATAGCTATGCTACAAGTTATATGAGGAATACAGGATCATATATATATATGGGTTCTGCGTGTTGAAAACGAAACATTGTTCGATAACTAAACGTTTTCACGTGATAACTAAACGCAACCACAGAAAGGACAGATTTTGGAGAGAACGTCAAGGCTCTGACTTCGATCGAAACGTACGAATGGTTCACATCACTGATGCTACGCCAATGATGGCATTTATGGAAAATGCGCATACCACAGATAACTTTATATGTATTGGCTGAGGCGGACAAAAAAAGGAGAAAAACAGGAAATACGCAAGACGCTTTGGTTTCCTGGATATACCTATGACGCTATCAAAACAATGAAGTCATCCCCTGCTCTGGTTTCCTGGACGTGCAATCCGGGTTTCAAATAGACTGCAACCACCGTCTCCCGAAAGGCACTGAAATGTTCCGTACTTCGAATGTGCCAATCTTCCAATGTTCCGTACTTCGAATGTGCCAATCTTCCAAAACTTGTTTCCATACCATGAGACTGACTAAAAGCCAGCAAGTTAATATCACAGCCAAAAACAAATCGGTTTCGTCCAAACGCTCCAAGAGATCGTCCGATCTCAGGGGGCCAAGTGGATCTCGTCATGGATTTCTGAATGCCGCATCCCCTCCACGTGGATTTCAAGCGAAATGTACTGCATGGAGATCAGGCTGAAGTACACGCGACGGGATGGGTGTTGGCGGTGCCACCAAACGCACGTGCAGCAACACACAGGGTGGGTAGCGCGGCGACCCATTTAACTTTGGATAAATTTAACACACGCCCTATGGTGCTGGAAGAAAATTGCCTAGGAATACACCTGGTCTACACCTTTGATATCTGTACCTACACCACAGCAGCTGTCTAAAAACTATGACCACAGTGCAAACAGTGGTGCCACCTAACGATGCGCTGGCCCAGCCGCTGGGACCGGTGGCGCCACCTGTCTGGCGACCTCCAGGCTTCGGAGCCGCTGACTCGTGGTGTGGACGAGCCAAACCACTAACAGTCCAATGTGACAAGTAAAATCACGGCCGCAGTACTGCCTTCATCTGACCGGTAAACTGCACCTACAGTAGCGGCTCAATCTGAACGGTAAAACCACAGTCATACTGGACCGGTAACGCACAGCCACACTGCTGACTGAGGATGACTGGTAAAACCACAGCCATCATACCGGCTCCGCCTGACAACAAAAGCCCTGGTTCGCTGAGTCTGGCCGGCAAAAAAAGCACAGCCACAATGCTCAAATGATGGCTGTGGTTTATAATGGTGGCTGACTGATAAAAAAAAGTTGTGCAAACGTCAAGTTGTGCGATGAACACAATTCCGGTTTCGTACGACCAATGAGAGACAGAACGCACAGAGACATCCTTTCTTCCAGCGCATGTCATACGTTTCCTGGCGCAAGTGTACGTTTTCTAGTACAATTCTTCTACTGCATGTAGCAGGCATAGCCCCGAAATGAATTCGCAAACCTCAGTAACGGACATCAAGGAACGCGGTTGTCTAATCCCTTCTCAGACCTCCCCCCCCAAAAAAAAGAAAAAACGCACACGCACATTTCCTGCCCAAACTTCTGAGAAATGTTGGTTCCGATCAACAAGGTCAATCCACAGTAGATCGGGTGTGATGTTCTGAGTTCGGCCAACGGCCCGTGTCTAGCATGGCCTCCGATGGCAAATACCATCCTTCCAAAACATTAAATTATCAGGTTCAACAATCAAGCGCCTTTCGGTTGTAAGTTAAGCTCACACCAAACGCCATCCTGGAATTTAACGGAAAAGCACTGATGTAGGCAAACATACTTACAGGGAATGTTCCACTTTGGAAGACCTTTTCACACTTGGTGTTCCGCAAAAATCCCACCGATAACGTTTGACGTGCTTAGTCATTCGTCTATATGACGCAATACGTGCCTGCGCCGGCCAATGAACGCAAGTGTTCGTTGACCGGCGCCCGCTCACTATTGCGGTGCGGCGCCGCGCAACAGCTAAAAACAGGACAAGCCGCACAGGGCACAGCGAAAACTGTGGGAAGTTGCCTTGGTACGCAAACGTGGAGTTTTGAGACACAACGTATGCTACAGGTTGGCTTGACTGCAAGCTACAGCTTTTCACGCAGCCGGCGTGACGTACTGCTTCCATTTCGCATCAACAACTCTTTGCGCCAAACCTCAAGCCAGCTCCAAAACTATGGGAACGAATAAGCGCTCACATTCGTCCCAACTGGACTCACGTCACACAAGCTTCAAGCCCTGTTCCGCAATCGCTCGTCAGCCCAGTGGCGTGCGCTTCGTGAACTCGACGCAAAATTTTTTTATGGCCTCCCAGCTGATGAGGTTTCTTGCATCTCTGCTGTCTCATATCTCATACATGTCTCACTCCCTATTGTTTATGCCTGGACGGGTGTGGAGATGCTTAACCGCATCTGTCCATTACTGTCGCATTCAACACGCAGTACGGTAAACATTAAAATCTCACAGCTAAAATACGCCATAAAATGCACAAAACCATTAGTCATTCTAACAGACGCCTTACTTTTGTCGTCATAAACGATTGCGTTGCAGCATAAATTTGTTACTAAACAAGGCAGCGCCAGGCACTAGCTACAAGAATTCATCTGTCAAGCAGACCTCCGTAGCAAAGTATAATAATGAAAATAAAATGTGCTGCGCAGCGCCACTACGCGGAATGATTTATCAGATTTATAATATCGTTTACATAGAACTAGCCAGAACCCCGCGTGAAACGTAAGAAGCCTTTAGATAAAACAAATTACTTGGCAGATGGTCGCAGCCATCCGGCCTCGCCCTACATTACATAAACAATTATTAAATAAATATATTCATTCAGCATTATGTACACCGGGGGATACGGCCTTGGTTGAGCTTGCAGGTCTGGAAACTCCTTGCATCATGCATGGAAGGACTGCGCAAAGAGGTACAATGCAACAAACAACAAAATTATTTACATGCTAACAGTCATTGCGTTGGCATCACGGCGATTTCAAAGAAAAAGAAATTTGGCATGTGCGCATGTCTACGTCGTGCCGTAAAATTCTGAACGCATCCCCGTTTATGAGACAGCCGGGTTTCGAAACGTGTTGGTAATAATCTGTCACACCGTCATCGTGGGGTGGCACGATCTTTGTACCTGCGATTCCTTTCACATTTATGTGTAACATGATGTCTCACTTTAAAGGCGGCGACAGCCTCGAAACGTCCGAAAGCTCGCCGCTTCCATCGCAACAGACCCATGCTGCGCCACGAAACTTTGTGCATACCTACGTTCATATGTTGAGTGAGTTTCGAAACATTTCCTATGAGCTTCGTTCCACCGTTGGCTCAGGACATGGTCATATTTGCATCTGTCTCGTCGTCTTTCCGAATGAAATCGGTTAAAAATGGGAAAATTTAGACGGACATTGCCTGTTCTTTTTGCTGGATTCCCCAGCCAACAAGGACAACGACGGACGGATAATGTAATTATGACGCCTGTGGCACTTTAAAATTTCAAATTTGCCTTAGCAATGCCATCCCGATACATTTCATTCTGGGGATGAAAATGTATTTTTCGAAAGATCAGTGTAACTTCTATTATATATGAGTGCCTTTTGTAAACCTGACATCGAAACTTTCAACGACATGGAAAGCGACAGCTCCAACCACGGAAAAAAACTACGAAGAAACTGGTAACAAGCAAAACAGCCGTCTCAAACGAAATATGCAAAAATAAAAACAAGGTAAACACTATATGCACACTAAACACTACGCAATAAAACGTATATATATATATATATATATATATATATATATATATATATATATATATATATATATATATATACACATGTGGGTAAAGGTGATGGCAATGACCAAGAGAAAAGAGTCAAATCAAGTGCTGGCTACCTCAGATCAACGGCTTCCTTGTCTCTTGTTTTTCCTCGTCATCGGATTCGTCTGCGAGTATTCCAGTCTGTCTGATAAAAAGTAAGCGTTCACCGTACAAAAAGACCTACTGCCGCATGGCATGGTTGATTCCCTTTTTGACGTAGACAGCATGCGTTATTAATGAACCCATCAGCGACCAATGGCATTTGCCATGCTTAACACCCACGCTGATCACTTCCGCTCATACGGAAATCATATAAAATTAACCGAATGGCGGATGCGTAAATGTCACAGCTACCGATCGACACGACATGCGCGCTGGTCGCATCTAATTGCGGCGACAGCTGGGGGGCAGGCGGCTGCATGAATAAAAAATTCACACCATATCCGCCTGTTCGTGGGTTTCTCGTCCCCAAAATACCTAGGAATTCGGCGAACGGGACCGAGGAATTCGCCGACCCGAGAACAGTCTCTCGGCAATCGGCACACGGACGCAAACACGGCCCGGCGCGAGTGAGACATTCCCCCGCCGACGGTCGCCTGCTTTGTGGGTCTTGTTTCCTTCAGGCATCTTCGAGAGCTACTGGGCAGCGACGCCGGCGATGAGATACAGTTTCCAAGTCACTCTTGCAGGCGTGACTTTATCTACACGGAGAGGTCGGGAATAGTCATGTTTTCCAATAAAAAACGAGCAAGCGATGCAGACCGAGCATGAACGGAACCTTGTCATAAAATCATGCTAACCCTCGTCAGTAATGCCATGTGGCTACCTTCGACATTACACGGGGGTACAACCTCCTTCCCCTCGACCATTTTCACATCTGAAATGACAAAATACTAAAGTAAAACTGAGCGTACAGCTTGGTTCTCTGGCTACAAGATGACACGGTTTGACCCCGTTAGTGCACAAAGTGACGTCACAGGCGACCTCAAAAGAAGCCAATGGATTCTAGTTGTCCTTGGATGCTAAGGAATGTAACTTTTAGCGCACTTTTCAGGTGCCCAGACCGACTTTTGGCGACGAACAAAGACTGAAACTACCGGTACTGTGCAAATCGGCGCTTCTGAGTACTTAACAACTCCTATGAGGCTAATAAAAGATAAAAAAGTGACATCAATTCATGCTTCTGGCCTCAGATCGACCCTGACTTAAGTAAGAACCCAAGAAGTTCGGAGGTCAATCACACCATGGGTGACACCCATCCACAAAGGCTGAACAGACTGGGTGCCTCAAAACATTTACGGCGTTTTCTATACGATAGAGTCGTCGTCATACCGAGATTTCTCCATGGCACGTTCTGGAGAAAGAGGTCAAACGTGGGTAACCTTCCAAGGTATACCTCAACTTTTCAGGGTACGCGTAAAATGGGTCGATCATCAGATATGCAAAACTTCCCAGCGACAGGAAAGGTCGTTTGCGGTCAACCTGCAAAAACCTCAGGAGGGTTGCACCAACTCCCACGCCCCCCCCCCCTCCCCCCTCTCGTACTGGCGAGGGTTAACACCCGTACTACTGGAAGCAAAAACTGCCAACCACTTTTTTGTCAATAGCGTTCGCCATAATTGTGCCTGAGCGTTGATACTCCCTCTATAGTACGTCGTAATTCCAGGGCATTCTTTTGCCGTGTGAAATTTAAAATCGGTCCGTAAACTTTTCCACCATGGCCGGGAGAACCTGGGAAGAGAATCTCACAGTCAACTCATCGGCGGCAGCGGACACCCGTTGTCGTGCCGAATCGTACGGCGGACACTGCGCTGTGTGGGGACCAGTTCAGACCAGTTTCTGCCCGGCGGCGGGCTAAAAAAACTCCGTGGGTACTTGGCCTGGTTGACAAGCTTACAACCCAATGTAGAGGCAGTCTAGGCCGGGTCAATCAAGGTTAATCAATATTAAATGTTCAACGTGGAACAATCTGTTTTTCCCTTCAGATTTGTTCATCGGATCTCCACCAAAGTTTGTGGTTATTACAGAAAGACTGTTCGTACCAGGAAGCACAACACACCTAGGTCACGGCAATTGAAGCAAACCGAAGCCAAGTATCGAAAATGCGTGCGGCCGAAGGCAATGCATCTGGGGGAATCTGACTGCATGATGAAGGCATATGACCCGATGCACAGCAAATTCCGTTACGTCAACTGAGGTAATCAAAAGTCAGTTAGGGAGGACATAACATTCTCCTTTCTCCTCCTCATCCGCTCTATTGATCTCAGGTCTAATACGGATACGTTTAACTTGCCCGATAAACCTCGGATGACCTATAATGATCTAAGTATCCCGCCTTGGGTGTACGATTCCGTGCTGGGGCGGCAAATTCTCCCCCCCCTCCATCATATGTATATGCCATATCATATGCATCATGCCATACTGTATACATATGACAAATCCTCTTAGACTACTCCAGTCACCAGAAAAACTGGGGTGACTTTTTACAAGATGAACTATTGGTAACTGGCTACCATATTGAAATATGTGGTGAATGATATTCTGTATTATGCTTATAATTCGCATTCTGAGATCAAAAGTGCATCACATTTTGAAATAACGGGAATTAAACGCATAACCAGGGCACTTAAAAGATGGCGATTTTATGGAAAATGTTAACTTTTTGCCATATATCTTGAATCTGCTGAGGTCATGTTTGTCACGGTTTCAAACATTTCCAGGTCGTGTTACATGCCATATCATGTGCATATCACAAGTGCTCATGGGCGGATCCAGGTACCAGAAAAAGATGGGACAATAACTACATGTTGAAGTCATGCATTATAAACCGTAAGAAAACAAAAAATGCCCCTTCACCTGACCCTGGATCCGCCACTGTTCATCCCTGGAAGCATTTCTGACTTCTACTTTAAATGAAATATATGGTAACATGTCGTAACATATGTGAAACTGTAGAACCCGTCACGTACATCCAGATGTCTGTTAGACCACTGAACGTGCTACTGGATGAAATATGAATCCCAAAAGTGATGCCTGGAGATGCCCCCGGTAGAATATTTTTAATCTGATATTCATCATATATTATATTATAATATATTAATACTATATTATAGTGCTATTACATTATAGTTGTATCACATATATTGTTCATTATATTATATTATGATATATTAATATCATTTACAACATATTATCAATTTAACCTAATTTACCCCGGTATGGGTAAATTAGGGTGAATATGTCTACGCCGCACGTTAGTTCAGTTCAATTCCATACAATGAATCATGAATTCCTCAGGATTATGAATCCTTTAACCTGCCCCTAAATCCACCATTTACCAACAGTTTCCTCAAAAGTGCTCTGAATCTGAAAGGCAACAAACATTTGGATCATCTGAGCTGCCAGTGACATTTAAAAGGCATCAAAATAAAACAAGACAACGTCCAAGTGCGCGACCTCCAGGAAAGGCAATATTCCTCAAATACACCTCAAAAAACATATCCTAGAAACAATGTCCTAAGCATTTTTTATTTTGTCACAACATATCAACAACATATTTAGGTAAAGTAATCACGTTTCGTGAAACAGCTCCTAGCAGCCCAGGAAATACGTAAGAAAAACCGGGGGGGGGGCAAATGTCCCTGCCCTTTCCCTCCAGCATAGCGTAAGAAGGTTAAGGACGAATAACGTTATCGTGTCTGTCAACAAATCATCACAATGCCCTACCCTTCAAAACGACGAAGTACAGTCTTTTCAAATAATGACCTAGGTTGACCTCGATTAACTTCACCTAGGTGAGCCTGGCTTTGCGATATGTACGTTCATCACATGGAGTAAGCTTTCACAAAATTTGGTCGCGATCGCTTCTCTAAGTCTGAAAGCAGGAAAGGATGGCATTCATCCCAAGTTTTACCTTGTTGATCTCGACTGGTTCCCCTGAGGCATTACAGTTTTGAAAAGAACACCACGCAGAGTTGCTTCTTAAAAAATGTATTTCGATGTCATCCAATGATGATGACGTCAAATGGTTTTTGATTCTGTTCTGGCTTACGCCCGTTCGTGTCGTCACCAACAGTTGAGAAAAGGACACGGATGAACTAGAAGAAAAAAAAAACAGGATAACTCATGGGGAATCGTTTCGCAATGCCGCGAAAAACAGTTCTGAGATGTAAAGTTCACTAGCAATCGATTTTTCGGACTTCCAGCTCCAAACTGAGCATCTCAGCTCACAACGTATGAAGGACGTTGGAAGGCCAACAGGAACTCGCGCTACTGACAACGGAGTCCTGGTAAATCATGCTGAAAAGGGTTTGCAACTCTCGACAGTGCACAATGAGCTTAAAAGACAATACACGGTGTAGTAGCAAGGAAAGTGGAATGAAAGCTGATGAAGTACTTCCTAGTATTATTACCGCTTCGCATACGCATCGACCTCCAACTCTGTCAATCCCTTGCATGGTCTTCTCCACTCTTCCACCGGAAACCACAAGCTTCCAACCGTGGCGTTTTCCCACCGACTGCCACCCATCCATATCCACCGGCCAGGCATGTCATGCCGCCGCCTCGGAAGCACCCCCACCGGTGCAGCTCTCGGACGACTCCGACGGCCCGGCGCCGCCGCCGCGGCGTCAGACGGCGCGGCAGCCGGCCCCGCGCCAGTGCCTGCCGGCCGGTCACGTGCACGGCACCGTGTCCGCCCGCGCCGCGCCCCGGCCCGCCACGTAATCGGCCCGTCTGGCGGGGCAGCGGCCGGCGCGGGGCCATCTGGGCCCGGCGGTCACTTCCAGTTCTCGGAACTGAGGCACCCAGGGGCGCCATGCGCGCGTGCCCTCTGACGCCGCCGGAGCCGGCACGCGCGGGCGCTGCTGCGTAACTCGGGCGGATGTCGAGTCGCTTATCTCTGGAGTTGTTACAATCGTGACGTCATTCCCCAGTTGTCGCGAAGATTCCAGCGCTATCTGGTTCTATCTGACTGTATACGATCTGTAAACAACTTTGTCGCTTCTGGTCAAATCGGTTTGAAATCTGTCCCGTCCCCAAGTTAATGTTTTCTTGCCAAGTAAATCAGACAAAAACATCGGGAACAGTTTAATATATGTATGCATAAGCCAACGGTACATGCATGTGTCGCACATGCACATGGCATAATGCCCTACATTAACTTGTACTCATTATCCACATTTCACTAAGTGCTGAGCATGGCAAGTTATTCAACTTAAACGGGCATTTGCCACAAAGTGCAGGAATCCATCACTTTGTGACCATCTGTCTTCACTTCTGTCGGAGGCCTGGGTCTGCTGCCTGAAGCAGAAAGGCGATAAGAAACAAAACGAAAACACCGTGCAGCAATGGTGACAACCCCGCCGCGGCAGCGCGCGTGCCCGGCGGCAGCGGTCGACGCCATTTTCCCCGCCATCTCCTACCATGGGGATGGCGGGGAGACGTTCTCCGTGTTACGTAACGCTGTCACGTTGTCACGGTGGTGACGGCATTACGTAACGCCGCCGCACCAGCCCGCCTGCCGGCCGGCGGCTGGCCGTGGCGGTGCCGCGCTCTGGACCTGCCGTTGGGGACCAGCACAGCACTTCCGACCGCTTCCCGGAGAACGGTCTCCGGCCGCGCTCAGGCGCGTGCGCGGAAGAACGCCCTGATACCGGCTAGGCGTGGCGCGGCCGCCATGGGGCGGGAAACGTCGACCGGGGCCCCGCTCAAAGCCTGCGCCCCCTGCTCCCCGCTCCATGTGTGCATACGATCCGCCTCTTGTACTTCTCGACGGGGATAGTCGCCGGGGACGCGGCCGAGCACTGGTGAGTTCCCGACCTCGAATTCCGGGCGCGAACCTGGCGCAGAATCGCGTCATCTCGAGAGGCTGACGCAAGTCGGTGTCCTTGAATCGTCAAAAAAACAAACAAGGCAAAACGTAAGGATATATGACCCAATTTAACCAGCACTTCTCTCGGAAGAACAGAATGAAAAGAAACAACGGAAAACAAAACAAAACAAAACGTAACAATTCGAAATGAACCATTCGTGGTAGCTGGCCATTCGTTCCATCGAAGCAACCACCTCCGCAACAGATCGGTGACGGTGCGACACCTGGCCGTTTCACAGCAGAAAAAAGATCCATCACGTGACGGCGCATCGCCCTTTTTACGTTCATGGCACACATCCTTCGTCCTCCGCAGCCTCTTCCGACTGCGGAAGCCAGCAGAGCGTGCAGTGGAGGAGACGCCGTTAAACAGCGCCTACGGAGCCCAACGGACGACAGAAAACTCGGCAACCGGCACACGAAAGAACACCTCATCCCGCGGAGACCGGCAGAACAAAGAACACCCGCAGCCGCCGGGTACGGCAGAAGACAGAACACCCGCACCCGTCCAGCACGGCAGAAGACAGATCACAGCACACCGGGGCCCGGCAGACAGGAACACCCGAACCACGCGGCAGCTGGCGGAGAACTCCGCAGCTGGGTACCGTCTTGTGCGATAACATAACTGTAATATTCCGACCCGAGGCCCCTCCGATGGGAACTAGGACAGCCCCACCCTCCTGGCAGTTCTTCAAGCCCAACTGGGAGACTTACATACATCCAAAATTCATAATGGGCTATCCCCCCCCATCCATCCTCTCCTGCGATATTCTGACCGGTCTTCCTGGAATGAAATCATGGTGATGCTCATGGTTCTGGACGTGCTGGAACACCACAGCGAAGCCGATATTCAGCAAGCTACAGACAGTATGTCGGAGTGAAAAGGGTAAACAACAGCTGTCCGGACAAATATCGGGGAAACATGCCTGAAGAGCTTACAGGTGACTACGATCACCGCAAACGAAATGTCCAAAATGGGCATCTCCGTTAGGCTGAAACAAATACTGAAGGAAATGTCCTGCTTTGACAAGTGTTTGAAACTGGGACAGCCACGTTGTAGCCTGCAGTATAAGAAATCAATATGTAACATACGCTTTGCCTCAAAACTTGCAGAGGTTCAAAGCGATTTCCCATTTGTTCCGGGAGTGTGCTATTCGGCCGCGTCTTATTTACAGCTGTTGCGTAGCGTCACGAGCGGCCGCAGGTCAGTGAACTCTGGCGTTCATTGGCCGACGCACGCCCGTATTGCGTCATATCGGAGGAAAACTACGGAATGAAGTTATTAACTAATTTCCTTATCTGACACTTCTAGATAAGTTATCAGAAAAGCAAGCACTTGAAACACTATTAGCGACATTTTTTCGAACTGTCAAGTCTTCTTTCGGAAGGCCAACCCAGGATAGCATTTCCTCCCAGTACGCCTTAGGAACTGTTGTGCGCAATCTTGAATCGTGCCTGGATGGTGACTAACAAACCGACGCCTCTCGACCATGAATCTTCACCACCCCGCCGATCCCACGGGAAACGCTCCGCAAAGCCGAGGTCACCGAACGGCGCTTCCCAGAGGCCGACCACGCTCAGCAGAAACAGGCGCATATACCGACACCGCCGGCCCGACGGGCACGCAGCGTCGAGACTCGGCGGTCGGGACGCCGCGCTGAGGGCGCGGGGAACACCGCCACGTGCAGCGGACCGTCCGTCCGGCCCTAATGATCAACAGTGACGTTGTTTATCCACCCGGTGCGCGACGTTCGCGTCCGCACCGCCGCCGTCGCCGTCTAGCCACTCACGGAATGCGGCAATCGGTTTATGTAGGGCAGCGGCGGGCCGGCGGGCGCGGCGCATGCAGCCGCTCCCGTCCGGCCGCCGCGGCCCTGACCGCCGCCCTGGGTACCGTTACCGCCGCCGCGCCGACGGGGCGACCTGTCCGGACCGTGACCTCGGCCGCTGACCCGGGGGCCCGAACCCGGCCCGCCGCCGACCGCTCACCGACGCAGGCCGGCGGCCGGAGACATCAACAATGACGGGCCAAACCGAATCGGCTTTGATGATGAAGCACGAGCAACATTTCGTGACACAATGCGGCTTGGGAGACTGCGAGAAACCGCCTGACTGTTCAGTGGCATGATTTTGCGTTCAGGGAAATCAACGATCGCAGCATCTCCACTTGTTCATGATTTGTCAGTGGCATACATAAGTCCATTCACTCCCTCTTCTGAGCCCTAATACAGGACCGAACAAGATCCTGTCCGATGCCCCGAAAGAATGAATTTATGCGCTCCAGAGAATGACTTGTTTTTTTCTCGGTTCTGCGGACAATGGGAACCGAAACACATCGTGGCGAGTCCATGTTTACGGCTGTGCGCTAATTGCATTGTTTCATTTGCTTGCTTTCGTAACATTCTAAAGGTATCAGCACAACCACCCACGTTTCCTCTTGGTACACTGGAACCACTAATCCGGGGCCATTTTTCACCGGCTTGCGAACGTACCATGTCGATCGGTATGGCGTCTCTGTCAGTCTCTCTGTCGTCGGTACGTGGTATAATCTTCTGGACTTGCTTCCGCCGAATCCTGACGACAACGCCCCGCCCCGATCGATCAAGACCAGAACCCCAGATCGAGGGGACGCCACTCAACGTCTGTGACCTGAACATCAAGGTGGGATCCGCGATCCCGCGTGACCGCACACAGGACATGTCCAGGAAAACAGACGGCCATGGCATGAGTTCACTGTACAAAATCATCAGTCCTCTCGGTGGGAGTACGAGCAGCTCGGTGTGCTCGAACTCCCACCTGGCGAGTGTGCTCCCGGCAGCCACCCAGCATGAGATGAGCCGGTGCTCTGTCAACAGTGGGTCCCGCGTCGCCGCTGCCATGCATGATCTCGGGTCGCCCGATGTTCCCGCCGTCTGCCTAGGGTTGGAGCACGTGACTTCCGGGTGATTGCAATGTCACCAATCAACCCTAATTTGTTATTTTCTCCATTACGCGAATCGGCGAGCGCGGATCCGACGGCACCTGCATCCATATTCCCACCCTCTGTTGTGGTATTTGCTTCAACCTACTCGCTGTCGCCAAGGCCTATCTCGTCGCCCGTCACACCCATGATTCCTGGAAGCATTCTGGTCCGTCCCTTCTTCAAGACCGGCAACTCATGTTTGGTTTGCAAATACCGACCCACCGCTACGGCTCCATCCAGCCAAAACTGCTGAACGACCGACACATCGACAACTCCACACCTTCGTGTCCAGCAGTCGCCTCCCGTCCACACTGCAGCACGGTTTCCGTCGTCACCACTACAGCGAAACCGATACGCTGCCACTAACGTAATCTCTCTAACACGAACCACGCACGCGTTCTAGTGTAGTTCCTCATTTCCAAATGCTCTACGACCTACAATTCTGGAACAATGAAACTGCACGTTTCTCCCCGTATCTTTTCCGTCACGCCCGGTCCGTTTGCAATACTCTTCCATCTGGCGACGTACTCGTCTCCTCATTTCCCAAGACTAAGAAAATCTTCCAGGGATCCGGACTCGTTTGTCTTCCTTTCACCGTCTTCTCCAACAGCCTCGGTCTCCACGTGCCGGTCACTCACGTAAGCCAGTGAGCTGATGACACTCCCACCCTCCCATCTATCCTCAGACGTTACTCTGTTTTTCTTGGCCTCCGGTTTCATACACATGATCTCACCGTCGAAGAACCCAAAACTGAACCCATTCTCCCGGTATCGCACGGAATACCCGGAATCCCCTCCATTTGGTGCACGGGTCGATGCCCGGACGATTTAGGAGAGTCAGGCTGTCAGAAACGCGAGGGGTTGTTTTTTCATCAGCACTTGTTTTGGGATGCACACGTCAGCGAAGTGGTGCGCGATTAATACACTGGTCTCTTGATCGGTTTCAGTAACCTGAGACACCTCCTCCTCCGCGTTTTCCACTCACGGCCGTCGTTATGGCCTGCTCATCTCGCACATCACATCCTGCACTTTCGTGTATGGCAACGGGTCAACTCCTCACGAGGCTGGATTTCTCAATACCTCAAATCTTCATGGACGGTGCAAATTTCATAGCGCGTCTGACGCGCCGCGTAACTTGCGCATTCCAACCCCTAAGCTGGATGCACAACTTAAAAAAAGCGCTATGCACTGTTGAGGGTGTACAAGAAACCCCACAGGCTCTAATGTAGAGCTGGCATAGTCAACCGTCAGAATACTTCTATAGACTCACGCGAACCAGTCCATCAATCACATATTGTAACATCTCTATACATATCATAGCATTCGAGTATTTCTTTTCCTTCGTCGGAACGGGCAAATCAAATGCGGTTTCGGCAACAATATCTGCCCTTCTTTCGCGCCATCAACAGCACGACGAGGAGACAGTAAATAAAATGGAAACGGATCGTACGGAGGACCCGATACCGCAAACGGCTGCTTTCTCGATGGGCACAACGGACCGGAGAGGCCACCATTCAATACGGAATGACTGTTCTGCGGCGAGAGCAGCCCGTTGCTGACCGATCACACCACATGGTGGTGCACGTTACCTCTGACAATGTCGCAGCCTATGGCGCGTCAGCATTATCCGAAGCGCGCTGGTGAGGCAGTCCCGGCGCGTGCCACTGTCCGACACCGGGGCACGAGGCTCGTCACGACAGGTCGTATGTCTTCCGAAGGTCCCCGATCCCGTCGAGAGTCAGCGGGGAGCCGTCGTCATGTTTACAGATTTTGACAGGCGTGACCCAAACTGGCCCGTGTCGGTATCGAGGCAACGGACGCCTGAATTAACGAATGCATTGGTTCCTCGGCGGGGCATAAATAAACACCGGGCCGCAGCCGATCGTTATGTAATGACGGAGCACTGACCGACGCACGTTATGCGTGGGCTCGGCTCACATCGGACAAGGCGACGCGTGTCTGGAGCTCGACACGCTGTGTGGGGTGGGGGGGGGGGCAAAGCAGGAGAGTTTTCGCTGCTCTTGTTGACTCCGCAGCCCAAGACAGACTAAGGTCTGACTGCCGATTTGCTCGGTGACGTAACTGTTGCCGTGCTCGTAGCAAGCATGGGCCCGGCAAAACACGTCGCTAGTGGCTCTTTGGATTTTTTTACCCAGAACGAAGAGAAAATATCGTTCAGACGATAACGCGAAAGAGTCAATTCGTGAGCAGAAGTTTTAGATCCTCGATGAACACTGAAACTTGGGGCACATTACAAAGCCATCCTTTAAATCAGTTCAAATGGGCTTCCTATTCACGTTTGCTCATTTCAGCCGTTCCTGTCGAGACCCGACCTATCGAGGAATTACCAATGTGACGTAGGTCTTTTGCGATGCTGATTACTGTCGCCGAATGGCGCAAACTGCGTTAGTTCGGTTAGTTCAGTTAGATCATACCCAAACACAGCTGGAAATGTGTCTCACTTTACAATTTTGCGAATCAATTACAAATCCGAACTCGGGCTGCTTCAGCGCATGTGACAGGCCGACTTACGTTAACGATTCGAACTACGCCAGATCAGAGACAGAAAAAAAATTAAACTTTCTCGCCGCATCCACGCCTCGTCACCACGGCCAGGTGGCGACGCGGCTTCTGCCGCCGCCCGACGAGCCGGATTCAACTCAACGCGCAGCCGAACATCAATGAGCTCGACATTCAGCGCGAGATGCCCACGCCACGCCACGCGCCGCCTGCGCCCCTCTCCTGCAGTGAAGCAGACACGGTGCCGCCCTGGACAGCCGGTCGGCAGACGTCGCGCGCTACTGCCGGCGCCGCGCAGCCTCCTGATCTCCCCACCTGGCCGCCGCAGAGAACACCAGCGGCGCCGTTCCGACCCGACGTCGTCCGCGACGGCGGCGAATCGTCCGCAGAGACGGGGAACAAGCCCGAACCGCGTCCGCCCGTGGCGAGCTCGCGCCGACTCCGGCCGCGCCGCGGCGCCGGCCACTCACCATGTCCTTGTCGCGCAGCTGGTACAGGTACATCGAGTGTGATCCGTGCGAGCCCTTGACGAAGTAGAGGAAGCAGCGCGGGTCGGCCACCGTCTGGCTGAAGTGGCTCAGCGAGAGCACCGGATGGCTGGCCACCACGCTGCCGGACGAGGAGGCCACCACCAGCGAGCCGTGCAGCAGCTGCAGCGTCACCTGGCGACGCGCGTCACAGTCGCAGTCCGCTGGAGGACGGTCGTGCTGGAGTCGACGGGACGTGAACACCAGGAATCGAACTTCAACTGCCGGTACAGCGCCGATCGGCGTCAGCACTCCCTGGTGATAAACACACAGTCTGGCCATTCATCAGGGAACGGCGCACAGTCATCAGACCCGAACACGCACGGTGGAGACCCGACCCGTTCACTGTCCCCTAGGCCATGGATCTCCGTTAAAAAAATGCGCTCAAATAAGGACCTTTTTCTGCTGTTATCTCACGATGTCATGCTCTAACTTTCCGTTCCTACATGCCGGGTTATGCCCACTACTGACACTGGAGCAATTTCCCTACGCGGCCGATTTCCCCCCACACGAATCGTACTGAATCGGCCGTCTGCCCGACATCCCTGCACGAAGCTTCAGCTGACAGAATGACAGTCGTGACGCGGAAACGAGCACGAAAGCACCCCAAACCGCCATCAGATCGGTATGGGGGTTCGAAGCCGGCAGGTTCCCAGTGACCTCGACATGCCATCACGGCGCCCGCCCCCCTGCGGCCGGGGCGGCCCCTCGAGCCCCGGAGAGCCTCGTCTAACCGGCCAGACAGCCGACAATTAACGCCGTCCAAACAGCTTCCAGCGGCGGCGGCCGACGGCAGTGCGCGCGGTCGCCGGCAGCCGGCCGGTCGGCCGGCCCGCCCTCCCGTGACCATGGTGACCGACACCAGCCGCCTCCGGCGTCATCTGCCAGCGCCCCAGGTTAGCCAAGCCGCCCGGCGTCCGGCCCGGCCGGCGCCGGCGGCGCGGACGGGGGGAGGGGGGGTGTTGAGACGGGTGGCGGATCATTTGGATGGACGTTTTGCGACCCGTTTGTTGGGTTTTAGTGCTGTACGGCGAAGGAAATGGAACGAGTACTAACCGTCGTCGACGATGCGTCCCCTTTCCTTCTTCCTCCCCTCCCAGCCACGTCGCCCCTACGTTCCGGAAAAATGCACCACACAGTCCTCGTACAGGATAACGTACCACAGAAAACACGCACCACACAAAGCATAATGACACACACACACTAAAATCCACCAGCCACCGATCATGTTAATCTGAATCAGAGCTAGTCCAGGCGCCTTCCGCTATATGCCCAAGACCGCGTTCCCCATCGGAGGGCGGCAGTGGGTGCAGTCCAGCCCAACTGGTCCTAACGAGCTGCGCAGGATCGCACCGGCAATGGCTCGGAAGCGGTGGCATATTGGCAGTAGATAATCGACAAAACGCGTCCACCGCTTCTCAAAATGACGCGCACCTTCCATGCGGCCTTATTCGAGACCACCAGATTGATGGTGATCATTCATTCTTGCCCAGTGTTCGCTATCCATATTTTAGGTTAAGCAGCAGCACGGCACACCGACCCGCTTGTCGCTCGATGACTCATAAAATTAGTGGATGGGCGAGGGTTTGAACACGGGACCTTCCCCATGGAGACACGCTTACCTGATCGGACCGGGCCTGTTTCTGCACCTCCTTCACCACCCACGGGATCAGGTGTTTGCTGTAGCCGCTGCTGACGACCGTGTGACCGAGATAGAGGGCAGAGTATTTCTGACTCTCCATGTCGAAGGTGTCGCTGCCAAATTCCCGCCCAAGTTCAGGTGCCACCTGTAACAAAGCCAAAATAGACCGGGCAAAATGCTTTGGCAGCTGACCATCGACTGCCGAAGCAAAAATCAAGAGGATGGTTGCTTAGTGAATAACAACTTGTAACTATTTATACGTGCTAGAAAAATGGTCAGGGGATGCAAACACATGGACTGGCTGTAAGCAGCAAATCGCTGGGAACATCAAGCCGAACAGCGTCTCATGAGTCATGGTAACACCAAGTTGTTCGGGGCCAAGGCAATATTGGGGGTCGTGTATGTACCAAAAAATACCAGATTAAGGAGATAACGATTCGTGACTTCCTACATCATCCCAAAAATATTCGCAAAATACTTACCGCATGGAAAAACAATGAATTACGTGTCTGCTCAAACTGAATGGAAATCAGGCAAGGTTGAGTTCACGATAAAAGACTTGGGATACCCTCCTGTGACTCAGAGTTCCAGTCAATGAGCTCAACCAAATGCCACGTTATGTTAAACCGAATACGCGCTCGCTTAATGTCAAGTATACTGATAAGGGCCGAGGTCTGGCTAATACCTGAACACCCGACAACAGTTCTCCGATATGTTTTCATCATATTACGCCATCGGGGACATACGCAGCCTCAGAAGTGTAAGATTAACTCGTGACTCAACGTCTATTCCAACATTTGCAGAACGTACATGCAATGTTCACAAAAAGGAAACGAAAGTGTCTCACAAAATGGACTACATAACACAGGGCCTATTTTAAGGAAAAATGACTGCGGGGGCAATTCTGCGAACGAGACGCATTGGTTGAGACCACCCCCCGCATTTGCGTTCTCCTTATTGAATTTTGTCCACTTCATATATATATATTCCTAAGGAAAGGACACACATATATATATATATATATATATATATATATATATATATATATATAGATGCTTTCCTAAGGCGAATTACGATGAACATTTCCACAGCGCTCTGTCATTAACTGATATGTCTTTTGGGGGAAACCATGTGTGCAAAATATGGCTTGGTCCAGCACTCTTAAGCACTTTCACACGAAGACTGTATGTCGTTTGTGCTGGATTTTATTTTATTTCGATGAAATTCGCGCTGGCTTTTGTGCATTCCGAGCCGATTAAATTCAAAGGACACGATTTCATTTATCCCCAGCAAGAACTTATTCTCCCTGGACTTGTGATCCCTGGGAGATTCGCTCAGGGATGTCTGAAATGCCCCCAAACGTGTTTTGTGCTTGAGTTTTTTAAAAGAAGCGCACGATATGCATAAAATGCACCTCATAGTACTCCTTTTGACACACTGGATCGAAAGACACTTCGCATTCTGTCTCAGGTCATTGGTTACTGGCCCTGTCGGCAGTAGTGTGGCTTAGGTGGGAATGATACTTCAGTCCTCTTAGTGGTCTCGGGGTTCTGGCGACGATGCTATTCGACGACTTGCAGCAGGTACTGCTTTTGCCTTTCATCCTTCGTCATTACCTTGTTGTATACTTGGATAAGAGCCACAGCTCGTTCGGCGAAGTCGCTAACTACCGCGATCCCGCACAGGACTTCCCTAGCGTTCGTGAAGCCAGGTGCTGTCTCCCAATCAGCGGGATCTGCGGCAAGGAAGTCCATGTTGATGCCGTAGGCTTTCAGGTTGCCCATCGACTTAGCGGTAATGAAGTCGACGATGATCTTCCTGGGACGAGAACCTCCTTTTCTGCGAGATCCACCTGCGCTCGCTGGGAGGAATCTCCGATCCCTGTTCCTGGAGTGTCGCGATCATCCTCGTCTTCATCTCACACGGCACGCCCTCGTCGAAGAACGACACACCAGCCAGTTCTTCGCTGGGGCACCATAGTAGATGATTGTTATAATAAATCATATGTCGACTATAATGTCATAATAGATAATAGGTGATCGGCAAACTCCTTGGAGATCCCCTTCGAAATTTCAGCATTCACATCAGGCTTGGCAGAACGGCCAGGTCGCGCACGGAAGCGCTGACCGCCGATGAAGAACAGAACCATGCACTGACGTACAAAACAACCATGAAAGAGACGAAGCGCTTGAGTGCTCCCAGTTCACTGAGAGTCACGGAGAACTGATGGCAAAGCCAGAAGATCTTGATCCCGCAGATTATGCGCCCCATCCATCTGGCGCGATGGAACCATCTATCTGGCACGTTGGAGAGCACCCGGCTGGGGAACTTGATTCGCCGTGGAGGCTCTTGACCAAAGGGCATAATCGAGACCTCAAAGAACCAACGATGATCATCGCTAGGCTGGATTTCGGCGAGCTTCTCACGGCAGAAGGCGACGAAACGATCATTGGAAGAGAAAAACTCATACAACATAGTCTCGGCCAATGCTGGCCCCAGGTCTTCATACACCATAGGTTCAAACTTGTTCCAATCAATGAGTCCCCATCTCTTCTTGAAGCTCTTGAACAAGGAGATCGCGGTCCCGAGGACGGACCGAAGCGCGTGGAGAAAGCCGCCTCTGCCTCCAGTTCGACGATATGATGACGACAAGCAAAGTGAAAAGGCCGTCACTCAAGCTTCTGCTGAAGAAGCGTGTTTGCTCCCACAACTTGTCCAGTATTGCTGGAGGTGGTGTCGAAGCTCATGCCGACGACGTTGTCCGAAACCTCCCAGTCTTCCAGACAAAGCGCGACAACGTCGGCTGGCGTTGCTCCGGCTCTACTTGCAACTTCCAAACACCGAAGAGCTTGGCGGCACTTCTTGGACCGGTTACAATGACAGAGTCGATCCACCTTTTCCTTTCATCGTCAGTAACAGTTTGCCGTCCCAGTGGACCACCAGGTTGGGTGACGCGGAGAAAGAATGCTAGATTTCGTCCGCAATGGCTTTCCTCTGCGATCTACGTGCGCGCCTGCCCGAGCTCCTGTGATCGCCAGTTCAGAGGAGTCGTGGCCGAGGACCGAAGCCGTCGCCGATAGGAAATGAATTGCAGAGCGATCATTGAGCTTGGTCCGATCGAGGGCTGCTGCCTGACCAGGAGTGGCGATGTTCTTGGCTCTCCTGCAGGGCCGCTTCGAAGGCATGGCCAAGGGCTGCGGGTTATCCTGATCTGTCAATTATGTGTTATCGGTAGGCGAGTATTCCAGCTGGGCAGTTGCCTCATGCTCGGTCTGCTGTTTAATCCAACAGCGGGCCCTTTAAAGCTTCGGCCTACTGTTGTCGTTGAAGAGCTCTCTCCTCCTTCTCAGAAGGGAACTTATCGAATACCACCATGACGCCTCGGCGACCTGGATCCCTTTGGGCCTAGAGAATGTCTTTATCCTCTTGGTTTTGATGATCTTAATGGTGCCGACAAGGGCAAGGTCAAAAACATTGTTAAGGTTGTCCCTAAATCCATTCTTCTTGTCAATTTCCGGGCTGAACCTCCAGAATTTGCCTTTGGTACTGGTCAAGCTTCCTGTTGAGCTTCTTTATCACGTTCCGCTCCGGTGCAGTGAGAATACGGGCTTTGTTCCACACCTTCATCATTTCGCGGACGATCTGTGTTTTGACCTACCTCTGGGTAAGCTTATCCACGGTGGGACTGAAAATATTGCTGCAGCACTTCTCCCGCGAAGGCAGTTCTGAGCACCGGTCAACCAAAATTCGGCTTTTTTCTCGTGGTGCAGCCATAGTGGCACAGACTTCCGTTATAAAAGGTACTTTCTGCATTGACGCAGGTGGTCCTTAAATATCCTGACGTCTAAAAACGCGCGGGAAATTGCCAGACCGGCACCATGGGTTGCCGTGGCATGGCAAGGCTTGGTGCTTCAAATATATAAGTCACAGTCTGCAAACGATGGGCAGAATATTGGCAAGATGTTGCGGCAGCTTCGATTCTTCCCTAAATGAGACAGTAGGTTGCCTGTCCGGGATAGTTTCTGTTAATCTAATCTATCCCCAAAATACATTTTCTCACCGAATTTTGGCCATATGTTTTTCAACACTGCGCAGAAGTGTAAAAGCTGTCCTAACACAGGCAGAACAAACTTCTTCATTTCCAGGTTATCGGCCCCAAAATAAAAAAGTCACCTCAGATTGAAATATTCGCCTTAAGCCCGCCTCAGTGAGATATCATCAATATTCGTCATTATCTGCAGTCTGGGCCATGCCATGTTCGTTAAGCAGATGAAGCATTCTCATGGGATGCTCAAACCCATGCACTAGGAGCAGCAAGATTGACGGTTTTAATATATGACTGATTAATTTTCTGTTTTCCTCGCGTAAAACTCGGGTTTAACCGCCTAGTTCAATGAAGTTCTACCAATCAGGTACTGGGATTTTAGCAGGGTTTTCGGATCAGGATCATTGGTGATGACTACAGCACTGCTGGACTGTTACCGCATTCATATAAACCATTTCTCACCATAGCGAAACCGCCCTGCGCACCAGCTCGCCGTTCAGTTTTCTTGCGCTTGAACACGTCAAAGATGGTTATCATCATTTTTAACGTGCTTACGATGCAATGAAACGCCTTGGCCGCCTACCAGACAATCGCGGCATCGGGTGCCGGCGTACTAATTACGAAACACGCTCACCAGCGGTCACTAGGTGTGCCTGCAATACGTATTATGAAGTGATGCTTCTAAGTGTGCTCCCACATTACTCAGTGATTCATCACATCCTTCGTTGATAAGATGCTGCTTTGCGAGCGCAGCGCTTTATGGAATACCTTCCTGGGTACGCTAGTACACCTGGCTTTTTTTTCCTTGCATGGGCAAAGGATCTTGACTGGGGGGGGCAAAGTGCCCGACTGGGGGGGCATTTGCCCCCCCAGTTAACATGTTAAAATAGGCCCTGACATAACACGGCATTTATCATCAGACATCAGAATCATCAGAATCATCAGAAGAGACATCAGAAGGCAAAGACGCACCAATTTTACGAGTTTTGAGAAACATAACACGAGCAGTTGTACCCCGTCTACATAACTCCACCTACAGCTCAGCTGCCTTTTCAAACATTATTTCCGCATGCAGCCACAGTATAAATTTGGGCTAAACACGTGAGCATACACACAAGCAGCGTCGCTTCCGGCACGGTGCGTAACCTACCTACTTCCTCATGTTACCTCACCAGTAAACACATTCAAACTTTGCTTAACAGCTCGCACGCGTTTTGCGCCCCGACCTCGCTGTAAGGTCGCGAAGCACTTGTCGGAATGCCACAAAGTCAGAAGCTGACCTCATCTGCGCACAGTCGTCGGTCCTATGCAACGTTTGACGGTTTGAGCCAAGTTCGACTCGACTTACGTGTAGGTCATTCGATACCTCCTTTGGAATCAGACTATTCTGGTACGGTCACCATTAGCGGTGGAATGCCTAGATCTAAGGGAGAGAGACTCGGAAGTATTTCGGTTATTTCTTTATGGCCAACGCCGCAGGGTAAATGTTAAATGTTAGTCTTCAGTGGGGCGTGAAGGGGCGTGGTTCCCCAGCACTTCCCCGGTTCCCCGCACCTTCTTGGTGACCCGTTTTCGTCGAAACGGGTTCCCGTTCGCGGCTTAAGCCGCTAACGCCGTGGTGTTTTCGTGACTCGGCGGGCCTGCCCGCATAAGGAGAGGGAAGTATTTATGGGACGCATGGCCGGCCCAAAGGCGGCGGGCAAAACGCAGACGTTTGGTTTCGGTCCTCGCATGTTCGGCGCGTAAACACACGTCCGGCTGGGGGATCGAATCACGTTGTCGGCACGTGCCGGATGGGCTGGAGCTGGAGAGCGCGACGGCGTATCGCGAGCAGCCGGGTGATCATTAACGGTCTTCTTGGACAGGCTGCATTATTTTCTGTACCTCCCTTTGGTGCCTCGCAATGTGGTTTCAGGCGCCTACGCATCACGGCGGATTTGACTTTGTCCTGGTTATGGCACTCGTGATGTATTGCACAGCAACACAAGTTTATCACGCTGACTGACAGTGGCGAGAAGCTAAAATTCCATCATGAAATATAGTCACACCTCATGGTAACTGTCTCCCATACCGTACCATGTGATACCGGGAAACGCCAAATCTATAACGTGACTTACCTACCCTGCTTCGAAATATTTATTTCTCTTCGGATCTGGATTACTCTCTGACGTCCATTCCGAGAAACAGCATATGTATAGGCAACTTTTTCAGACAACATATGCACAACGTCCGTTCCAACAAGGCATGTTCGTCCCCGGTTTTCCCACAAAAGGGGGTCATGACTTCGATGTCCCGCCCGCGCATCCGCCTGTATGTCAACTCAATCGGGTGGAATGAGTTGATTGGAAAAGATCAACAAGTATCCTTTTCTACTGCGACACGTATGACGGCAAAGTAATGACGCAAACGGCAAAAAAGTAGGCCTCGATCGTCAGGCGCATCATAGGGCGTCTCACTGCTTTATACAGCGACGAAGGCTTAAAAAGCAGCCGATTTCAAATAAACGACAGGCAAGGACATTCGTCCGCGCCGACAACCACATGCAGCCCACGGGTTGCGCGAGCACCACGCCTCCCGACACGCCACATCGCGGCGGGCGACCAGTAGGCGGTCGACGCCGCAGGGCAGCGCGCAAAAACGGAGGACGGCTCACGCTGCTCCGCACGTGACTATTGCAAACTGACGGACAGAAACCACGGCCCTTGCCACGGCCCACGCAAGCCATATGGAGGATGACGTCACCTAGGCATCGCCTGAGGGTATTTCCGCCCACCAATAATGTTTAGAAGCCTTATTTTGGAATTATCTACTTAACCCTATTCCCGGCAGGGGGCTCAATCCGCCCCCTCAGGTTTTTGGTTGCCAATTCCAGAGTTTTTAACGCAGCTTCACGAAACCTGGTCACTTTCCTCTCTATCCTTTCAACGTACTGTGACCAAATTTCGAAATTCTATTTTGCTCAGGGGCGGAGCCAGGCAACGTTTTTGGGAGACACCTCAGGCTATGTTTGACTCTGTTGAGGATAAAAGGAAAATGACTGCAAAAATAGCGTTTTTCGATAGAACTTAAACTTTATATGGATATATAGCTAAATAGTTGGGCAATGAGCAAATACAATTTTGTTCATCTGAGGTTAATTTACAAGGTCAGGTCAAGGCCGAAAGTCAAACTCTGGTTTTATAAAAATGATTTTGAAGCTATTTTTTGAAATAACGAATTCGGAATATATATGACGTAGAAGGGGGCCCACCACTTGTGTATCAAGTTTCAGCTTGATATCAGGTCGGGTCACGGAGCTATGACCTAAAATGTCAGTGAGCGTACCCTATATCACAATAGCCGTAAAACTGAATTTTTCAAATGGTGATTTTAAATAATCGAAAACGTTTACGGATAATACTGAATGAGCACGAGATCATTCAAGTGACTCCAAGGTCACTGGAGGTAATTCAAGGTAAATGGTCACAAGCTGATCTGAAGAGCATGCGCCCACGACAGCTCCCCTTTTTCATGTCTCTGGCACTGCCTATGCTACAATTACACAAACATTGTAATACGATTTGTACTTATTTAGCATAACATAACAAGCAGAAGCCAAAAAAACGCTTTTACATCTTTTGTTCATTCAGTTGTTGAAAAACTAGTCCTATTTTTGAAACCCTGTGAACGCTTATGAATCTTCTCAAAATTTCAAAAGTGTGTACCAATAGTGAAAGTCCCATCCATAATTTCTCGATTCATGCCGATTTCATCGAAATCGGTCCATAAACAACGGAGTTATAAGAAGCCCAAAAACACCCTCATTTTGACATTTCTGCCCCTGTATCCACCCCTTTCAAAATTTTGAAAACTTTTTTTGAAGTGTAATTCACGTCATGGCAAGTCGATTGCCGTTTGTTGCGATGAAATCCGGATGTGTAGTTCTCGAGATCCCAGGGGGGTCGAATCCGCTCCCCCCCTGCCGGGAGTCAACCATACCGTCTAGCCCTCCGGAAATAGGGTTTAAGTTCAAGGTAGTATTTGGGGTCAATTTAAATATCGGAATCCGGAAAGAGAAATTTCTGCTATGTTCCATTTTTGATTTGTTTAAAAATATTTTAATGTACTTTTTTAAGTTTACAGACCATACAGTGATACCGATACAGTGAATAGATAGATAATACATAGATACCGTGAATCAAACCCCGCTTTTCCCGGGGGTCATGTACTGAACCCACTCTTCCTCACCTGCGAATAAGGCGAATCCGCGAATAGACCGAATCTAGCCTAAAACCATTATTTTACTGTTCAAACTATTCCCATTATCTTGAGACCCTCCATGAGACTAGCAAACGCATTTTAGGACACAATTATGAAGTAATACTTCCTGAAAAACACTGTATGGAAAAATAAAGTATTATAAGTAGTATAAGTATATAAATAAAGTAGTATAAGTATATGAATAAAGTAGTATAAGTATAATAAAGTAGTAAAAGTATATAAATAAAGTATTATACAAGTCTTACGGGTACAGTGTAAACTACTCATACATGCTGCGACGATGAGAATGTTGATGATATATAAAGAACAGTATTTTTGCCGGAAACAACTGTCGTCGGAAAACGCAACAGAAGCGCTATGAACCGCTCGGAACAGATTCCGCTGCACAAAAATGCAGGACATATCTTGTAACTTTTTAATCAATTTCGCCCAAAAATGTACGAAACGTGGAAAAATGCGAATGTGCGAACCCGCAAATGGCTGGCCTGCGAACTGCGAAGACCGCGCGAGAGGTGAATGGCGTTGTCATGGGAATGACAAGGGCACTGGGCAAACCGAGAACCGTCTGGGAACGTAAGGGTCCTAAGCCTCGCATGTGGTGGAACAATGCATCAATGCATGGTTTGTGATTTCCGCAAAATTATTGCGAGGTAAGACTGGGATGGTATGGCTGTCCAGCACAGCATTATGCAGCCTACCCAAGGCTCCACAACCGACGTAATTCGAACTTTCCGAAAATTCACAGAGGATGTGAAGGGATTTTTGAACGATCTTCCAAAACAATGTCGTGTACATGTAACGACTCATTTCTGTGGTAGGCCAGAACCTTCCCCGATGCCTAACCATAGTTCAAATGTTTGAATATCTTATGAAGACGGTTCCCCTCTGAACGAGATGCACCTGCTCACTCCATTCTCTCGTTTCCTCGCACTACATTTGCATCTGCAGCATTTTTGCACGCATCATCAAGAAAAGGGTTCTCATCTCGTCGACTCCACTTCTTGCCCTCCGCTTCCCAAGTCGAATGAAATGCAGCTTGTGTAGATCATCGTATCATTACCACCATCATGAGATCATCAATCATCAGTATGTTCCGCAGCAATTCCGAATTTACTGATCAGACGCACCAAACCATCAAACACGCGATCAGGCAGGAAGGCAGGCTTCCTTTTACTGTTAAAACAAGTGTCAGTCCTGTTCATTTCACAAACAAAACTGATTAAATACATCAGGTGGAATGCACAAGTGGAACAAAATACTCCGTTACATATACGTACGACACATCCGGATGAAACTTGCGCAAGACTGAAGACATAATTGAACTGGCAACTACACAGCAGAATCACGCCCACATCTCAGGCAGTCATTTCACGGACAACGCCATGACATTCACGTGTAAGAAACTTCTTCAGATGAGTCACGATGGAAAATGCAAGTCATATGTACCAGCGTCATATGTGCAAGTCACCCCCTGAATTATGATAACAATGGAATGTGTCGTAAATAGATCTTTACGCAGTGGTAGAGTCATGAACGTTTCGTGTAGAACGAATAAATTCAGTGCATTCTCGCACGGTAGCACTGATCATTTGATTATCTGCCATCAAACACACGGGAGCCTTGTATTCATAGATAGTCTGAAGCTCAGTCATAATCTTTCCCTTTTCCACATACCATGAAGACATGCCATGAACAGTCACTGCACAGTATGTCTTGACGCAGTGCGCTTGCAATAATATGTCCTCCAAGTCAACTTTTCACAATGAAAAAATGACACAACTACTTTAACCCATTATGTCCTCGTCAAACACCACATTCGTCGCAGCAACTGGGAAGCGTTCGCCTTGTCACAGGGTGAACGCTGTACCGTCCAGCGCCCGCGGCAATGGAAACACGGGAGTGACCCGCCTTGAAATAGATCCTTCGGTCCGGTGGCATTTCGCCGGCGCACGGCCTCGCTTCATGTCACCGGAACAATCAGTCCCCTGATTTACTGGGCCGGGGAATCTGGATAGCCCTTGTGCGTGCGTAGGTGCCACCTGGGGAGCCGGACACCAAACGTGTGGTCCCGCTAGGGTGCCGGAAAAATGAAACCTCTGCCGTGTACCTAACATGTGTGTGTAACTAACGGTCTGACTGCATGCCACTTACTAGAAAAGCTGCACCTCATCCGAAATTATTGCGCAACAAAAGTTCGAGTCTTTGACTCCAAGCGCTATCCAGCTTTACTTCTTAATTATATTTATGGATTGCACTGGACCCACTGTGGCTGAAAAAACAATGACTAGTGAATGGCACACGTGCAAACTGGGTACGGAACTGGAGTACAATAATATGAAATGGCCTGTTGAGTTCTTCCCGTCCGGTTATACCCAATAAAAAGTACTTAAAAGGGAAAAATTATCATTTACGTCAAGTACTCCTCGGGGGCGGAGCCAACTTGCTTTTCATCGGAAGGATCGTGACGACATAACCCAATACGAGGGACGCTGGCATAGGACTGGGAGAATGAAATGGTGAGTTTTACGACGATTTTAGGGGAGTTACAGTTACAACGATTTCAAGTGTTTTTTTAATGGATCAGTCTGACACAACGTGACGTAAGAAAAGAAACTCATGGTCTGCATTTTACCGAAACGAGACGCAAAAAGTACGATCAAGTCAGGCGGTTTCCGGCCGGGCACGTTGGGCGGCGCGGGGTGAACTTTTATTTGGAAAAATGTAGCCACGATTCGAGGAAAAACACTGGCACGTGTTCATCGTCTTCTACGAAAATGAAAAGGGCAATGAAATGGTGTTAGGCCCTTTGTCATTTCTACAACCAGATGTAGCAATACACTACTTATAAGCTGACAGGCTAAATTTATTACGAATTTTGAGCATTGTCCGACAATTCGGATTCTATGAAATCATTGATAATGGTTGTTTTCCGAACATAAGATTATCGTTTAACTCTGCATCTAACGGTACCAAAACTGCACCAACCCAGCAAAAAATAGTCCGTATGGAGCGGTACATATAAGACGGACCGGCCAGCCGGGCGTATTCAGTTGTGTCAGCTGTTGCCGGGCGTTGGCGGGCGGCGCCGGCCGGTCGCTGCTACCGTTCGCTATTAGCAATACGAGACGTAAGGATCGTGTGGCGCGATGCGCCTGTGACGGTAAGCTGAAAAGTACAAGGAGAAAGGGAGAGAGCCGAATCTGAGAAGGAACGAGCGTCCAAGTGTGAAACAGCAGTGATAGCGTCTGGCCATCACTGCCACACATATGACCATTTCTCCACAATAGGGAGTTTCAAAGCCCTCCCATTATCAGCCTTCGCCAGGATGGCTTTTACTGCACTTCTGGCATAATACCAGATACGGCAAATTGTCATCTTTCGCTTAATATCAGTGTCGACGTTGTCCATCAACTGACACACTTGCTACATCCTATTAGAAATACCACATATTTTTCGGCCATAAATTGCGACTTTCGTTCGACAATTAACAAAGCCGACCTTTGCCTTCGCCGGACGATCATTACACTCTTTACGGCTTCCGAAATGCTACAATCCAGGCCTTGGAAATGACCATAAATCTCGTGTTCCAGTTCGCATGGTTCGTAATGGTTTCATGACTACATGACTGCACACTGATGCCGGAGGGAGTGAACGTAAGAAGATGCTTTATGCACTTTCGGGGTGCTTTGGCTGGTACTGATGCATTACGAAGTAGTTTTTTGGGGAATGATCTACATGAAAATAGCATCAGTCCGTACCCCAGTCCTACACTGTATACATGTCGCCTTGATTACGTCGCCATGGGACGGCGAGGACTATGGGAACTTAAGTATTTCATGGATCGCTAAAAGCGACTGATCAAAAACGCCAGTGAAAAATGGGTATAGTAGCATATGTCCGAAACTAATCAGACATTGAGCACTTCAGGTTCAGCACGCAGATTCCGAATATCTGATTAAGCCCATTCGCAAAAATCTAAAAATGGCCGTTGCACTGCGAACGCGTCTGCACAGAATCGGTGTACATGCAGAAGCGCATTGATATTCAGACAGGTCACTAAATTAACCTTACCGCTGCAATTACGCAAAGCTTTCTGCATTGTGTGATCACGTGTCACTGTCTGGGCACAGCGACTAACCGTTCTGCCGTCCAGCTGGGCGCCTGCTATTGTGCCTTCGTCTTCTTTTCCCATGCCTACTCCTGATCTTCACCGTTTTGCGAGGTCTGCTTTTATTGCACGTTAGTGTTGTTTTACTTCACATTTTGTAGTAGCTTCGTTTAACGAGGATACACATGTGTAATAGACACACTAATTATACGCAAATAAACAGAAGCGATGATTATCTCGTGTTACAATCAACCTTCTTCATCCAACAAAGTAAGGTGGCATAACTCCAAATTCACACAGCTCCTGGATTAGAACAGCAAAAACGAACATATCAGTTTCGTTGAAGACGACCCGAAAATTGTTGCTCAGGCATGGTTTGGATTTCCGATGCTTTTCATTTGCCAAACTGTTCCCCTCTAATTCCTTTCGTTCCCCTTCACAACTATTCCGATGCTTCTCGCACTGACAATCTGTTCCTTCTAATTTCTTTCGTTCCCCTTCACAACAACTAAAAGTCTGACCCTAGCGTGGTACCAATAAAGCATCCGTAATTTGGACTGGCAAAAGGAAGACATAAAGGTTTTCGGTGGCAAATCTGTTGGGACAAAAGAACAGTCGGTGTGATTGCCACTTTCTTAATACAACCAGTACTCCTTCTTCAGGGGTGCACGGCAAGTGAGGCCTATTGCGTTTCTTATTAACTGCGTAAGGACATTTTCCAACGCTGCCTAATCTTCCTCGGCTCATTCTGCCATACAAACGAATATTTATCGATACATTTCAACACTATGCAAGCGAGAAATGGTGTGTTCATTTGTCACGCGAACCCATAATGTTTTCCACTTTTATATTTTGCCGAGTATTACATATCATTACTGAGAAGTGCAAAAACAAGGTACAAAAACAAAATGCAGATGGGTAATAATATGGCTGCCAGAATAGGTATTTCATGGTTTACGCAAAACCCCACTAAACGAAGGTGCCAAGACATTCCATCTTATCACTAATGAGAGATAGCTCATGTTATTTCCCAAAGGTGAGCTATCCATAACGAGCTTTTGAAACATCCACGCACGACCTTTTGAAACAAAAATAAATTATTCAACAGCCTTCCATATGAAAGACATAAAATTTTTAACTTGCCAGCCTGCGAATGAAAAATCTTTTCACTCGAAATTCAAATCTTCAAACTCGAGGTCTTCGGCCCCCTTCTATATCTATTCGGTCTCTCGTTTGCAGATTTTGAACTCTTCATGAACAGATATTTCATCCAGAAAGCTGGCTGTTAAAAATGCTACATATAATCGCCATGTACCCGGGAATATAAACCAATTCGCTCATTTATTTACTTTTTAGAGCGGTGTTGCCAATGAACCCTACTTTGGGTTTAACCGAGGTAACTACCGAGTGTCATGTGAGCCAGTCCCAGAACATGCAATGTCATGCAAGAAAGTCTGTGATGCTGAATCAATGAGGAGCACAGAATAGACTGAATACGAGGCGTGTGGCACGAGCCTGGGCCGTCCGCACGTGCCGAGAACGCCGCCATCGCCGCCCGGCCGCCGAATAACCGCCGTGCGGGTCCGAGCTCGAAGGTTGATGCCAGAACAGAAATCAGTTTCATGGAGAGTAGCTGTTAGTTGTAGATTTGATATTTACCACATACAACTTACGCCGGTTTCATGAAAGTCCCCTAGGCTATAGACTGCAGTTTGTAGCTTCTTCGCTGATCATAGTTTTTTTTTTTTTTTTTGGCATGTTGCTATGGTAATGAGGCTACGAAACCTTCAGCAGACGGAGTTCTCAGCCTCCCTCTACGATTCGCTTTGGTTTCTGATGCGCGATTATCGATGATTTCTATGAATTTCTCGACCCTGGATTCGCTGACTGGGGAGTAACATTGGCTACCACCCACTTCGGCGAAATCAGAGGCTGAGGCGTTTTCTTTGTAGCACGTGCAGCGAACAAGTGGTTGTTCTGTGCTCTAGTTCATGCGAGTGCGGGTTCTTGGTTTTGTGCTGTGAAAATGTGGGATTGGGATCAGTTGTGAGTAGTCACGTAGGTAAACTGCGAAGAACACTTCCATGAACCCGGACTTCAAATCAGGGATGTGTCGCTATTTGTCTCAACCATCCATTGAGAGTTGGCAAAGGGAACCAAAAAGTTCGTTTGGAGAACTGGGTGTGATGTTCTGACCAGATCGCAAGTGAAATGGTGTCACTTGTTGAATCAATGGTCATAAAATACATCTGTATTTCTATCGAGGTGAGATGCAATGTTTTCATGGGACCACAGGATATGCATTGTTCCAGGGTTCCTGTAAATTAACCCAGAAGTTGTTTACTTTGACTGACATTTGAATGCACTATTCTACTGACCTTTCCGCAAGTAGATTCTCAAATAAAAATACTGACAACAAACTGGTTGTTTTTCTTTCATTAAGGATTACGTGATCTGAGATATGCCCAGGTGTGCATCATGATGACTCAGGTGTCCACGTTGATACAGTAATCAGTCAGCCTCTGGAAAATAGTAACAACTTGAGAAGCATAACTGTCATGTCCAAAAAGAGCACAATCCTCGTGCATAAGGTCACAATTCTTGAATAACATACACGGAAACAACACTGCGATCACTTTACCCTGGTTTCTGAGTTTGGGCACTTGTCTTTGTTACATCTTATAGATGACGTTATTATACCATTGTTAGGTTTATATCTCTTCAGTGCATTATAACTCTTCAGCACTTTATGGTATGTTTCAGCAGTTTTCCAATTTTGTGCTCATAACAGCCAAATTTTCACTAAGGATAGGCATCGTTGATTTTTACGTGTTCATGCCCAAAACTCTGGGAAATGCTACAGAATCAGATGTGTTAACGAAACTTAATAACAAAGTTCTGCGTTTGTTGTAGATTTTTACTCAAAATGCCTGCGTAAGTTGTGCATTTTTCTTGCGTACATGTAAGTTGTAGAATTCTACGTGGTGAAACTGGATTGCACAACTTCCACAACAGTGCGTAAAAATGTTACAACTTACAGCTTTTGGCCTTTACGGGACTGGGTACAGGTCATTAAAACACGTACTAAAGTCGTTTGAAACCGGGAAATGATTCCGGCACGTGACTCTATATGAGCAACATCTGACCACTGGTGACTGAAGCGCACTTCTCCGATCCTAAATTACGTTTACAACCTTGTTGAGGTCATCATGACTCCTACTGACCATCACGTGGTTTAGGTTACCAGAGCTTTTGTCCGTGGCCCGCTCACGGAAGGCCGTATTGATTATTTGCATGCTATAAGTTTGTGACTTACTGGTACTTCATCGTTCGGTTTTCGCCAGAAGGCATCTTATTCTGCAAGAGTTTTGCATTTTCAGTCAGAACACGGCAGCTTAAATGTTTTTTTGTCTCTTTAACTTTTCAAGAAGTGTTTTTTTATTTTTGAGGGTTTTTTTGACGGAATTTTTCGCTCTTCAGCAATGACTGTGAACAATATGGCGCAACAAGGCTACCACTGGCGGTACTGGAAGAAAATACTAGGAGAGATGAAAATGCTGGCCCACAATACATACATCAACCTGGCAAAATCAATGTGTCAAACAGCATCTACGCATATGGCTCCAAATATGCAGCGACACGAAGCCTGACCAGGGCATCATCCGCCCCATAAACCCTGTGACAGGTAACTGCTTTGCTTAAAGGGCTGGTATTCAAAACAGACCATGGAACGACCAAGAAGGCAACATTCTCGTCTGAGTTAATGAAGTTATCGGCGACAACAATCTGCGCTGCGGCAGCGAGACAGACGGAAAACTCCGCGAAGAGGACTGCACCAGCACCGACGTTTCTTCTCAGGGCCGTCACCATACCGGCTCCTCGGAAAAGTAAGCACATCACGCGAAGCAACATGCACGAACAAACTATATGATAATTCGCACTTTGCTGCGGCAGGGCGCTCCAAACTAGCACAAACATGTGGACCAACACCCAATAACCAAACGCAAAACTGGTATCACTGAAAACACACCCGGAACCCGGACGGAGCCCAGGGAAGAGCAAGCAGAACACGCAAGGGTTCCTTTTTCCTATTCAGTCGCGCCGCGCCCTCCAAGCAGGACTGCACGAGTTCATCTGTTAAAGATGGCTTCCACGTGCGGGAGCCATCAGGGCACTGGGACCAAGGGTTTACGTCGCTGCGTCGTAAACCCCCTTCGAGTCTAAGATTAAACCTTGTTAAACCTTGTTAGCATAAAACCTGCTGAGATCCGTTATTCTTGCGGCGAATTCGGCATCCGACCTGAGTGATCGAAATTAAACCACCAGGTGCTAGTATTTGGGATTAAACTTGACTTATTCGAACAATGACCCTACAAGCACCCACAGGGCTATACACGTAAACCTGTCAGTTAAGGTTCCAAATGTCTTTTTTTCATTGTTCTGTCGTGCGCCACCAACGCGGCGTCGACCATTCGACCGTTTGGGCTTTTTCTGATTTTTTTAATATTTTTTTTCTTTTGCTGGGCCACAGTGGAAAAAGATACCGATCAATTTCCAAATGTCGGACTGAAAACAATTCGTGAAGAGTATAGCACAAGAACATATAATTGCATTTCTCTGACCGCGTTATCACGAACGTTTTACGGAAATGCGCAACGGATAGACAATTTTTGGCCCATCTATGCTTGTCGAATGTGCCACCAGATGTACAGACATTTATCCTTCCACAGTCTGACAACAGCCATCCATGATCAACATGATGCGTGCGAGCATACGCATTCACATACCTGTAGTTTGCCGACATGCAGGATGGCCGTGTTAGGTGCACAAGCATTTGTCACAAGTACACAAGTTAGGTACACTGGTCCGCAAGTGATTGAAGTACCAGTGTCGGGACACTCGGACGCGTTTTCGCCTGTTGTCAGATACGCCGCCAGCCAGTGGCCGACCGGGAATGAAATAAGAAATGAAATGATACGTAGACCTGTCAAAGCTTACACTGAACAGCCCATTCAAGATAGCATTCTCCGTATTTGTGGACTGGTCTTGGTCGAGAGCCGTCGCCGGCTGCTGGAGCGGGCCGACCCGGTGCCGGACACTGAGGCACGCATGTCTGGTGCGCCGGCCGCTGATGTTAGGTGTGCGTTTCTTCAGCAATGATTTTCGACGCTCCATTCATGTTAGTAAATGCAACCGATGTTTCAACTTTTTAGACCGTCGACAATTTTGGAAATATCGCAAGAAATACCTGAACCCCGGATTCGACCGAATGCCGCTTTGCATTGGTTGCACTGAAAGCTATCATCTAGTTCAGCCGGAAATCTTTCGCTGGCTTAGACGCATGCAAGGGATTTAGGCCAATACAAATGCAGGTTTGAAAACGTGTATTATAAGAATGAAACGCCCGTGAGTTCTACTAGGACCTCCACGAATCTCGGTGTCTTTTTGGAGGACAAGTGTTGGGCCGTAGGGCTAGCACTTTACTGTGTATGAAACAGCTGCTGCCGGACAGGTCTGCCCACAAAACTTCGTGCCAAATTAACTCATATGACACACTTATAATCCTAAGTCACAGATACTTTGTGCTGGATCAATGGACGTCAACCGATATCACATGATGAGCAGTATACATTCTTTGCTCCTTCGGGTTTATTCGTCCTAAACTATCCCAACGTAATCCTATACTAATCCTATCCTAATCTACCTGATCCATTAACGTCCCGTGTCCCATAAATAGGATGGCTGGACCGTCTGTGTTTGGCTTCTGCTTCTGTGAAGCCGGAGACGACGCCAGCGCGCGGTGAAAGTTTAAAAGGTATGAGCTGAACTCTGACGTTTCCTGGAAGTTTTCACTGGAATGTTGGATTTAAACGGTATCAAACTTTGGAGACGATCATAAAAGCCATGCATCATTCAAATTTCGTCCTTGTGTCTGGGCATTAACGGACGGATTAATGGACTGCAAACATAGCATCCTAAAATAGCATGTCAGTATAGGTGAAAAGAGGTTAGGTATGCAGCTATGCAGTTATTTCGCGACTGGGGTATGAGAGAACTTGGTGGATATCTTGGTTGTTCGATGAATGTAGATGCCTCAAAACACAGGCAAGCTAGATAATGTCTAAGGATGCCACTCAAGATCAATTAATGAAGACGATACATCCCCATTTTCTACGAATGTAACCAAATCATCTCAGTTGGACTTTGCGTGAATGTATTTTTTTGCTCTTTGCTGACCTGAATGGACTGAAATAACCTTAGTAGATATGTTAACAGTCAGGCGCCTAAGAAGGTACATGGCTTATGTGTATATAATTTTATCGTAATTCCAAACAGTTCATCGGACTGTACGATGTTTCATTTTGGTAAAATGAAGAATTTTCCAATATTAATCTAGGTGACATCGACTGACTTCACCTAAATCAATCCACTCTGTGGTGTGTAAATTCACAATCCCGACAACGTTACACAAATTCTGCCGCAATCAGTTCCGCGGCATCAGCTCAGCGAAAAAGGGCTGTTGCACACAGTTATCAAAGAGCTACAAAAAACGCATCCGGCTACATTACAATACATATTCAGATTCAACTAAATCCAACGCAGTTGCCTTCGGCTCGTGTCACGGCGGCCGAAACGTTGACGATGACCGTGGTATGGGAGCACACAGCACGCGTGATTGTTACCAAACAACGTCACAAGAAGCAGCCAAATGAGACGATACCCCCCCCCCCCGCCACCTGGAAAACAATGCTGACCGACTATCTGCTGTCCGCGTCAGCCGCGTCGCTGTCTGTTGCCTTCCATTGCACGTCAGAAAGCCTTCTTGTAGCTGTTTATTACGTTTGCACGCTGCTTTCAATGCGCATCCGTCTGTGATGACAAACCTTCGCCTCAAAATGAACATGCTGGCCGATCCCGGTATATCATCAGCCTGGCGTCGCAGGAGTTTCTATGTAACGTGCTGGAGTTTTCCGCAAACATAACCGAACTGCCCCGGAGCGCAACCCCCCCCCCCCCCTTCCAGAAGGCAGAACCAGTGTTGACAACCTTTTTCTGGGTGTCAGAGTACAAATTTTCTTTGGTGTATGAGATATTCTCGTGCGTCCTTATGGGAAATATGCGTCTAATTTGGTGTTCTACATGCTTATGGGGTTCCTCTTTACACGGAAACATGTACACGTAAATGGCACTTAAATGCTGCGAAATAACGTTGACTGCCCGTATCACTAGTTCCTGCTTTTGGACAATTTCATGTGCTTCCTCGTATATCAACACTTCTTAGTAACATGTCACTCCTGTGTCCCAGAACCCTTCCTGAGATATCCTGCCAGATCCTGAAACAACCAACTTGATAAAATTGTGAAAGTCCTGTTCGTTTAAGGCAGACCCACCCGATATCGATTGACTGATAACATTCGTTACTGATAACGACTGATAACGTTCTTACTATATATTATATACTACATATATACTATTTTTTTGTTTTTCCACATTTTTTACGCATTGGAGCAAAACAATCATTTTTATGCTTTCGATGACTTCATATAACTCGTGCATGTTACTCCATTCATCCCTCGGTTCGTCACCGACATCTTATCCCGTGCAGCCTTCCTGTCAAGCTTATACCGAAACATTATGCTGGCTTCTATCTGGGTTCTTTCGGGCTACTTTGCAATTATAAGGCACTCCGACTTCGTCTTGCTGAAGGTCACTTAAAGTTACGGCCCGGAAACAGCACGACGGCGAAGCAACGACGAACTGTTGAACCGAGAAATCCAAAACGTTATCCATAAATATATATATATATATATATATATATATATATATATATATATATATATAACTGCTAAAGACCTGGAAAAAATCTTTCATTTTTATGCAACTCGTACCATCGTCTGAAGTATCATAATGGACTTATTCATCTGGTGAAAACCTCACATTCCTTGGAAATACCACGATCGACGCGACAACAAACTTTGCTTTCTCGGTTTGCTGCTGAACTATAATCCATCACAGCTATGTTGGGAGAACAGTTATAACATTCGGAAACCATGATTAAAATATTGTACCTGTCGGCTTCTAAAATATACTACGCTCATGCATTCAGTGCGTATGTTTGTACATTAAATGACGCAAAAATGGTATCTGTCTTTCAGTGCCCTGAATTTCACCAGTAGCGGAGCTTTTTTCGACATCACATGACATACAACACCTCTGAATCTGTTCGCCGACAGAAACAGGAGGCCTGATAACGATCATGACGAAGACACTGCCGCATTCCTCAATGTGGCTGTTTCCTATTTTGTTCATCTTTTCTTGTTTAAACTTTCTTGTTTCGTGTGATCGTGGTGGCGGCGGTCCCACGTAACTATCTGCGCGTAGCACGTACAATCCTCTTGTCCCATAATCATCTCCAGAATAAACGGCAAGAAGAAACCTCAAATGTGAACACTGTAAAGTGGTGACGCTTGTCTGACTTAGGCATACCATGTGGATCACTCAACTAGATGTCTACAGACAGAGCAATACCATTTGGTAAGACCAATGTGACCATCAGGGACATAGGAACAAAGGGGAGGGGTGGCGGAGGAGGCAGCCACCCTCCAATTTGAAACTGGGAAAGCACCTACCCTCCCCATTTCGGGAAATAAAGGAAAATTAGTAAGACATGAAAAATGCGCTGAAAGGCCGATACCTGAAGAATAAAGTGACCGAAAGTAGAGGCCTTTTCCGTTAAGCGATGCAATAACTGTTTGCCACAATTTTCCGCACAGTGTGATAAGCCCTGAACATGTAATGAGGCCATCCAGACACTGCAGGAGGTCACTGTGTCATGGACAGTAAGGTCCCTGAGCCACAAGAGGGTGTCCTGTAACATCGAACGAGGCTCCTGTGACACCGAGGGAGGCCCCTCAAACGGAAGAGGAGATCCCCGTGACACCAAGGGAGGTCCTCAGACGGGGAAGAACGCTCCTCAAACGGAAGAGGAGGCCCCTGTGACATCAAGGGATATCCCTCAGACGAAAGACGAAGGTCCTGTGATACCGCTGGAGGGTCCTCGGATGGAAGAAGCCCGGATGACCTGTGAAGAAGCTCCCCTGACCTGTGACACCGAGGGATGCCTCTAGATGGGAGAGGAGGTTTCTGTGACTCCAAAGGAAGCCCCTCAGACGGGAAAATGGGGCCTCTGCCAAGGAGACCCCTGTTCGATACAGAAGGCGCGTTGTCGGGAAAGGAGGCCCTTTTCGATCACAGAAGGCCCCTCGTCGAGACAAAAAGCAAGCACTTACAGCCCAGCCAGAAAGCGTCGTCCCTAACAACCTATCTCCTTGAAACTTGTCCGCTACTTTTACGTTAATGGGCGTTTTTTCCATTTTCGATGAGTAGTTATTACCCTCATCCGCATGCATGACCGACTTCAAAAAATAAAGAAATAAATAAACTAACTCTCCATCCATTTGCAGGCTGGGCTGCACAGGACCACTATATGGAGGATCCCCCCCCCCCCCACCACCCAGCATGTGGGAGAAGCCTCTTCTATAGCTTGCCTCCCTTTCTTGAAAATCATTCCTGTGCCATTAAGATCATCTACCAATACCTAACAAATGCTGGAAGCACCACTTACATCACTGGCAGCTCCTATTCAGCAACACCAGATATCCAGAACAGATGGTGCCTTGGCCCTCACACTGATAATTTGTGGGATTACATAAAAATTGCACATGATACCTGTCACAAATGTCTTCACAGTGGAACTCATTTTTCAATGTCTTGTATGATTTTCATATACTGGCCTGGTTTTTCATACTATACATAGTATGAAAATAGGAATAAAGCTCCACTTACAATTTTTCCTTGCAGACAATTTTCACATGATCTGGAAATGTTTTAAGCATGGATCACATGTAACATGCCCATTATATCAATACTACATGATTTACATTCTTGTAAAAAAGCAGACATTTCAAGTATATATCCATAATCTAGAGCAAATGCTTTTAATCAAAATTTCTTAGAAAGAACTGAGTCAGACAGGATCACTCAGCAGGTAGCAGAAGTTTCATAATAACTTCAACAAAAGTAGTGATTTCTGAGTCATTGATGTCCTGTGAAAAAGATGGGTGCTTTTGACACATCTGGCCTACAACTTACATTCAAAAATTGGGCATGCAGACTGCCTGACTGCCACAAACCTTAAATGGCCCTTGGTTTTCTGATGGTTGGTATGGCAACCTTGAACATTGGAGATCATTAAGTATTAGTACAAATACAAATGTTTAATGACTGGAACAAGCAAGACCATGGCATTCTAATGCACCTGGTTTGCTCATCTGGTCAGAACAGCCCAAAAGAAGGGTGTCAAAGACATAATGGACCCACAAGGATCAGATGGGCCATTCACAGTGGATACAGTGTCATAATGATATGACATGGTGAGGTCACTGGGGATTGTACACAATGTGTGTGCAGTAACAATGAACAAGAAGACTCTTCAGTGGTGATGACCTCACAAATATGACTGCAGTCTGCAAAATTCCAATTTTTTGCACACACCAAGTTTTGCATCATGCATGCATTGCCTGAAACAAAAAAAAACTCTGTATCTTCATTTAAATAAAATATCATAGATCTCACCACAAAGCTGTCACAAACTCCCCACAGAGTCATCCCTGTGGTTCTGTGGTAACATGCTCAGCTTATACCCTCATACCCAGTGTGTGGTAGACACCCCTTGCACTATCTGGTCCAAAACAGAGAGGGTCCTCCAGACCAATGGGCCGGCCTTGTCATCAAATGTCCAGGATCCCTCAGCATTACCCAGTTCATTGCCTGGGACAAATTACTCCATACTTGGGTCCACTTGGGTAGCAGGGGTCTGCACAACAAGCTCTGCTTAGCAAGGACTCCAATCCCAATGCCATCCATTTGAAACAGATGCAGATCAAATTCATAATAACAGAGAACACTATGCCATATATTTTAGCAATTAACCTGTCAGTTTTTCCTGATTCTTGGTTAACAATGGTATAATCCAGATTGATCATGTGTTACTGAAGGCTGTGAATGTACAATGAAACCATGAAAACTACACTTGCATGCATGGCTGAAGATTTATGAAAATTATTGGGAGGGATCCACATACAAGTTCAGGCTGTCTCCTTCCAATCACTACCTAAGGCCTAAAGCTAAAATCTCTGAATACTGGGGGTCCAGACCACCCAACCTCCCCAGAATCTCTAGCCCTGCTTGCATGTTAATAGTCTGTTACAATAATTTAATCAATAAATGATCACAGTTGGAGTCCAAGCATGTGAAAATATGAGGCTGATACGAAAACAGAGTAACAAATATATAGGGTCTACTCCTTGGTTGGGTTGTGGGTATTATGGGCAGTTCATTCTACAATGGGCATAGAATGAAAAAATTTGGGCCCATGATATGTACATCTTCATACAAAATAAGGTAACTTATTTGAAAACTGAACAGAAGTGGGGGTGATAGGCCCTACCCTGACCTCCACTCCAACATCAAGTACCAATAGGCACAAGATGCGTCTCATAACTTTTCAGTGTATTAAATGAGCTGGAAATTAATTATCTCTTTCTGGAAATCACCAAAAAACTGATTTCCCAGCACTGCTCTTAAGTCGAACCCAATAATAGTCACTTACCTTTCTGAATTTTTCCTACGTCCTAGGTGACTATGTAGCGAGACGCACTCTTTCCAACGCTAAAGAGCTAGGAAACCTGGAATACTATCGATTTAACTAAAAACAAATATTTGCCAAAACATACCGCAGGCCGGCGGCATCGTACCAAAATAAAATAATACTGACAACAACAGGTCTATCAAGCACCCCAGTTTTGTAACCATGCGCTTTAAACGTCTTCAAGCAGAAAAAGAAGTGCTGCCAGTTCACCTGCCATATGAAAACTTTCTTTTAGCACGTTGAAAATAAACGCTGGTTGAATATGCAACGCTAATCCTAAATGTAACAGCGGTTGTTGGTCAAAGACGTATGATTTAAACCCGATGGAATTAAGTTCCACTGTAGGTCTCCTTCTCAAAGGCCTATTGCAAGTTGAATTTCACGAGCGAAAACCACCTTCTTCTTTGTTGGCCAGTTGTTTCTGGCCTCTGGGGGCGCGGTGCTAGGGTGTTGGATGAGGACAGCACGGTGTGAAAAGGGATACGGAGACTATGAAGCGCACCGAGACGGAAGTTATCGGCACACCTGACACTTTTTTAGCGATGAGTGTTCAAGCGCCATAAAAAGGTGAAATCTGGGCTATGGAATGAAAATGGCCTCGGTATAAAACAGAGGCATGGGAACCAGGGGCGCAGCTACGATTTTCTTAAGAGGGTGGTCCAGCGCTCAGTGAGAACTGAGATCATACGAAAGTTGCTTACTGGGAATGCGGTGTGCAATGGGCTTTACTAAAAAAATGTCGACCTAAAAAATGCGGCCCACTAAAACCTGCGCCATATGTCCGCTGTTTACCCCGCGACCTTTGACGCAACGGACCCGTCGCAACGCTAAGGCTGCCCCCCGACTTCAGTCGTCGTGGTGAGGTCGGTCGCCCGCGAAGCGATGGAGAGAAGAGATGGTGAGAGGGGAATTGAAAAAGGTATTGCTCCCAGCAGAGGCTTCAGAACAGCGCGTTGCAGCGATACCCAACTTTTAATTGTTTTTGATGTTTCCATTCATTGCTTTCTCCGCAGAATTACCCGTGGACGTTTTTTTCTTGGAACCAGCACGAAGACATATGAAAGAGTCAATTTTGCTTTGCTCCTGACTTATTGTGGTTAGAGGCGACTTGTCCAGAATATGATATACCTAATCTTACAGGATCGTCAAGCAGCATGTAAAGGAACTGCATTCATTACTCAGCCAATTTTTCGTAAAACCTTCGCAAATTTTTATTACATATCTAACTGGTTTACCGAAACATATATCACGGATCACGCTTCCAGCGTATCTTTTCGGACCAAAGCCCTCTGTAGCATCAAAGTTCAACGTTAAAAAACACGCAGACACTTAAGCATAGATGATGTTTGTGTCACACGTCACACAAGCATATGATAATGTTTTGGTAACGTCCACTCTCTCTAAGCGGTTGCCTAAGATGGGCGCCAAATTACCACGAACTGGGTACCCGACCTTTGGGCCAATGAGTTCCCAATGCCAGTCCCCTGGATCCACCCCTGCTGTCATGATGCCGTCTTCATGTCCCAAAATAAATTCGAAAGAGTAATAAACCGTGCGGTATTGTATCAGTCCGGTATTGTATCCGTCCTTGATGTGACAAAACTGGTAGCAATTTTTCCAAAAGTGATGTGTTGGCTCAGGGATGTGGTCAAGGGGGGTATGGGGGCCATGGCTGCCCCCCTTCCGTCATATGCCTGTGGCATATGGCAAAATTTGACATTTGTCCCCCCTCCCGCGGAAAATTCTGTCTACGTGCCTGTGTTGGTTGGTTGGTTATTGGGGCTTAGGGGCTACGTGCCTGTGTTGGTTGTCCCCTTTTCGTCCCTTGAATCTACAACCGTCGTCATGAAACGTAGGAGATATGTCATAAGACATGAAGTGAGCCGGTAGGCTGCAAAAAAAAATGGTTCCTCTAATTTTCATAACATCGAAAGAGCACATGGAGACCACAGCTTCCAAACTTGCGAAAAACGGCCTTATGTACAGGTCCCCACAAAAGTAATGTTAGGTATTAAGGTTCTTGTTTTAACCCGTCCCCGACTGGGGGGGCAGTTGACTGCCCCCCTGAGGTTTTTCTGGGATTACGAGAGAACCAACACACACAGATTCACGAAACTTTGTGTACGTTTTGCTCCATCAATTTTACATCTTGTGTCAAAATTTTGACCTCAGGCCACGTCAGGTGCCTAACCTAGGTCAGGTCCAACAGACCTATGTCAAAAAAAGTTTAGCGCCCTCTAACTTTTTCGCAAAACAAGATATCTCAATAATACTTTCAGGGGTTAGTGATCGTGATAGATGCAACAAATCTGCTATCTCAGATTTTTCGGAATTTTTCGGGTCATTGACCTAAGGTCAAGCCCATTTTTAAGACATATCGCCATTTTTTTCGGAAATTGACGGAACATTCCATAACATTTTTACTGTGGAATGAAGCAGACATCTGGTTGCCGTCATTGGGCAAAGTATCAGTGACTTCCAGCCATTGACCTGAGGTCAGGTCACGAATAACTGTACTGGGCCAAAATGTACCACCGTCAAAATCGACGATGAATTACTCAGAATGGGTAGAAAATGGCAGAACTAGCGTGCGCAGACGTAATTAATACCAGGAACCTCAAAAAGTTTGAAAAAGTAGCATATTCTGGAAATAAACAGGCTCTCGCGAATAAAGCTCCGCCAACTTTGTACATTGGCAACTAATAAATTTTTCCAAAATTTAAGCACGAGAAACCATCACAAGAACCACAAAAATCAATAAAATTGACATAGATCGTCTTTTTGCGCGAAAATAAAGGAACGCCAAAATTAGTTCCCGTCAATTTGGTACCGCATACGGCCGCGGCGCACACTTGACGGCTGACGGGAGAATTACGGTGTCTTTAACTCAACGTTTCGGCGTATATATTGAACAAATCTGGGGGAATTAGACGTGTATCGGCATCCGCGGACATTTACTTGTGCGCTGGTGCCTTTACCTATGCGTTATTAGTCACAGCCCTCGAGATTCAGGCCATTTCTCGGTCTCATGCAGTCGGCTATGAGAAAACATATATAGGGCGTAAATTGGCTTACATATTATCTAAAACTAAAAATGAGACCAGTTTCGAGCTCTACTCGTCACAGGCTTTCCAACGGTATGCTTATTTTTATCGTTCGACCAACCGTTCGCGAGTTAGAGGGGGGCAGTCAACTGCCCCCCCCCCCCAGTCGCCAGATGTTCGGGACGGACCGACGGTCGTGCGCGGGTTAAACTGGCCATAGCTCCGGCGTTTACGGTGCTAATGTAACGTAATTTGAGCAGCTATTTGCCGCGACGTAGTCATTTCAACCCGTAGTAACTACAGACCTGTGCTTCATATTTTAAGCCCATGCCTAAAAACACGAAAAAAAATATTTACGGTCGGAAGGCGGGGACGTTGAGCAGGTTTCTTGGTTCCGCCACTGCGCCAAGGCTCTCGGCTGTCAAACTGATAAGATCAGTTGTGTTGTGAATGCGATACTGGGTGGAGGCTATGAGGAGGGAGCGAATCTTGATCATGTGACATGTTCTGCCGGAGAACTGTGAGGACGTCGTGGAGACTGACCAGGCTGTGTCCAACCTGTGGTCCTTTTCACAGGTAGTTTTTCACCTGACTGGATCTGAACATTCGACCCGAACAAGGACGGTTGAGAGATTTATGAGCAATAGCGTTGGAAATAACTAACTCACGAATGAACGGTTTATACTGTGTACAGAAGAAGCCTTCATGATAATCATATGGCGAATGTCGTTGCCAGAGCAGATTAATGGTAATGACACGAGGTTAAACGGGCACATACTGCGTTTATTTACATGCGAGCACTTAACTCTCCCGAATATATTTCGGCATACATGCACACATATTACCAAGACCGGAACTTCGTGTCTCCTGGGTGGGGAGGGGTATGCATCCCTCATGTTCAGCTTACCTCCCAGTGTTGAACTCCCCCTCCCCCATTGTTCGGCTGGGCCTCTCACATTGCGGAACTTGGCCCCCAGTATTTTATCAGTTCTCAATGATAAGAATTTAACCTTCGCCGGATGACAGGGGTGGTTGCCACCCCCCAACACTGTTTCCGGGACCACGGCAAAACGGTGCACAACAGCGCCGTGAAATTTGGCATAGCTGACGACACATTCCTTGCACATGTTCTGGAAAAAGAGTGCCCCCATCTTTGTCTCAGGGCACCGAGCCATGACGTCAATATTAAAAGCTTGCAGAGCGATTTTTGCACCAAATGTCTTTTTTTCAATGTTTTAGGGCAATAGACATGCATAAACGGCATATGACGGGCATAAAATCAATTCAGAATGGTAGTCTACAAAGAACAGGATGCATCAGATAGCTCTATGGCCTTTTCATGGTAACACGAGGTCAATGACTTTAGATGGCTTTTTTGCCTTAGAATGTTCCTATGCATTTTTTGGGGGGAGGGGGAGGGACGGGACAATTTTAGGCCTATTTGGCCCCAAATGTGTCGCTCTTAACTGAGGAAAATCCATTTGTAGCTCCCAAACATAAGGTTTGACTTGACCTTGGAGGTCACTGGCTGGCCTGATGGAGTCGATACGGCTACCATTGGATTCCTTGGGCATACGGCTATCGATTTCTTCTTGTCCCGAGAAGCTAGTTCAATTAGGGGCGAAATGGCGAGGGGGTGCCTACCCCCCGTCATCGGTGCGAGTGAAAATACCTCTTGTCCGGCGAGAGTTAAACAAACGTACGCATTAGCGCTGTGGATGTTCAAAAACATGGACATGCATACCCTACCCATATCAGACATTTCTAGAGTCGTCAAAATAATGTGAATAGATAAGAGCAAATGGGAGGTCATTTACCCGTTCCCGGTCCGATGAGCCCATGAGTCCGATGAGTTCCGACTGGGATGACCAGCCGGAACGTAACTTTTGACATCATAGTGTCACTAGCACGGATCCACTCACGACACCCATGTCTCCCATTGGATGGCCTTCCATAACTGCAACTTCTGTTTAACTTGGCTAGGTTTTAACCGTTCGCGCAGATTACCAGTGTTTCATGATATGCATGCCTTTGTAAACGCATCTTTTCAACAAAAAGAATGAAACGGACGACCTTGTAGTACCGTCGTGAGATAACCATACGGTAGTAGTATATGGTATCGCCGCAGAGACGTAGGAGCTTCTCATAAAGGGGAAAGGGGGCAGAGACCACATTATTTTTTTGCTGGCCGGGGACCGAGGGGAGCAGGGGGTTAAGCTTTACGAAAATGTTTCGGTTTGATATAGCGTAAATAAATATTTGGTGTAGTGCAAAATAGTAATCATTCTTCAGAATACCAGCAGTGTAAAATATTCTTGCAGGAACTTGCCTGAAATGAGACTTGGTTCTGAAAGGGCTTCACGTTTGAAATCTCCGGCCAGAATCCAGTAGAGGGGGCAAAATCCATCCAGAGACGTATCCAAGGGGGTCATGGGGGCCATGGCCCCGCTTAGCCAAGCGGTCCTCACTAGATATATGGTGATTTCGCACGAATACGGAAAAGCGATCATATATATGTTGCAAAAGCAAACATTGCATGTTTTCCTGTCCGTTAAACATGAGGTAAATCACATAAATTGCTGCTCTTTCCTGTAAATTTCGCCCCATGCCAGCGACATATGACAAAATTTGGCATTTGGCCGCATGAGGAAAATCCTGGCTACGTGCCTGAATTCATTCTTGCCTCCGGCCTCATGTTTGTCGTGGATTGCCTATTTTTGCATACTTTAAATTGATATCTAGTGCGTCGTCAAAAACGGAAAAAAATATATGGACGTTTTTGGGTATATGTGAATTTAACCGTAGAGTGGCAAAACCAGCCAATCGCCCTCCCCCTCCCGGCCATGCGTTACCAACGGCGATATTAGGTGATACACGAGCGATCTGAAGTTAAGTGCTTCCTTGTTTGTTCTTTGTCGAAGTTCTGTTTCCTAGCCATCGTGGATCACCACTGAAATAAGGAGAAGTCTGATTTTCGCATACTTTCGATCACCTATGGTAATCATCTTCAAGGAAGTCGCAAAAGCTGACAAATCGATGAAATTTTGAACATTTGACCCCAGGGCCTATTTTAAGGAAAAATGACTACGGGGGCAATTTTGCGAACGAGAGGCACTGGCTGAGACCATCCCCCGGGCATTTGTGTTCTCCTTATTGAATTTTGTCCACTTCATATGTATATATATATATATATATATATATATATATATGTAAATGCTTTGCTAAGGAAGGCATATACATATATATATATATATATATATATATATATATATATATATGTATATATATATATATATATATATAATATATATATATATATATACATAAGGGCAAATTACGATGAACACTTCCACAGCGCTCTGTCATTAACTGATATGTCTTTTGGAGGAAATCATGTGTGCAAAATATGGCCTTGGTCCAGCCACTCTTAACCACTTTAACACGAAGACTGTATGTCGTTTGTGCTGGATTTTATTTTATTTCGATGAAATTCGCGCCGGCTTTTGTGCATTCCGAGCCCATTAAATTCAAAGAACACCATTTCATTTATCCCCAGCAAGAACTCATTCTCCATGGACTTGTGATCCCTGGGAGATTCGTTAAGGGAGAGATGTGTCTGAAACGCCCCCAAACGTGTTTTGTGCTTCAGTTTTTTAAACCAAGCGCACGATATGCATAAAATGCACATCATAGTACTTCTTTTGACACCCTGGATCGAAAGCCACTTCGCATTCTGTCTCAGGTCATAGGTCACTGGTCCTGTCGGCAGCAGTGTGGCTTAGGTGGGAATGATACTTCAACCCTCTTAGTGGTCTCGGGGTTCTGGCGACGATGCTATTCGACGACTTGCAGCAGGTACTGCTTTTGCCCTTCATCCTTCGTCAGTACCTTGTTGTATACCTGGATAAGAGCCACAGCTCGTTCGGCGAAGTCGCTAACTACCGCGATCCCGCACAGCACTTCCTTAGCGTTCGTGAAGCCAGGTGCTGTCTCCCAATCAGCGGGATCGGCGGCAAGGAAGTCCATGGTGATGCCGTAGGCTTTCAGGTTGCCCACCGATTTTGCGGTAATGAAGTCGACGATGATCTTCCTGGGACGAAAACCTCCTTTGCTGCGAGATCCACCTGCGCTCGCTGGGAGGAATCTCCGATCCCTGTTCCTGGAGTGCCGCGATCATCCTCCTCTTCATCTCACACGGCACGCCCTCGTCGAAGAACGACACACCAGCCAGTTCTTCGCTGGGGCACCATAATAGGTGACTGTTATAATAAATCATACGTCGACTATAATGTCGTAATAGATAATAGGTGATCGGCAAACTTCTTGGAGATCCCCTTCGAAATTTCAGCATTCACATCAGGCTTTGCAGAACGGCCAGGTCGTGCACGGAAGCGCTGACCGCCGATGAAGAGCAGAACCATGCACTGACGTACAAAACAACCATGAAAGAGACGAAGCGCTTGAGTGCTCCCAATTCTCTGAGAGTCACGGAGAACTGATGGCAAAGCAAGAAGATCTTGATCCCGCAGATTATGCGCCCCATCCATCTGGCGTGATGGAACCATCTATCTGGCACGTTGGAGAGCACCTGGCTGGGGAACTTGATTCCCCGTGGAGGCTCTTGACCAAAGGGGATAATCAAGACCTCAAAGAATCAACGATAATCATCGCTAGGCTGGATTTCGGCGAGCTTCTCACGGCAGAAGGCGCCGAAACGATCATTGGAAAAGAAAAACGTCTCGGCCACTGCTGGCTCCAGGTCTTCATACACCATAGGTTCAAACATGTTCTAATCAATGAGCCTCCATCTCTTCTTGAAGCTCTTGAACAAGGAGATCGCGGTCCCGAGGACGGACCGAAGCGCGTGGAGAAAGCCGCCTCTGCCACCAGTTTGACGATATGATGACGACAAGCAAAGTGAATAAGCCGTCACTGAAGCTTCTGCTGAAGAAGCGTATTTGCTCCCACAACTTGTCCAGTATTGCTGGAGGCGGTGTCGAAGCTCATGCCAACGACGTTGTCCGAAACCTCCCAGTCTTCCAGACAAAGCGCGACAACGTCGGCTGGCGTTGCTCCGGCTCTACTTGCAACTTCCAAACACCGAAGAGCTTGGCGGCACTTCTTGGACCGGTTACAATGACAGAGTCGATCCACCTTTTCCTTTCCATCGTCAGTAACAGTTTGCCGTCCCAGTGGACCACCAGGTTGGGTGACGCGGAGAAAGAATGCTAGATTTCGCCCGCAATGGCTTTCCTCTGCGATCTATGGGCGCCGAATGACCCTGCAGTCGGTGCGCCCCTAAGCCCCAATAACCAACCTCTGCGATCTACGTGCGCGCCTGCCCGAGGTTCTGCGGTCGCCAGTTCAGAGGAGTCGTGGCCAAGGACCGAAGCCTTCGCCGATAGGAAGTGAATTGCAGAGCGATCATTGAGCTTGGTCCGATCGAGGGCTGCTGCCTGACCAGGAGTGGCGATGTTCTTGGCTCTCCTGCAGGGCCACTTCAAAGGCATGGCCAAGGGCTGCGGGTCATCCTGATCTGTCAGTTGTGTGTTGTCGGTAGGCGAATATTCCAGCTGGGCAGTTGCCTCATGCTCGGTCTGCTGTTTAATCTCAAGGCGGGCCCTTTAAAGCTTCGGCCTACTGTTGTCGTTGAAGAGCTCGCTCCTCCTTCTCAGAAGGGAACTTATCGAATACCACCATGACGCCTCGGCGACCTGGCTCACTTTGGGCCTAGAGAATGTCTTTATCCTCTTGGTTTTGATGATCTTAATGGTACCGACAAGGGCAAGGTCAAAAAGATTGTTAAGATTGTCCCTAAATCCATTCTTCTTGTCAATTTCCGGGGTGAACCTCCAGAATTTGCCTTTGGTATTGGTCAAGCTTCCTGTTGAGCTTCTTTATCACGTTCCGCTCCGGTGCAGTGAGAATACGGGCTTTGTTCCACACCTCCATCATTTCGCAGACGATCTGTGTTTTGACCTACCTCTGGGTAAGCCTATCCACACGGTGGGACTTAAAACATTTCTGCAGTATATCTCCCCGCGAAGGCAGTTCTGAGCACCGGTCAACCAAAGTTCGGTTTTTTTCTCGTGGCACAGCCATAGTGGCACAGACTTCCGTTATAAAAGGTACTTTCTGCATTGACGCAGGTGGTCCTTAAATATCCTGACGTCTAAGAACGCGCGGGAAATTGCCAGACCGGCACCGTGGGTTACCGTGGCATGGCAAGGTGTGGTACGTCAAATATATAAGTCACAGTCTGCAAACGATGGCCAGAATATTGACGAGATGTTGCGGCAGCCTCGATTCTTCCCTAAATGAGACAGTAGGTTGCCTGTCCGGGATAGTTTCTGTTGATCTAATCTATCCCCAAAATACATTTTCTCACCGAATTTTGGCCATATGTTTTTCAACACTGCGCAGAAGTGTAAAAGCTGTCCCACCACAGGCAGGACAAACTTCTCCATTTCTAGGTTATCGGCCCCAAAATAAAAAAGTCACCTCAAATTGAAATATTCGCCTTAGGCCCACCTCAGTGAGATATCATTAACATTCGTCATTATCTGCAGTCTTGGGCCATGCCATGTTCGTTAAGCAGATGAAGCATGCTCATGGGATGCTCAAACCCATGCACTAGGAGCATAAAGATTGACGGTTTTAATATATGACTGATTAATTTTCCGTTTTCCTCGTGTAAAACTCGGGTTTAACCGCCTAGTTCAATGAAGTTCTACCAGTCAGGTATTGGGATTTTAGGAGGGTTTTCGGATCAAGATGATTGGTGATGACTACAGCACTGCTGGACTGTTACCGCATTCATATAAACCTTATCTCACCATAGCGAAACCGCCCTGCGCACCAGCTCGCCCTTCAGTTTTCTTGCGCTTGAACACATCAAAGATGGTTATCATCATTTTTAACGTGCTTACGATGCAATGAAACGCCTTGGCCGCCCACCACACAATCGCGGCATCGGGTGCCGGCGTACTAATTACGAAACACGCTCGCCAGCGGTCACTAGGTGTGCCTGCAATACGTATTATAAAGTGATGCTTCTAAGTGTGTTCCCACATTACTCAGTGATTCAACGCATCCTTCGTTGATAAGATGCTGCTTTGCGAGCGCAGCACTTTATGGAATACCTTCCTGGGTACGCTAGTACACCTGGCTGTTTTTTTCTTTGCATGGGCAAAGGATCTTGACTGGGGGGGGGGCAAAGTGTCCGACTGGCCCCCCAGTTAACATGTTAAAATAGGCCCTGTTTGACCCGGTCTGACCTCAAAGGTGTTGCCCTAGGGGTTGCGAAATTTGGACAAATGTGGTTGCCCACAGCTTTCCATTCACCCTGAAAGTTTCATGTCACTAGCTGGTTTCTGAGATTTGGAGGGGGGGGATAGAGGGAGGGAGTGGAGAATTTCGCGCCTTCCCTCCATTGCGTGTAATTTTCGGAGGCTCTCCACTGTCCGTGTCAAAAACATAAATACAAGTTGTTTGTCAAGTACTATTACACATAAAATAATACCAAAGCTAGAGTGTGTCCAGCATTCTTAACTTTACGGGAATTTCGCAAGACAGAAATTTAATACTTTCCACCGGTTGTTAGGAATCTGAGTTCCGTCTTCCCCGGAGGAGCCTAAATGCCGTTTACCGACATTTTAATTGAACATATCGCTCACTGCCGATTTAGGTAAGGGCGAATTTCATGCTTCCCCCAAGCTGACATCGCTGTTTATAGCTGATGGGTTATTTCCAGTCGCTTGATATCATCACGTTGTGCAATGCATGGGTTCCCGACAGTCTACATCCCAGTGTTCCCATGCAACCCATGTACTCATAAATGAGAATGGCGATGAAAGAAACAAAACGGGTATCAGGGCCCCAGCTCGCGATTCCGTTTCACCCACTTCAGGTGAAACAATTACACCACTCGGCCAACCAAGAACGCTGCGCAGTGCGCGGCTGTCTTGGTCAAGTTGCTCGGAATCTAGCCACTACGCCGATGAATGGGAAGCTGGTCCTCTCCTCCCTCTTACGGCGCACGAAACACATCCGTTCATTGGTCGGCGTGTTAACAGCTGTCCGATCTAATACAAAAGGCAGCCTCTAAACATGCCTCCGACACAACCGGTCACCTGTCAGCAAAGGGTCGTAAATGGCACAGACGCATCCAGCAGGAGGCGGTCAAAACTGACGAATGAAGCAAAAAACATTATTTTGGAAAATTTAGCGATACTAAGACAATGCAGATGAGTGCGTCTGTATAGAATAATGCAAAGCACTGTTACCTACGATTTGTTCTGATGACGATGCATTACCTACAGTTCGGGAAATACGCTCCATATTGTCGAGGAGTTTGACACCTACCATTAATTTTGTGGAGAACCGTACCTCCCAAGAGCTCTCATGGACCCACCCCTAGTCAAGTAACACACTAAACCGCTCGCAGTGTATGTGACAAAGAACGTTGGAATAAGCTACCAAGGTTCATGGTTCTACCTCCAACCGTTTAGAAGTGGCATGTGAAAAACCTCAAGAGGGGCACCCCGATAAAAAATCTCAATATGCTAGCCCCACTTTGAATAGGATCAAAGAAAATACATGACCTTGGGCGACTGCAAAGAAACACAGTCATTTGGTGTTTCATGAATGTTTTTGATGCTGAAAGATGACGTTCAATGGTTTTTGAATCGAGATACCAAGGAAATAACGCGAAAAATGTTTTTGTAGGATGCTTATTTGGCATTTGCTCTCAGTCTCACGGTACTTGTATTCAGTCGTTGACAACGAGCAGCTGAGGACCATCACTTCATCCTTGTTGCGAAGATGGCGCGGCAGTGACAGTAAAAAAGCAAGCGACCGCGCATTTTTATTGTTACAAACGACTGGCTGACGCCCGACGAGACACCACGATAGATTCAAGACACAGACGCTTGAAAATAAGAGGCTGTGCGTCCTAATTCATTACAAACAATTGTATTGTAAAGTGACCTGAGTTCTTACGGTGTACGCCTTTACGATTCTGTTTCGTTGCGGACATTATTCGATTCGTTTGAATGAAGGATGTGCGTATGGATATCGTCGCACCAGGTCTTTGAATAATTATTGCAGTATCTTCTTCATGTAGACTACTACATATCCAAATAACAGAAATCCCCCTCTCATACGTCAAAGTATCTATCCATTGCCCTGATGCCTGACTTGCTGAATGCCCCTCTGAAGAGGGGATCAGTAAGGGAGGCAGCAGTGGACTCATTTGCAAATAAATGAACATTTTCTGTGATGTGACCAGGTTGTTGTTACTTACATGTGGCCATTTTGGAATAATAAACAGGAGGTCACAGGACAATTTTGCCACATTCAGAAATGTCCTCGCCCCCCCCCCCTCCCACTGATATCCACTTTAATAGGTACTGGCTATTGCTGGGAAGGATAAAAGCTGTTGGTGCAGTAATATTCTTCTGTTGGATGCATTTTGCCACATTGCACTACCCCACATGATATCTGCATAGATGCCATCCAAGTCTACTTTGTATCCATTTTTAAAAAAAGTTGAATTGCACCTTGATTGATGAAGCTGATGAAAGTAAGGTTAGCAATATATTGCACTGGATTACATTCATTTTCTGTGTTATATTAAAAGATTTTGGTTTTTGGCCTACAGCAGTGAAGGTATGTTGGTGTACAGGGCAGATATTTTGTATGTGCAAAATGTGTAAACTGTAAATGATGTGAAATGCTCTCAAATCTGGGTGACCAGAGTTGACTGGTGCCCACAGGGCAGTGGCTAAAATTTATCCTGCATTGGGTACCAAGATATATTAAAGTTCTGAAGAATGCAAATGCATTTAGGGACTGCAGTGAAAATAATTTTTGCCAGCAGCTGAAATCTTCTAGAGCTTATTTTTGGCCATGTGTAGACATAAGTATTGCTAAAGGATGTCAAAACCCTGGAGGTCAGGATGCGTAAGGATTTAGTCCTGTACTTTAAGGGTGCAACATAAGGATTTGGGCCCAAGCAATTTGGTGTACTTGAGCTGGACTGTCCTGCTGCCAAAGTATCTCTCAGCTGTGCAGCAATCCTGGTGCCAACTGTCGGAAAGGAAATGTTGAAGTTGTCGGATCTCCGAGGATGCTGCGGAAATTGGCAGCGTCTGTGGGAAGGGGTGCAGATGCTGAAGCGGCTGGCGCCATGCAGAGGCGCTTGAGCTTATTCCAAAAGTCACGTCTTCTGGGACCCAAGAAGTTGCTGCCCAAGGAAATCGCGACGCGCTCTCATCAGCGATCTTGATGGAGTTCCGTAGGCGGCAGTAGTCAGCTCAGGCTTCAGGAGCATAGAGGTCTCTCCAGCCTGAGAATGCTGCGTCGCGCTCCTCCATGGCCTCTCGCAGCTGCGGGTTGTCGACCAGCCAGGGGTAGTAGGGGTGCCGAACCTGCCTTCTCCGGACAGGGCAGTGACGATCCATGACCTTGCTCCAGATATCCATGAAGATCATCACCATGCTGTTGACGTTGTTACTGATGTGTAGGGCGTCCCAGTCTGCCCGTATGAATTCCAGGCAGATGGCGTCCCAGTCGGCGGTGCGCCGGCTTCTGGTGGCACAAACAGTGGCGTGTTTCCGCAGTCGACCGATCGGAGCCTCAACAAGTATGGGTCGCTGATAGACGTGCTCAGGACTGTTGCTGCTGGGGACGGCCATTGATGTGGGTGACAATTGTGGTCGATTGCTGTGGGAGTCGGCATCAGATAAGTTGGCAGGTGCACCAACAGGACCAGGCTGAACTCATTTAGGGCTGAGTTGTAATCACCCACACGTGGTTCACATCACACGTTTAACCACGTCACACGTGGTCAGAAAATGAAATGCTGTACTGACCTCCCTGTATAACTTTTGGCATCACTTTTCCCGGGACATGGTAAAACTCATACAGACTCACGTCTGCCTGTAACAAAGTCCACATCATAGTTTTACAGTCCCCGTATCCGAAAGGCTTCAGAGTTCAATGTTTTCTAAAGAGGTTTTCCCTCACAAGTCTTTGGTTTATGAAGACTGTCTAAGGCTAACAGATGCCTTCAACTCTAGTTCACAGAGTCGGCACCGAAAGGAATCAGACAAAGATTTCTGAAAGCCCATGAACGCCTCAAGTATATCAATCGTGCCGCAGTGCCGCTAGGTGAATCATATCCGTGATGTTAAACGATGCTTCCTTTTTCTTAATTGAAAATAATATACACCGACGGAAACTTCTGAGCTCTTGCATTTGCCTTACACCAGCCAGTTCTTTGAATTCCGTGCAGTCTCCCGCCCGTCCATTGGTCAAAGCCTAGTCTTTCCAGGCCATTCGGATTGCAAAACGCCTCCTAATTGGTTGAATATGACATCATGATTGCACCATCCCCTTTCACCATTTCCGTTTGCAGGCAGCATATAAGCAGGGCCGGCTTTCGCTCAGTATCTATCGGTTCAACACGTGATGGACCTCGTGACTTTTGTGACGTAGTGAAGTGCTAGTGCTGTAAGTGGCCAGTGTTTGACGTCAAGAATACAGTTGGTGAAAGTGGAAGCTCTGTGTGTCTGATGAATGAACGAAGAATTGGCGAGGAGAACTTGTGAAAAGAGAAACATTGAACAAAGACAAATATGTGTACAAACGAGGTCGCCTACAACTACCACGCCATACAGAAAACTCAGCTGCATTACCCGCATATTTTGTATTGCCTTTCAGTGTGGGGAGGCCTAGCCAAAAATAAAGTTTCCCCGGAGACCCAAAATGTTACCAATTTCGCCGCGAGAGCTGTGACGGGGACACGGCAACGTGACAGGATCGGCCCGACACTCCAGGCTCTGGGATGGGAGCGGGTAGAGCGGCTGGTTGAGGTGCGCTGCGTCGTACAGGTGTATAAGGCCCTTAATCATGAACTCGGGCCCCCCGCAGTGCGCAACATGTTCGTTGTTAGGCCTTAGATGTCCCGCCGCGCCACTCGTTCTACTGGAGCCGAACAGTAGGAGCTATTGAAATGTCGGTTGGCCTGAGCGAACAAAGGGGGTTCCTGCGCTACCGCGCAGCTGTAACATGGAACCGTCTGCCTGTCACTATCACTGAGCGTCCGTCATTGCCATCATTTAACAGTGCTGCTTGTGATCTACGTGCTCGAAATGAGCAGTAGCATCCCCAACGCTCGTGCAGTCCGTTTTTTTAACCTCATCTTTTGTCGTCGGTTGCTACTTAGGCAGCATGCAGTGTTTTATCGGTGTCTTATTTGTACGGGTGTCTTATAGCTTGCGATGTCTTATTGGTGATTTGTATGTTAATGACGCAAATCTGTAACAGCTGGTTAATGGATGGATTTTGGATGCAATACATACATACAAGAGAGTGCTAATACTGTTCGGACACATATGGATAGATCGTCGGAAATTAAGGATTCTGGTGAAGAAATTAGTAAGTTTGACTATCTTATTTCACAGTCATGATTTGTAACTTGATCAGACCGTTTGCCGCATTGACGTTGAAAATGGCGTCATACCGGTTGGCTGGCGTAGTTTGTTGGTATTTGTTGGATAAGAGAGGCGATACGCCTTAGTGAAATCATGGATTGTTTATAAGGCAAATACGATTCAGAATTGACAGCTTATTAGGGCCATATTGCAACTAAATTAAGGAACCAACAAATACCGCCTCTTCAATATTTTTATCGGGGATCCTACGTTCCGCTACATTGTGTCGCGCTAAGCAGATTCCGTCTCAGAACTATGGGTCCAAGAATAGCACCGAAACCTTGCAGCTTGAGAAAAGCAAACTAGCAAAGGTAAATCCGGAATTTTGTGGTAAGAAAGGTCTGGTAATTTATCCTGTTGTTTTTATCTTGTTATCTTTTAATTGTTTTTCTTGTTGTTGTTGTTATTTTGTTGTTTTTTTTGCGGCCTTTCACTAACATGAGGAACAGCGTGGGCGAACACTTACGTTAAATGTCGAAACGGCGGAAGAATACATTATTACAAGCACCTTTGCCGGAAAGGCAGTTTGTCGAATCCGAGATGGAATCCAGTGTTGCAGAGGCCGCAGTGCCGACACTGGCGTACTTTCAGACAGAAACAATTTACGACAATGCCAGCCGCACACGCTGTGGATGTCCGGTGGATACATGTGCGTCCGTCCGCAAGGGATCCAGAGACATAAGGCCCACGCTCTGAAACGACCAAGTAATGGTAAAAACGCCAGTTCCTAAACTTGTAAAGAAGCAGACTGCCTTCGATGTCGAAAAGGTTTATAGCATGGCTTCTAAAAGGATGGGTACCATGACGACTTAAACATTTTGTGTTGCTTTTAAAAACTTACCCATCCGATAGTTTGCTCTCCTCCAAAACAAAAATAAAGCCATTTGGCCACGGACGGTAGTAACGGAGGAGGGCTGCGTGACAGCCGTCTTCGAATAATTTTAGAACATTAAGCGTCAGGCCAACAACGTTACCTGAAAAGAAACGACTTCAAAGTGACTTTGCTGCTGCGACTCTGGATACTCTTTTGCAGTTATTTAGCGTATTCCTCCTCTCGTGGCGGGCGGATTTCTATTCTCCATATTCTCCAGCTGCCATATATCTAACTCAAACTTCGTGCGGTTTGAATGCACCTCCACGAATTACATAACACTGCGAAAAACAGCTAGAAAGCTTCATCGTGCCAAACAAGTGCATACCCTGAGTTATCAAAGCATATCTGGAAACCTGAAGTTGTCAAGAACTTTCGGGAAAATTGACTGAGTGAATGCCAATTTGATCCAGTTTCACTCAGATATTGGAACATATCATGAGAGTCATGCTGATTGCGTTCTGGTTTCCACCGTGTTGAGTGTCAGAATCTTTCAGCGTCCCACGGCCTTAATGTATGCATATGTTAGTTCAATTACTGTCTTCATTTCTTGGGAACAGTTATAAAGCAACCAGGTGGATGTTAAACAGAACAAGCATATGTCACCGAAATATTTTCACTCATCTTGCGCGCCACGTTTTCAGTCTTTGCGTCGCAAACGTCGCAACTACGTTTCGGCCGCACGCTAAAACCTACCCAGGGATCCTGAACCACAACACGTGCCTCGGTTGCAGGATGTCTCGGTCGGGGTGCAGGATGTCTGGCGCTCGCGCCGCTTCAACTTCTCAGAATAATAAATGAAAATATAAATAATCAGTGCCGTCTGACGGGTCCCTGGCGTACCGTTCATCCTATGCAGGAGGCCTGGCACTGGGCTGGGCACTGGCCCGTGCGGTATGATGCAATGGAAAGGAAGTCGCAGTTCAGCGGTCCGAAGTCACAGGCGATGACAAATGCCGAGGACGTCTGGCAGCGGCAGCCTTCAAGGACAGGTCTGTCATCACAGAGTCAGAGAGTTGGAGGGCAAAGAGAAGGGGAAAGAAAGAGATGGATAAATAAATAGATAGGTGGGTAGATAGATAGATAGGCAGATAGATAGATAGATAGATAGATAGATAGATAGAGGGACAGAGAGGGAGAAGGAAAGAAAGAGAGAGAGACAGAGACCACTGAAGTCTTGTGTCACGTCCCATATGTGTTCTGCGAAGATGCCATGTATGTTACTGTGGATGGCGAAAACGGAGTTGTACTTTAATGCTACCGACGTATACCTTGAGAGTAAGTAAAAACGTGTAAGGATAAAATGCCACTTATAGCTGAACTGGAGAATGCTCGTACTTATAATTCGCGGGACAATAGTTTTATAACTTTGTTTAAGGAATGTGAAGATAATGAGAACCTTAAAGGAATCGTCGAGGCGACAAACTCTTTTCAACGGAAGTGTTCAAATCTGCGAAATTAAAAATCCTGTGCCCTAATGCCGTATAGCCCGGTTTCTATAAAACATACCTTAAAAAGACCATGAGCTTGTTTAAATGATGTTTCCATGCAGATCCAGGATACAAAAATGGAGGAACACGATGCCAAAAAAGGGCAGTTGAGGGCATGGAGCCTCGTAAGGCCAAAATTCTCCGTAATGCTGACATGTTCCCTGAACTCCGTCAAAAGACGAAAAAGGATACGTCTCTCATGGGTAAAGACTGTGTTGGATTAAATTCGGGATGGAAATTCCTATATCTGGCCTCCTGCTCAAAGACTGCTTTTGGTAGCAGCTGTAGCTAACCACTACCCTTTCGTTATTAACTGCACTTGACTCACTTTCGTGGTAAGAGAGGAGTGAGGATCTTCTACGCAGTAATGACATAATTTGATTAGGGGAGGACAGAGTAGTAACGGAGTGCAGATAAGGCATGTTTTGCTGAGGCAGTTACAGCTGTACTTATCAGAATATGAAGGGAGTATGGCCCCTCGTAGTACCGCTGTGCTATGGGCCATCGACTGATGCTGTGTGGGGAACAATGAATGCCTATTTTTTTCATTTCTACTTTCTATGTCACGCAGGGCCAACAGACAAATAAGTGCATACTTGATGAGTGTTCAGTAGCGGTGAACCTAGCCTAGCCTAGCACAGCCTAGCCTAGCCTAGCCAAGGAGCTGCGTGTTTTACGTCGTAGTAACGCACATTTCGAAGACCGTGCAATTAATACCAATGCGCAACGTCACTGGGCAGCGAAACGTGCAGTATTACACCAAACATGTCTTCGCGAAGAGGTTTTGAAATTGCTTTTACATGATCAGTGGTAGTATCCTTTGAAAAGTACGATGCCGGACTGCTCACTGCGTGTTGCAGACAGGAACAGGAAGGCCAGTTAACTGACCTTCATGCAGTTTTAGCGACATCAACGCCAGTTTTCCTTGTGTTTGTGGGTAATTAAGCGCCATCCGTCAAGAGGGCCCGTTCCCCATATTTCTTAGCGAGCACTTTGTGGCAGCTATGGATGATGAATAACTGCTGTTGTTTTATTTCTGGGTAATAAATCACGTAGCGCTAGAAGGATATGTATGCCATCGTTGGACGTAGAAGCTCCTGGTAAAATTGAGCAAATGAATATCGAGGTGGTCCTGATGTATATTGAGGTAGTCATTGGGAATAGCATCTGCAAGATTCGATATAATTTTGTCCATTGTGCAGTTGTGCGATTGCTCAAGCGGTTGGGACAACAAATAATCAAGTTTCGGAACCCTACTGAACATGCAAGGTATAGTCGGTCGAAGTCTAGACATGACCTTCAGTTGTGTTTTGCACTTATATTTATTTTGGTAGAAAAATCGCCTTCTTCTGGCATCTCAGATAAGGATTTACAGCTTTATAAAAAGGGGTCCGGGTCGTTTTGCAGTCTTCTGACGGCCAGAAAAGTCGAGTCGAAGCCGACGTTTCGGCTTTTGAACTTCCATTACACACCGCGCCCGTGAAAATCGGGGCCGTTCTTCGGCTGTATTTGGGCGTTTGGCGTACTGAGATGTATGAAGGTGGTACGTGAAGAAACGCCTATTTAAGAAAAGAAATGCCATATTCTCCGAAATTATTAATCCAAATGAGACACTTTTACACCACCAGATGGAGTGTTCTTACTGCATGAGTGACAAAATTTATGTATTTCTTTGTATTGCATAATCACGGATATGAAGCAGAAACGAAGAGTAGTCATCGAGTTTTTGACCAAAAAACGATGTACTGCTGACGACATCCACAAAAGACTCAGAAACGTGTGTGGTGGGGCGACGATTGATGAGATTAATGTGCGGAAATGGGTGAAAATGTCCAAATAAGGTTTAAAAAGGTTTAAATAGCGCAAAGCATTTCATCTCCCCTAGAACAAAGGAACTAAAAGCCAGCGCTCAGCAAACCAGATTATGGTGAATGCCATCTGGAGTCACAAGGGGGTATTTTCGCTTTATTTCTTCCAGCGTGAGACGAGAATGAATAGCGACCGCTACACTGCATCACTCCGGAAGCTTTGGGAAGCCATCCGCAATAACAGAACACAGAAATTGCGCAGATGGCATGGTCAGTGGGGCCACGTCAGCCTTCCAGTCTCGATCTGGCGCCCACAGACTTTCACTTGTCCGGTTGGACGAAGGAAAGTCTTAAAGGGCAGCGATTCGATGATACAGGCAAAGAAAAGACGGTTTCAGACGTTGGACCAGGGAGTGCCCGTTAAGAGTTTTTTGCAAGTGAATTCACAAGTGGATTCAAAGGTGATGCAAATGCATTGTTACTGGTGGGACTGTTTTGAATGGTACCATGTTGCACACAAAGAGTTACCCTGTGCCCGCATGTAGTTGCTTATGTCTCATGTTATTAATAAAGAAATTCTGATCTGGCAGGCATTACTTTCAGGACATCCTCATACATGGTTGTTATCTCAGAAGATTTTAAGTTAAGATTTCTTCCGTTCTTGGATTTGCTCAAGATGTCGCAGACGAATGTCGGTTGTACAGGCACGTAGCCAGAATTTTCCTCAGGGGGGGGCAAATCTCAAATTTTGTCATATGTCACTGGCATACGACGAAATTGATAGGGAAACGCAGCAATTTTATGTAATTTGCCTCATGTTTAATGTACAGGAAAACATATAACGTTTGCTTTTTAACATCTATATGACCACTATTCCGTATTCGTGCGAAAGCGCCATATATCTAGTAAGGATCGCTTGGCTCAGGGGGGCATGCCCCATAGCCCCCCCATGGCCATGCCCCATGCCCCTCCCCCCTTGGCTACGTCCCCGCCGTTGTAGCACCACCAAGTGATTATTTTGCGTAAACCAAAAAAGGACTAAAAATGGTTTTCACAAGATTGGTTGTTGCTGGAGCTCTGAAATCACTTACCTCATTCCATGATACCAGAATACCAAACGTATGGACGGCACGCAGAAAACTGTGGAGAGCGGCATAGAATTTTACGCTGACCAGCAAGGCTGCAGCGTGTACCACGGATAATATGGAACATCATCGGATACCTCGGATACTCCGCGCTGATACCTCGCAGCGGTTCGTGATTTTGTTGGCGTTTTCGGCGACGGTGCGAGGCGCGGCCGCGCGGCTCGCCGGCTCCGGTTTCTCGGCACGCTCTCGCTGGCCCGTTCCGTCTTGCCTCCGCGGCCGGTGGACCGTCCGCGGAACATGTGCTGCCGCATGTCTGTTGAGGCGGCCAGTTCTGGTCACGTGTTTAGAAGGCGACTGGCGTGGAGTGGGGCGCCGGTCAGGCTTCACAATGATTGTCGCGAACGGGGGACGGCCCGGTTCACGCAACGCCTCGGTTGGGGCGAACGACTGAGCACACCGTGCCGGAGCCGCACTGCACCCCAGAGCGCCGCGAACGCCGGCGGCCGCCGCAGCCGGCCGCGCCGTAGCCGCGCTACGGAGCTGCGCCCAACGACAGATGGAGGACTCTCCTGGCCGCAGCTTGGGTGGTAAGACCAAGAGGACGAGAAATAGTTCTGCCAACATTAAGACATCTTCCACTACCATTCAGCTTCTCCCTCCTCTTCCCCCCCCCCCCCGTCCTTCTCTATGACGCTGGTAACAAGGTCCTGTTACGGCATGGATCGCTCTCGAATGATAGGAAAAGTTGATACATTCCACGTACAGCAACATCTGGGCGAAAAAAATGCTGGTGGTAAGGTAATGATTTCGGCTGGATTGGCGAGACACGGCTCGTCCAAACCCTCCGTCTTTTTTTTATTTTTGCTTCTATCGTGTAGTGGGAGAAAACACGAAATAGCTGAATATGAAATGAAATACAGCTTACCTGCTGGAAGGACCTAATAAACCCTGAAGCTTGAAATCTTAATATTAGACAGCTGGACCACGGCCATTGAGCTAGTACCCATTGATCACTCCCGGTAGGTCGTAAAGGTGGTTCAAGAATAGGCCAGATAAGCAAGGAAATCGTTTATACCGCAATGGGCGCCGGAATGCCGAGGGACGCGTGGCTGACGATATCGATACGTCGCTTGGATTTCGTGAAACTTGCACATGAGCCCAAACAGCTAACGAGAAGAAAGCTAGTCCTGTTTGAGACAATCCACCCGAAATCATTACCTTACCATCAGCAGTTGTTTTCGCCCAGATGTTGCCGTACGTGGAACGTATCGACTTTTCCTATCATTCGAGAGCGATCCATACCGTTACAGGACCTTGTTACCAGCGTCATGGAGAAGGAGGGGTAGGGGGGTGTGGGAGAAGCTGAATGGTGGTGGAAGTGCCTCAATGTTGGCAGAATGATTTCTCGTGCTCTTTGTCTTCTGACTTGCGTCAGACGATATCATCCAAGCTGCCGCCAGGAGAGTCCTCCATCAGTCGTTGGGCGCAGCTCCGTGGCGCGGCTACGGCGCGGCCGGCTGCGGCGGCCGCCGGCGTTCGCGGCGCTCTGGGGTGCAGTGTGGCTCCGGCACGGTGTGATCAGTCGTTCGATGTTTGACCGCTCCGTCACACCTCCGCGGTCCGCCGACCGTCTGCGGAAAAACACAATTATATATATATATATATATATATATATATATATATGTATGTATGTATGTATGTGTGTGTGTGTGTGTGTGTATTTCTTCAAAAACGACCGCATGTTCTGCATTTGTTTGTTTCTTGATGTCTCGTTCAAGTTCTCGGACCTTTCTTTTAGGAAATTCGAGATTACATATCATATGTACAAAGCAATGCATTCGTTTATATGTTAGTGTTTCGAGACACATATCTCATCTTCAGAGTGGTGAAAATTTCGCATAAGTAACTATTTGAAAATTATTTGCGGTGCACCATGTTTACACGTATCATATACCGTCAATACGGAAATAAGGAAGTGGTTGAGAAGACTAATCGAAGCGTTGTAGTGATAACGCTATAAAAAATGAAAGAATAGCAAAAAAGCGAAGCAAGGGTAATAACGCCATGTTCCCAGTAGGTCCATGGTGATACAAGAATTTAGTTGTTTAGGGCTGACGAGTTTTTATGAATATATACACCTTCTCATATCTGAAGCCGTCTCATGTCATAACATGTTTATGATATGGTCATCTTGTCCGTCAGTTGTTGTCTCGTTAAGGTCTCGTCGTGTTCTTGTCTCATATAGTGGCGCGCCGTCACGTAGGTGCATAGTGAGTCGTCTGGAGAGCGTCGTTGTTGCAACACCAGTGTAGTGTACTGGGCGCAGTTTGCAGTCTTCGTATTCACAAGTAAATTGATACACTACATTGGTGTTTTTAAGTTTTTTTCTGGTCGTGTATGATTGTTTTTGACGAGGAAATCCGAAGTTTTCCTGTTTTTGTAATAAATGATTAATTGCAGTTTTCCGTCCTGGTTTAGCTGCACATATCTAGATATGAATTCCCTTAACTCTTTTTCGTCTTGTTTGAAGGAGGTTGCCATTTGGTTTCGATAGAAGAGTCTTATCCGGGCCGACTGGTCATGCTGTGTCGGTTCAGTAGAGTGCTTGTCCATGTGCCCTTGTATTACCGTTTCAATGTCCTTATTAGAGAAGTCGTTCGCTAGAATTTGGCTAAATCGTACAAATTCAGGGTGCAAGTTAGTCCAGTCCGAACAGTGCACGTATCACAAAAGCCCGAATGACGCTGGTTTTATAATGCTTGGGACATTCGCTGAATGCATTTACGCAGCATCCGTTGTTTGTCTTCTTTCGGTGAACAGTTGTCTCAAAATTTTGTTCGTGTCCGTTAACAGAGATGTGAAGGAAAGGAATAAGGAATGACACTGCCAACACTTAACTCGTAATGAAGAACATATCGGAACGTACACGAATAAACAGGATCTTGGAAAAACTGGCGAGGCTATATGGAGGACGAGTATCGATCCCTGAAGCCAAAGATGGATATATCAGCTTGTCAAAACACGAGCTAAAAGAGAAGCAGAAGGAACTGTTGAACCCTGGTCTCAACTGCCATGTCTTGTCCAAATCTGGGAAGTTAAATAAAAATGTGAAATTGGATTGGAAATTGGAAATACTTGATCAAGATGCTTCATACTAGGAAAACAAAACAAAATAACGGTAGACAAGGATTTGAAGAATATCCTACTAGGTCACAGCACGTAAGTACGCGATAAAGACGCAAACAAAATTTTAACCCCAGAACTTCGAAACGCAGCAAAAGAACTGAGGGAAAACGAAGAAATCATCATCTGACGCGCTGATAAATGCTCTCTGTACGTCTCGCTGTCCAAAAAAAGAATACTATGAAAAGCTGAACACTATTCTAAGCAATGAAACGAAATTTCGCCGCCTGTCAAGGGACCCAACCGACACTCAAAACGGAGCTGAACAAACTCATCTTTTCTCTCAATGCCGCAGGGGATGCAACGCACTTCGCCAAAATCGTGGGTGAATATTCATCGAGTTGTATTTAAGGGAAAGTCAAAACTCACGAAACAGGAAACAAATTAAGATCGATAATTTCTCCAATTTCATCCCCTACCTACAAGCTAGCAAAACTCCTTAATGCCCTACTCACATCTTACGCCTCAAGATAACATTGCTTGTCATCAACTGATGAAATCATGGATATCCAACAGTCAAACCGATCCAAGGGCATCCTAGCTTCATTAGATGTGGAAAACCTGTTCACCAACGTCCCTGTCAGTCGTAATATTCCCATTACTCTGAACTGCGTCTACCACCACCCTGAAATGCCTCGCTAAAAAATTCCCAAGCTTCTCTTGAAGCAGTTTCTAGATTTATGCGTCAAGGAAGTGCATTTCACACACTACACTGTTGTTGCTACAACGACGCTCTCCAGACGACTCACTATGCACCTACGTGACGGCGCGCCACTATAACATGTGAGACAAGAACACGACGAGACCTTAACGGGACAACAACTGACGGACAAGATGACCATATTACGACCATCCCACTTGTGACCCGAAATGACCCCGGCAACGTTAGACGTTAAGCGTGAGTTTATTTTTTCCGGCTTGCTTCGCCTGTGACTGGTAATAACCCGTTGACAACAGGTAGTTCAGTTTAACCCTATTCCCGGAGTGCTAGACGGTATAGCCGATTCCGGGCAAGGGGACTGCCCCCCACCCCCGAGATCTCGAGAACTACTCGCCTGATATAAACGGCAATAGATTCGCCATGACATAAACTACATTTTTGTAAAAAAAATCAAAATCTTGGCAGGAGTGGATACATGGGGGCGGGGCAGAAAAATCAAAATGGGGGATATTTTTGGGCTTGCTATAACAGAGTTATAGCCCGAATCCGAAGGGGGCCGAATTCGCCCCCCTTCGGATTTTTTGCTCGCCAATTCCAGGGTTTCTGACGCAGCTCCACGAAATTTAGTGACTTTTCCTAGCTATTATTTCTACGTACTGTGACAAAATTTCGGTACTCTTTTTTGCTCAGGGGCGGAAACAGGCAACGTTTTTGGAAGGCACCTCAGGCCATTTTTGGCCATATTGAGAGTAAAAGGGAAATGACTCCCCAAAACAGCATTTTTAAGATGGAACTTAAAACTTTATATAGATGTATAGCAAAATAGCTGGTGAATGTGCAAATACAATTTTGCTCATCTGAAATCACTTTACAAGGTTAGGTCAAGGTTAAAATTCATAATTTGTTTTTACAGTAATAATTTTGGCGCTATTTTTTCGAATGCCAAACTCGAATGCCTAATATGACGTATTAGGGTGCCCTCTACTTGTGTATCAAGTTTCAACTTGATATCAGGTCGGGTCACGGAACTATGATCTAAAACGTCAGAGCGGGTATCATATATCACAACAGCCATAAAATGGCATTTTTGAAAGAGAGTGAATTTGAATGGTTGAAAACGCTCACAGGTAATATTAAATGCACGTGAGGTCATTTCAGGTGATTCCAAGACCACTGGAGGTCATTTAAGGTCACAAGTCACAAACTGATCTGAAGAGCATGTGACCATGGCAGATCCCCCTTTTCATGTCCCTGGCACCGCCTATGCTAACATTATACAAACATTGTAATACGATTTGTACTCTTTTAACATAACATGACTAGCAGAAGCCAAAAAGTGCTTTTGCTTTTTTCTTCGTTCAGTTGTTGAAGAACTAATCCTCCTATTTTCGGAACCCTGTGAACGCCCATGACTTTTTTAAAATTTCAGATGCGTGTGCGCATCGTAAACGTCCCATCCATAATCTCTCGATTCACGCTTTTTGATATTTGCCCCTTGTATCCACCCCTTTCCAAAATTCTCAAAAGTCTTTTTTTAATGTAGTTTACGTCATGGCAAATCGACTGCCGTTTGTTGCAATGAAATCAGATGAGTAGTTCTTGAGGTTTCAGGGGGGAGCGAATCCGCCCCCCACCCCCTGCTGGGAATCGGCCGTACCGTGTAGCCCTCCGGAAATAGGGTTAGGGGAGCTGTGTGAGGATTTCCCCTATGCGAGTTGTTTTTTTTTTTGATGAGATTGTTACAGTTTCCACATGGGATGCATAGGTACATTGTTTTACTTATTTTCAAATAATGTTATCGCTTTAAAGGAAGCCTAAGCACTGAGTAGTTGGAGGCATTTCCTTTCGTAAGAACTGTTGGTCAAGGAAGCGTAACTTAGGAGTTACCTGTGAATGATATTCAAGCAAGGCAGCAAGAAAGCAAGCATTCCGAGTTCTGGTTTTCATTGACTTCGTGACTGCGTTTTCAAAAGGTCATTTCTTTTAAGCGTCCAAATGTGTTTGTTTTGTGGATTCCAATGGGACTTAGGCCATGGCTAATTTCTGTTACTCAAGGAAATTGAAGTTTTGTGTTCAATAAGTGGTGATGAGGTTGATGACCAGTAACTGTATTTTCCATACAGACTTTCTAGTTTGCTTTGCCCGAGCGGTTGTAATTTGGGCGCTTAAAGGAAATGGTCTTTTGAAAAAACGAAGTATATTCCTGGGGCGAATTACACTGGTTAGGTCGATTAATTTGCGCAGTAAAGCCCTGAAAGCGTGCGACATTGTAACTCTCAGAAGCCAAATGTAGAATCTCAGCTGGTATATCCGTCGACTCCTTATAGCCGCCTGGAAAATGCTGAAAATGTTTTTGAATGACGATAGGAGTGAGATTGCAGCAGTCGCTTATGGTAGAATTTAAGCAGGGCTGATTATCTATGAATGATGGTAGTTTTACCCAATGAGGAAAGTAGACATAATTCGACGGCGGTTTTGACCTTATGTGCCTTGCCGTTACTCTGCTTTCTTTAACACACGAAAAACAATCAATGCATCTGGTTCTCAGATGCATCTGTCAGTCGATTCAAAATTGGCCGTACGTTCAAGCAGCACAGTAGCTTGAGGCACAGCAATTAACAGGAAAATCTTGCGGGTTGACGTCTGCAGAAAGAATACTATTATGATGATAATATTGGTGAACACACGGCGTCATGTCACGTGTCACGTGAAATGCAGCTTGAGCGGTCGGCAGGATCACAGAATGACGGAGCAGACATGGCGATCTGACAAAAACACACGTAAAGGGCGGAAGCTCTCAACACTTCAGTTAAACGTGACCAACTGTGCAGCACAAACCGCCCTTAAAAACGCTGTTGAAGAATGCGCTCGGTCCACCTCACACCTGCCTGCTTTCGGGCTGACACAAGCGCCATACTTCGTCACACCGAACCTTCCCGAACGAGCAAGCAGGAGGATCTGGACGGGCCTGCACATCGTTTGTTCCTCCTGCGAGGAGGTGACGCGGTACAGTCTACCTTCATCGACTGATCAAGGCTGTCAGCATTCTGATGAAACCAAGGGTGCGGGAAGCAGGCGGGAGGGGGGCCGTTGCCCCCAACTTTTTGAAATTTACGTTAACCCTACGGACGTTGACTGGAAAGAATTAACTCAAAATTCCTTTTTGCTTCTCCTCCCCTAACTATGGAGAAGTTCCCGCACCCATGGATGAAACTCCTCGTCGATGTACGAAGACTACTTCAGTTCATGGTAGGTTACCTAATCTTGTTTCAAGCAGGCTTTGTTGGAACCAGTAAGAGAGAGCCAGGTATGTATCGAAGACTGAAATTCGAGATCTTAAAAGAAGTTATGAGGTAAATTACGTGCAACGGTGCAGTTCCACCGGACATCGAATAAATGTGGGACAAATCAGTTCAGGTCATACAAATTATAAGAGAAATGGAATGACGGAGATGTTGGTCGACCCGCGAATCGAGATGATTTGCCACGAAAGAAACATTCTCGGTTGTGAGTAGTGTCGTTACCGCCGTAGTGTCGACACACTCGCTTCCACCTCGAGACTAGACAAGGCAGCCGGCACACTGTCAACATCTCTGGACCGAGCATCTGTGTCTTGATGCTGTTTCAGTTTCAACAATTTCGACGGGACACATATCAAGCTGATGCCAACTCAGCTTTGGATTTAAAGCCATGGACATTTGCACTATGTCTATGTCATAGTGCACTATGTTGCACTATGCACACGTGAAATAAGCTTAGCCATCAGGGCCTGGGTACAACATAGCATGTAATTTTGTGCAAATGGCAACAAAACCCGGGAAAGGTTGATTCGGAAGCGGGTCCGGTGGAGTATAAATTTAATGTTTTTTTGGACCGAGCCAACAGCAGGGTCCTAACACGGCATCAGGCAAAATTTAATTAACTGGATCAAATCTAGATACTGCACTTTAAAAACGCACTCCAGCAATAGAGATTACACAGCAGCAGTTAAGCAACACGACATGAACAAATTTATGGCAAAATGGGGAAACCTGGACAACACCTAACTCAGTAAAGCGCATTCATCAAACCGGTGTGGACTGTTCGACAGTTAGTTAGAGTATACGTGCTTTTGCGCGCCGACTGCGTTACACGAATGTGATAGTAAGATTAAATTGCGAAAATCCGGGTGGCTATTACTCTGTTTGCTGCGCGCGCTGATTGTGTACGCAGCTGTGTTTGTATGCTTAGTTAACACACATCTAAGTGCTAAAAAAAACACGGCATCAGGTCATTCAAAATGTTCCTAGCTCGAATGCCAACGGGCACCGATGTCCCACGCCGCCATGGCACGTTGGCGGACGCGATAAGGATAGAGTTTGATGACTGACGTTCGGTTCGAGTAGCCCACTGAAACCTGCAGCGTCATCGGTCCAGCACGTACACATGAACTCCATCAAATCTGCTTTTATTCCGGCTAGGAAGTCAAAAGAAAGGGAGAGTTATTACCTCTCCTTTACCAAGACCCTTGCACCATCACCGCCACCAATGCGTTGACGTCTCTTGGCACCCACCGGTATGGGGACAAGGTATTCGAGTAGTGCAACTATTTAATAGCTTTTCCGTGACCAGCTACGGATTTTAGTCTGCTACCTACGGTCATGCGATCAGGAGTTCTCTCACCCAAAGTGCTCGTGACTGCCAATGCCGAGTCCGCGGCCCCGCCCTCCTCGTGACGAGGACGGGTGGAGCCGCGTCAGCGTCCGCTTCTCCTGCCGTTACCCCTGCACCTTAAGCTACCGCCGTACTATGAAGGAAAGTCGGAAATCGTACAGTCGCAGCATTCCTTGGTAACAGAGGAATCGAGGAGGAAAAGTATTAATAGTACAGATAAGATTATTGGGGTATTTGCTGAACGCAGCCATTGCTAACATGTACGTTAAGGGGTTTAAACAATAAAAAAGCTCTGATATGTTTCCCACACCCCAAAGCTCATGGTCTTATCAGTAAATACTGGGTCAATGATCCAGTACCAGTAACCCCCGGTAACTCTGGACGTCTCCAGCATAGAATGTTCAGATGACTAGTGCACCACCTCTGCCGGACTCTGTACTTACTGACAGCGGTGACCCAAGCCTCGTTACACAACACCTGTTTGTGAAAAAAAAGTTTAGCTCAAACGAAACCGTCAACCAGGTCAGTCGGACGGGCGATCACGCAGACAGTACAGGGGCGTCGGGCGCGGTCGAGGTGCGCTGAACGGCGATAATTAATGACGGCCGTCGCGTTCGGATGACAATGGCGTCCAGATGCGGTGCACGCCGCTCACCGGGCGCCTCCGTTCTCGTGCGTCTCTCGTGGGCGGGCCGAGCGGCGGGCGTGGCCTCTTCACGCCCCTCCCTGGCGTCGGCCAGTGGCACCGTGGGCCACGCCGACGAACCGCCGCCAGCCAGGCCGCATTGGAGCATTTAGTTCTAATAGTTTTATAAATATTCTGTCATTGGACGTATAAAGATTGCCGGGCCTTTCGGGCATGCAGTGTGTCCGGGCCGGCGCTGCGCGGTGGCCACCTCAGCTCGGCAGGGGGCAGCACGGAAACCGGACCGCGCGCGGCTGGCAGACCTCTTCACGTGAGTCGCCGCCGGTCGGACCTGGGCCGCCGCGCAGGGTCAGCGCTCAGCACGGTGGCCGTGGTGAGACGTGCGGCCGCCGGCCGGCGCCCGGCAACGGACCGCGAGACGTGGCGGTGGTCCGTTTCGGCAGACCGGTCGAGACGGTATGGCACGCGCTGTGGGAAATTTTGGTACTAGGTGAATTCGTTTTTGTTTTCGCTTGGTGGATCCTGTGGAGAACTGGGCCATGGTGAATTTCAGGCGTTTAATGTAAGATAGGAGATATTGTATGCACGACTCTGTTTCTTCGCATGTCATTTGGCCTCCCAGGTCGTCAGTTTTCCGACTTTAAGGCAATTCTTTAGTGTCTGTTACACAAGCGAACTTACAAGCTGAATTCGCCCCCCTCGAGCTTTTTGCTTGCCAATTCCAGACTTTTTGACGCAGCCTCACGGATCTTGGCAACTTTTCTAGCTATTCTTTTCACGTACTGTGACAAGATTTCGAAATTCTGTATTTCTCAGGGGCGGAACCCGGCAACGTTTTTTGGGAGGGACCTCAGGCCACTTTTGGCCCTGTTGAGGGTAAAAGGAAAATGACTCCCAAAACTAAAGTTTTCAGGAAAGAACCTAAAATTCTATATGGATGTATAGCTAAATAGCTGGGCAATGTGCAAATGCAATTTTGTTTACCTGAGGTCACCTGATAAGGTCAGGTCATGGTCAAAAGCCAAAATTTGGTTTTATGGTAATGATTTCCGCGCCATTTTTTTCAAATGTCAAACCCGGAATATATATGACGTAGAATGGTGCCCTCTACTCGTGTATTAGGTTTCAGCTTGATATCGGATTGGGTCACGGAAGTATGACCTAAAATGTCAGTGCGCGTACCCTATATCACAAAAGTAGTAAAATGGAATTTTTGAAATAGAGTGAATTCAAATGATTGAAAACGTTTACTGATAATATCAAATGCATACGAGATCATTCGAAGTGACCCCGAGGTCACTGGAAGTCATTTAGGGTCAAAGGTCACAAGCTGATCTGAAGAACATGTGACCATGACAGTTCCCCCTTTTTATGTCCCTGGCACCGCCTAGCTAACATTATACAAACACCGTAATACTATTTCTACTTCTTTAGAACGAACTCGAAAAATACCCCCATTTTGACATTTTTGCCCCCTGCATCTGCCGCTTTCAAAATTTGGAAGGCTTCTTTTTAAAGATTGTAGTTTACGTCATGGCAAGTCGATTGCCATTTGTTGCGATGAAATCGGATGGATAGTTCTCGAGATCTCAGGGGGGGGGGGCGAATCCGTCCCCCCCTGCCGGGAATCGACCATACCGTCTAGCCCTCCGGGAAAAGGGTTAAGTATTGGCTTAAAACAAGAAAATGATAAACTTGTTTTGGGCTCGCAGAGCAATGTAGTCATTAAATGGTTGCAATTTCCAGATTTCTTTAACGGGTTGTATCGGTCATTGTTTCACATAATTTGCGTGAAAGTCTATCAAGGCGATTTAGATTTTCACACATAAGCGTTTTTTGTTGCTTCTTTAAAACAACATTATTCGGTTTAAACCGAGCCTCAACACCAAACAGTTTCGAGATATTTCCCCGGTTACCACCCTTGTTGTTCAAGAACGCATTCGAGATTTCGAGATAGAAATTCAAGAGTTATGCCTAGAAAACAAACAAGCTTTCAGAACTCTGATTTTCGTCGATTGCATGATTGCGTTGTTTGCTTTGCTGAATGAGGTGGACAAGACGCCTTTCCCTCGTGGCCCAGTCGCTCCGATGGGTGCCATACCTGCGAGTATATACCGATGACAAACATGAAATAATGTTGTCAATACATTTGCGCAACTTTCTCTTACAATGAAATCTACAGGTTCAGCTCGGCATTGATAAGGCGTGCGTGGCATGAATCAGACGTCGTGAGCAGCCTGACAATGGCCCTATGATACATGACGGATCACTGAATTAGAACCAATGAACTTCTTACATCTGATAAAAAAGTTTAAATTGCAAAGCGTGCTATTTTTCGGCTCAGATTACCTTTATCTCCGGTTAATGGGCCTCTGCAAGCCAAGCCATCCAATAGGAGCCTATCGCACATAATCAGCCGGCTGTAATCATGGGCGAATAACAGGAAGGTTGAGATCCACAGAAAAACGCATTTATTAAATTCGGCAAAATATCCAGTTTCCTAAAAGGGATTTGCGTCCTGACTTCTTCTAGCGATTTGCGCTACGGTCTTTCAGGAGGACTGAAGTTCCCACATAAATGCACTTTTACTGATTTTTAGATCATGTAACGTAGCCTAGTTTAAACATAGCCTTAACAAGGAATAAGTTTGAGACATTACCATGGGAGTGATGATCAAGGAAGCATAGTTCAGGAGTTATGTGTGAGTTATATTCAAACGAGCAAGCAAACATTCAAAACCCTGGTTTCTAAAGGTTGTATGAATGTGTTCGCTCACTCACTCCGTCTGAACAAAAACACATAGTTAGGTATTAGCTGTAGAATAACACCCCCATAAAAAGAATAATCACGCATCATATCAATAACCATTATTAATGATCTAGAAACATTTTTTTTTTAAATTTGGTGTCTTCCGAGTCAATTTTGGACGCATTTTGCCATGCAAAACCGTAGCGCGAATGTCAGAAGTCTCCAAAGTTGCTGCAGTGGTGTCGCCCAACCTCTCATATGCTCTTGTTACGTACGCTCCGCTTATCATGTCACCGTCATTCGCAATGCATAGGATCCTCGATTAACGACTTACTTTTGCACTTCGATGACATCGTTGCTCTCAGCCGGTAGACACGTCGGCAGTTTCGGAGAGGAGCGGGGGAGCATTAAACGAAGGAGAGCAGAGTAGTCGGAGTGGTCAGCTGTCACCTTTCGCACAAGGCATTTTAAATATTTTACAGTTGCCTAATTTTGTTGCACTTGATAAAATTATGTACAGATGAATGATTGATGAAATCATAAACATAACTTTTACAGTACTCAACAGAAACAAAACTTAAAAAAAGACTTTACCTTAAGCGGCAAAAGCAGCAGAAAAAACAATCAAGCAGGAAAAACAGATGGGGGAGGGGTGAGAAAGGTTGTTAAAGAGATTCGTTGACACTTATCTGGGCCTGTTTTTCAGGATATGGCGGCGGTGCCGATGGTCAATGTGAGCACGGCGGTTCGGCGAGTGGTTATCACAGGAATAGGCCTGGTGACGCCTCTGGGATGCGGCACCACCATCACCTGGAATAGGTGAGCTGGAACTGCTCTGCCAACTGCTCTTGTACGGTACCGATATACATCTCATGGCATAACTGCATTACCGCTGTTGCACTGGTTTCTTCAAATTTACCTACGTAGTATCTTGTGATGAATGAATGAATTGCATCTCCGACTGAGACCACAGTCTCTTGAAACCGGTAGCATCTGAATTGTTTCGAGGTTCTTTGTGAATGTTTCATTCAGTTTGAAAGTTGCCGAAAATCAGTAGATTCAATGCTTCTCCCGTCATCACAAAACAGTGATGATGGAAGTTTTGTTGTTTTGAAAAGAGAGCTTGCATTAACCGCAATTTCGAGTTTAGAATACGGATTTTAAGATGCTTTTATGAATTTTAATGCTCGTTTAGTATGACTCTGATGAGCTGACTCAAAATGAGAATGCCAGTGAATATGATATCAGATAAGGCTCTAAAAGAGCTAAAACAAATACTGTAGAACCAGCCTAGTCGATATATTGGCTCCAGTCCAGATTATGACGCGCCGACACCAGCGCTGACGACGGGGCGGCAGTATTCAAAACTGAAGGGAAAGGCACGAGCCCGGCTTTAGCCTTGTCTGCACATTTTCGAGGCATATCCAGAGCCTGAGTGTTCGTTTTAGTACGAGCTAAGATACAAATGCTACCTAATGTAGGTTTGCATCCTGTAGTCCCGAAGAATTAAAGCGCTATCAGCAGAATACTCTCAAACTGTGCACTTCTATGACGACCAACATGAACGTTCTTTATACATTTTGGGTTCCACTGAGTATTTCATCCCAGCTGCTTTCCAAAGCCATTTGAAAATGAGTTGGAGGAGAAAGATCCATTTTGTCCAAAAAAATTACCTTTTCAGCCGTTCGTTTTTGCTTTCCTTGTGAATGGACAAAATCATTCGTAACTCTGGAATCACTGTAACTAACTAAAATCCTTGCAGTTACTCGCAGTCCAAAAAGCGTTGTGAATGGTTATTTTCCTTGGAACGGATAGTCCACCTTGGTAGATTTGTCAGTAATGCATTCGTTTAGTCTGACATATGCTGCTTATCACGTTCAAGTGCAAGTTTTTATGAGAAATGCTTGGAGGCACTGAGGCAACATTTTTGGTGCTGTTACTTTTTACAGCCCAATCATTCTTTCCGAACCTGCTTCACCGCCTCGTCTAGTACTCTAGCGTATTTAGCCTCGTAAGTACTCTAGTGCATTTAGCCTCGTTTCAGTAGCCTTACCTGTATTTGCATCGTTCACAAGGTGCCATGCGCAGTTCAACGACAGCGTGCCATTACGCTGGACCCTGTCATCACGAGCGGGCGGCCTGCACCGCGCGGTTACCTAACTGGGCCTCGTCACCGGAAACTAAAACAAACACGGCGCGGCGACGCGTGGTTCCCCCGAGCCGGGTCGGTGGGTCCGCCTGACGGCTCCGCCGCCGGCAGGCTGCTCCGCGGCGACGTCGGCACGGTGGCCGTCGACGGGCCCGGCTACGAACGGTCGCGGTCGCGCGTGGCGGCGCTGGTGCCGCGCGGCGCGGCGCCCGGCCAGCTGGACATGGAGGCCAGCTTCACGGAGCCGGAGCGCCGCGTCATGTCGCCGGCAGTGCGGTACGCCCTGCTGGCCGCGCAGGAGGCCGTCCAACAGGCCGGCTGGACGCCGCAGAGCGAGCACGAACAGGTCGGTCGCCGCCGGAGGCCGGGCTGCAAGGACGTGACGTGACCGCTGAAGAGGCGGCTGCCTCGTGATGTCTCCCGTAGAAGGCTACAGTTTGCTTGGCTGAAAGCTAGTTCTTTTTTGCCACGTATCTTATTGGATTTTGTACGCTCTATTGTTAGATTCACATAACTCGCTATATTTTTAGATAAGCTAAATTAAAAGGACGTATCGTTGTTCACCTTGTTGTACCCCCGTCACCACAACATTATGTCTACAGTTCAGTACATATAATTACAATAACAATTGACATTGGTCACCTCTGACTTCATGGTGGTCAGAGCTGTGCCATGTTCACCCCCGTCTCAGGGCCGACGTTCGGCTTGGCCGGTGCCGCCGTGCTCGGTACCCAGCGCCGCAGGTCGCTGAATCCGCGCTCCGCGCTCCTGTCTCAGGAGCGGACCGGCGTGGTGATGGGCGTCAACATGACGGACACGCAGGAGGTGCTGGCTGCGTCGGGCCTGTACGAGGCGGCCGGCGCCGATGGCATCCCCCGCCACTTCATCCCGCGCATCTCGCTCAACATCGCCGCCGGCCAGCTGAGCATGCGCTACAATTGCCGCGGCCCCGTGCAGACCTGCTCCAACGCCTGCGCCACGGGCAGCCACGCCGTCGGCGACGCCTTCCGCTTCATCCGCGACGGCTACGCCGACGCCATGCTGGCCGGCGCGACCGACGCCAACGTCTTCCCGATGGCGATGGCCGGCTTCTGCAGGCTGGGCGCGCTCAGCACCGGCTACAACGCCGCGCCGGCCAGCGCGTCGCGGCCGTTCGACGCGGCGCGCGACGGCTTCGTGCTGGGCGAGGGCGCCGCCGTGCTCGTGCTCGAGGAGCTGGAGCACGCGCGCGCGCGCGGCGCCGCGCCCGTCGCCGAGGTGCTCGGCTTCGGGCTGTGCGCGGACGCGTTCCACGCGACGGCGCCGAGGCCGGACGGCGACGGTGCGCGCCGCGCCATGGCGCTGGCGCTGCGCGACGCCGGCCTGGCGGCGCACGCCGTCACGCACGTCAACGCGCACGCCACGGCCACGCCGGTCGGCGACAGGATCGAGGCGCGCGTGCTGCGCGACACGCTGCCGCACCGCCCGCTCGTCTCGGCCGTGAAGGGCGCGCTCGGCCACATGATGGCCGCGTCCGGCGGCGTCGAGGCGGCCGTGACGGCGCTCTCGTGCCGCGATGGCCGCGTGCCGCCCATCGCAAACCTGACGCGACCCGACGTCGACGGCGTCGACTACGTGCGCGGCGGCGCGCGCGCCTGGCGCGTGCCCGGCGGCGGCCGGCGCGTGGCGCTCTCCAACTCGTTCGGCTTCGGCTGCGTGAACGCGGCGCTCTGTCTGGCCGAGTACTTCGACTGATCGGCGCTGCACCGGACGGACGGGGCAGGGGGAGAAACCAAGGATGGGCTGCTGGTGGCCGAATCACGGCCCCACTGGTGGCACGACCAGTCGCACGACAGCCTCGGACACGCTGGTTACCGGAGCGACTCGGGTGCCCGCGTGCTGAGTCGTGGCTGAGATTCGCGTGATAGTCCCGACGGCCTCATTATATTTATTGAAGTTTGCGCGCTTCGCTGTTTATTAACCAAAACGTTATGCATTCATGTCTGGAGATTTCCGCAAATTCCTCGGGGCGCGAAAACTAGTAGAATTTTGGGCCAGTTGTTTGCCAGTCAACAACCTACTGTAGCGCAGTCAACAGTCAAATATTAACCTAATGCTAAAATTTCTGAAAATTAAAAGGGGTTTAGACGTTCACCAGGACCTCCAGCCATGTATGCACTACGAAGCTATGTGACCTTAACGTGTTTTTTTTTGCGTGCAAGTTAAACTTGGCTTTATTTTTAAAAGGCATTTATTCATTGTGCACAGCACCATAATATTTTCATCATGATTAAGTTAAGCGCTAGTCGTTTTGGAGTGCAAAGGTGCCTGATGATGCGGTTCATTGATATTGTGCGCTAGTGTGTGATGGTGGGCCAATAGGACGAACAGTGAACAGATTCTGACGTAGTGCGTTAGTATGTGATGGTGGGCCAATAGGACGAATGGTGACAAATTCCGAATCGTGACGTATTTTTAGGTCCGTGACATATACGTTTTGTACTGTACGTTGATGCATTTTTGCTTGTTGTCTCCATGGTAGAATACGAAAAATGAAACCAGCTAACGAGGACATACAAGACGGACGCAAATACGGACGTGAATCGATAGGTGGGCCTCGACAAAGGAAATCACAGCGAAAGCGATCACATCGGGGATTCGGCGCAGACAGTTCGCTTAATTTTGGGGAATTTCGTTTAATCTAATTTTGACGATATTTGTCGCGTGAAAGATTGCGCTAGCACACATGTTGGAAAACCTTACAGTGTTCCGTGGGAAAATATTACTTACCGGACTGAAACCATCCCGTCATTGATGTTTGTGAGGCAAGGTAAAAACATCTATATCAGTATGTTTCAGATCCGTTTAGACATAAAAAGTAAACTGCCGTTCGAGCCATCCTGGAGCTAAACAATGAAAAAGGCTGCGTCGTCACTTCTTTCCTGCTAATAACTCGAGATACCTTTGATATAGAAAACATTGCTACAGACATTGTCGTGACAATCAGCGACAATTATTTTGGGAAAACATGGTCTCTTTAACAGACAGCTGCGGGATTTAAGAAGAAGAGGGGAGGCGCAGATCGTCATGGACATGAAGTTTTGATCCTTTCCAGCACTGACTATTAATATTTACGATCTTAAACGTAAAATCAACGCTCCTCGCTCGACGTAAAGCTTTTTTCAATCGTTACTACGAGTGTTTACCCTGGAGAGTTGCTCCTCAGAACTTCACGTCAAGACAAATCAGTATGAAGCAGGACGCCTCCCGCTGTGATGCAACTCAGTCGCTGAGCGGTTAACACTGGCCTGCTCTGATGACGAATAAGAATTAGTTCGCCCCTTCAGTAGTCATGCGTTTTCCTTTTTTCTATAGTTTCTGGTCATTTTTTACACGCCGACTCCCGGGACACTCCGGTATTATCCTGCCGGCCCGTGGTCCCCAGGCGGTGAAACACGAGACCGCCCAGTCTGCACACAGACCTCTGACATTTGGGCGGTATTCAGGCGTTGCTAAAGGGCGAGGGGAATGCGTCATCTTGAGCATATTGGGCATAACTGGAGTGTATCGGACGTCTCCACACGGAGACACAGCAAATCGAACACCCAAAGCGCAAGGCGCTGAGAAAACCGCCTGAAGCCGTCTGCTTAAGGCGGTTTTCTTTTATTCTTCATTTTCTGCCCGTTATCTATGGCGGCCGTTATTTTCGTTATGATTGTGTGTGGTATACATATATATGTACATATATAAGCATATATTTGTTTCTGTATATCTGTATAAACATAAGCCGGTCCACAACCTGGAGTCAGTCCCCAGCGGTTTGGTCCCCGCCCAAATAGCCGGAGACCGTCCGTCCGACGCACGGTCGGCCGAGGTCGGAGCCGGGCACGGCTCTGCGCTCTCCTCTGGCCGCTGGGCGGGAGAGACCGCGGCTGCGTCCACTGTGGCCACGTCAGTTACCCGCAAGCTGCATTCTCGTGCGTATCATTCGAGCGAGATTCGAAATCAGTAGGCAGGCATTAAGAGGCATGCACTGATCTGCGACGGTTCGCGTGCAGCGGTCGTTCATCGGACGCCTCACGAGCTGTGCGATCGCGACTCATGGGCCCGTTGCACTGTCACTGGAGTGAAACGGCAGCCAGTGATGGTGGTGAGTAAACGCGTCTCGTGGTTCCTCGTCTCTTTGTCACGTCATTGCGAGGCCTGCAGCGGTCCGCAGTGCAGCGCATGTATAACCTAGTGTGCGAATCATCGGCGGTGGAAACGATCGATTTGGGGGGGGGGGAGGTCGCAGGTTATTTATTAACGCAAAGGGCTTGGGTTATGGCAGGAGATTTACGAAAATCGTTGAAGATGGTCTGAATAGGATTCCGGGCCATTTCCTTGCGGTGATTTCTACAAGGTTCGTGATAAAAATTCCAGAAAGTGGAGGCGGTCTGGACCCTCCAAATCCCGCAGGATCTACAGTCATTCCACAGTGTTAATGTTAAATTTCCGTGTTGTCCAACGGGGAGCGGCGTCCCAGCGCCTCAGTGGCTCCGCCACCCGCGGCGCGAACACACGATACATCGGATCCAGCATTTGGGTAAGAGCAGCTTCAGGTTGTACCTTAGTAGGAGGGACTTGATTTTAGCTTCAGTTTACAGGGTCTGAAGAACATGATGTACTCCACCGGACAGTGATTTGCAGGTCGCAAGCCATTGGAAGAGGCAGCTACGTGCCATAGTGACGTTGTTTTGCATCGTGTCTGTTATCGTCTTTTCACATGCCATTTCTCCCTTTTTGTTTTCTTCAAATCTGAATCCACAGAGAGAATCATATCATCGGCTAAAGGGGCCAAATTTCCATCTGCTAACCTAAATTACCCCCAAATGTCAATTCGATTAGATCTCCCAACCGTAATCAGATGGGGAGACAAATAGCCATTTGGACCCTCGCCCCAAAATACATGGCAATTACTACACAACCAGAGTCTGGAGTCGTTGGACATTCCGAACCCACGGCCAACGTCTCCCATCCCCATCCCTCCTCCCCTGGTCGCTGACTTGATGACCTACCATCCATACCCAGCGAATTCTGGTTTAACTCTTCCCGCAAACCCAGCCGCTGATCCCCCTGTGATTTCTTCTCAGATTTCGGTCGCTTTGTTTCGCCATTTTGAAGACTAACTTGTGTATAAAACAACGAGTGACTACAAAAACAACATATGTATAATTTTCATTTGAAACGGGAACCAGAATATATGCTGACCCCACGTTTTCAAGCGAAAGAGGGGACCATGACCTAGGAGCGAATCCAAAATTCCGCCAAGGAGGAAGGAAGGCGAATGGTTAGCGCGGTACCCCCTGCCGCCTCCCCCTTTTGCTCTTGAGATGTTAAAAAAGGCGGATCCGCTTGGGTCCAGAGAGAACATTTGAGGCAATTTTGCACTTACCAGTACCACATAAAGTGACCGAAAAAATTCAGACGTGTCAACTTATTTGAGAAAATTCTGTGTTTGTTCCCGTACAAAGTGTTCAAAATGTGACAAAAGCGGCGGGATTTTAGGCGGCTGTGTCCCTCTCTATTTGAAATGTCGTGGCGCCAAAAAGGCGCCTGATACGGCTAGAAGGATCCTAAGACTGCCAGATACACCCCATGTAACAGAGGAAGACCCTTGATACACTATGGAGACTGCCGGAGACTTTCAGAGGACCTATGACATTGTACAGGGCCCTGAAATTGCCAAAAGGTCGTCTGTTATAACTGCCAGAGGGTCCCTGAAGCGGCAAAAATGTTCTCCAGAGACGACAAGAGGGGCACCTAGGACAACAGGCGCAATAGGACAACATGGGTCCACTGAGACTGCTAGAGAGGGGACTTAGCAGTCTCTAGCAATACTGACCCTTGAGGCGACAAGAGGGGCCCCTGAAGCTACTAAGCCCTGAGACGTTCAGACAGCTCCTGAAACGGCCAAAGGACCAATAGCATTGCCAGAAGCACCTCTGTCCCGGCAGAGACAGACTTAAAGAGGGCCTTTGTTACTACCTGAGGGGCTCCTCAGACGGCAAATATTCCCCAGGGACGACAGGAAGGAATACAGGATGGCTAAGTGTCCCTGAAACTGCCAGACGGGTCCCTGAAATTGTCCGAGGTCCCTGGAACTGCCAAAGGGGCTCCTGAGACGTCCCGAGGGGCACGTGAAACTGTAAAAGGAACGCCAAACCACTAGAGAGCCCTGACACGGCAGACGGCCCGAGACCACCAAAAGTGCCCCTGTAACTGCAAAAGGGAACCTAATCTAAGCTGGTAAAAAGTCTCCAGAAACTACGAGAAGGTAGCGGGCTCTTGGACAGGGGCGCATTTTCCGTCTCATGATCCGCCTGACCTTCCCGGGGCCCCTGATTGCATCAAGAACCCCTTGGGTTTTCAAAACGACCAGCGTAGCCCACTTCGGGCCCCTCTCGAGATTTAGAACGTCACTGATAAATCCCGGTTCAGGAGCCCCTCTGAATGACCAGGGTCTCTTTAGGCCGTGCCAGGCACCGTCTTAAGTTCTTGCCGTCTCATGGGCCTGTGACTATGAGCGGTCGCATGGTCCCTTTGCCATGGTGGGGACCCGCTTGCGGTTCCAGGGACCCTTGGAGAGTTTCAGAGATCTTTCTGTCCATTTTGCCGTCTCAGTCTCTCTTGCCCTTTTGCTGCATCAGAAACCTTCAACTTTTCACATAGTTTGCCAAGTAGGGGCGTCGATTCCGGGGACAGGGTGTGCAGTTGCTCTTTCAAAAAGCGGGTGCACAAAGCCCCTTTTTGCACACCCTGTTTTGACCGGAGCTTGGAACACATGTTTTCGATGCTATCACGTCCCCAGCCAGGGGGCAAACCGAAGCGATGTTCCTCCTTGAAATCGTCCATTTTTCAAGAAAGGAAATGACAGCAAATTGGCAGCTCATGTGCTGCGCTCAAAGCGACGGAAAACGCTCAAATGTGAAATCTTCTACAAAACAATCATGCTATAAAGCCAGCAGTGGGGACTATTAACGGTGATATCACCATGGCATGTTTTTCAGGATATATTTACGCACAAGGCGAACCGTATTGTAATGTGGCCGTACACTGTCCGGCCGGATGACAAAAAAAAAAACACTTCAGTCGGCACACAGACATCTGTCATTGGCATAGCATCTCGCTAAATTTTACCGCAGGTATTTTGCCGCTTGCATCTCTCCCCCTCCCCCAACGGTCACCGCATTCACAGCTCCCGCTGTGAATGCGGTGACCGTTCCGATTTATCAGCACACCGCTTCCGATTCATCAGCACACCGTGCTCGTGCTTCGCACTCCAACTCGAAATTGGAATGTGCCGCACCTGCTGCCAAAATCACGGTTCCTACGTAGCTGCAATGGACGATGTTATCAAAGATCCATCTTGTCCTTTCGATCCAACGTGGTACAGGATGCAATCCGGTAGTCCAACAGGAATGCAGCAGTTTTCGAAAACTAGTCTGATTATGTTAACCCTCGCACGACCGTCGGTCAGTTTCGATCATGCGCGACTGGGGGGAGGGCAGTTGGCCGCCCCCCTCTAACTCACGAACGGTTGGTCGCACGATAAAAATAAATGCACCGTTGAAAAGCTTGTGACGAGCAGAGCTCGAAACTGGCCTCATTTTTAGTTTTAGATAATTTGTAAGCAATTTATGTCCTATATATGTTTTCTCATAGCCGACTGCATGAAACTGAGAAACGGCCTGAATCTCAAGGGCTGTGACTAATGACGCATAGTTAAAGGCACCAGGGCACAAGTAAAGGTCGGCAAATGCCGATACACATCTAATTTCTCGGATTTGTTCAATATATACGCCGAAACGTTGAGTTAAAGACACACCAATTTTCGCGCCGGCTGTCGGCGTGCGGCGCAGCCGTATGCAATAAGAAATTGACGGTAACTAATTTTGGCGTTCCTTTATTTTCGCGAGAAAAGCCTATCCATGTAAATTTTACTGATCCTAGTGGTTCTTGTGATGGTTTTCATGTTCAAATTTTGGAAGAATTCATGAGTTACCAATGTACAAAATTGGCGGAGCTTTATTCGCGAGAGCCTGTTTATTTCCAAAATATGCTATTTCTTCGAACTTTTTGAGGTCCCTGGCGTTACTTACGTCCGTGCAAGCCAGTTCTGCCAACTTCTACCCATTCTGAGTAATTCATCGCTGGTTTTGACGGTGGTACATTTCGGCTCTCTACAATTATTCGTGGCCTGACCTCAGGTCAGTGGCTGGAAGTCGTTGATACTTTGCCCAATGAAGGTAACTAGATGTCTGCTTGACTCCACACTAAAAATGTTATGAAGTATTCCGTCAATTTCCGAAAAATACGACGACATGTCTTAAAAATGGGCCTGACCTTAGGTCAATGACCCGGAAAATTCCGAAAAATCCGAGATAGCAGATTTGTTGCATCTATGAAGATCACTAATTCCTGAAAGCATTATTGTCATATCTCGTTTTGCGAAAAAAGTTACAGGGCGCTTAACTTTTTTGGACATAGGTCTGTTTAACCTGACCTAGGTCAATTGCGTGACCTGACCTCAGGTCAAAACTTTGACACAAGGTGTAAAACTGATGAAGCAAAAGGTACACAAAGTTTCGTGACTCTGTGTTTGTTCGTTCTCTCGCAGTCCCAGAAAAACCTCAGGGGGCTGGCAACTGCCCCCCGCAGTCGGGGACGAATGAATGCGATGTACTGCTGTCTCCAAAAATACTTCATTTTCCTGTTTTAGAATCAAAATGGCAGGAGCCCTGGTTCCCAAATACTGCGCAGACGATACTCTTCCGGAGCATTTGCTTCCGTGGCGCAGTTCGAAACTCGTGGTAGTGTTATAACGTCGTTAAAACATATGGCGTGAATAGAACATTCAGTAGTTTGCGTTGCATTGTGTCCGAAACGGCTGTGCTAAAAACAGAGGCCTTTGTGTTAGCGATGGGACTTGTGCCAGCGGCCTAACCCTTGAACCGGCTCTGATGCAGCCAAATAAAGAATCTGCTCCTACTAGTACAAACAGTTGGAAGGGACTGGTGCCCGCGAGTGCTTGGAAGATGTTTGCTAGAGCAACTTTTATTCCCACGCTGGCTTACAATGTATTCATGCAGAGGTTATCAAGTCGAAGATGGTGGGACAGGATTGATGACACTGTGATTCTTGGTGCTTTACCTTTCCGCCACATGACAAAGAAGGTAAGCCTCCAGATGGTTGAACATATCGTTATGTATTTTGAAACCCTCATCTGCACAAAGCACTCTTCTGTAGAAGTTTATGTCATACAAATAGAATGCTTACATTATCACACTGAAGCATGAAACAAACATTTCACCACACAGAAACATATTATTAGCTTACCAGATCTCATCACTCAACACCCTTTCACCCTTTGGATGAGCTGTGAAGCTATCCAAAGAAGAATGCCATAGGGTGGCAGGAGGCAGGTGGCTCTGCACACAGGCAAAATGGTACAAGAATGCATGCTAAGTGGCTGTCAGCCTGACTGGGCAGAGCAAACTGGTCATATCTGGCTAATGGTGTCTGGATGAGCCACAATGGTATCATGCTGAAGAGCCTTTGTACTGCTATTGGGGCAGTGACATCATTCAGCTCTCATTAAAACTCAGTGCAGTTGCACTTTGGTATAAGTGTGGTAGCCTCGGGCCACCCCGACAACTGGAGAAATGGCAAAATGCCAATGTGTTGGTTGGTTTGGATTGAGGTGGCATCCAAGCCATGTAATGCTTGCTGCCAATCAAGAGCTAGTAATGTCAAGATTTGAACCCACAACCTTGCAGTTATCAGTCTGAATCTGTATCCTCTAATCTAACTAGGGAGACAAAGCCTCTAGGAATGACCGTCACGTGCATCACCAGGGTCTTTTAAGAGTGTCTGTGTTTTGTTAAGTGAAGAAAATAGTTTTTTAGATGGAGCTAGTGTCAGTTCAGAGATAGCATTGCTGTTTGTAAGTTAAATTAACAACAGCTTTGCTTTTATTGTTGCAGCAATAAATTGTATGAATCCTTTCTTAGGCCATACTGTTAACCAAGGCAGTTGTGTGCTGGAAATGCACCAGACCCCCAAGATGATGTATGGTATGTTTGCAGTGCCCATGATGATTATCATCATGTTCAGGAATAGTGCTGGCCAACAAGGCATTATGAGGAATTAAAGGGAAAGGTGACCTTTTTCCCCATGCTCTAGATTTATGATAGGTGTGTGCTGTCAATGCAATGGACTTGTTCCAGCTTGTTGAAGAGGAACAAGTCAAGGCAGTAGTATCCATGAATGAAGACTATGAACTGAAGTTTCTGTCCAACATGAAAGAGGTTTGTGCATGTTGTCATTGCTGTTTAGACTCCATATTTAAATATACATGGGAGTGGGCAGCACAGGGTGCACTTGAGGACAACATTTTCAGTGTTATTTAGTTGGTAGTTTTTTCACTGGGAAGTATTGGAGTGTCATTGCACTCTGGTTGAGCATGTTTGTTTCCAGCAGCAGAAACCTGCTAGTTTTTTTCATTTGTCAAGTCCACTGCAGAAGTTCACAATACATTTATAATTTTCGGTATGCATTGTGGATTATTGGTAAGATCATGACATAAATCTATAACACAATCTTTGTGATGGCTGATATACATCATACATTGCATATAACTTGCAATATTTCTTGGTGCATCCTGGTGACTCACAACTTGCATTTCAGGCACTTCAGATTCATGTCTTTACTGACACGCACAACGGAAGCCAGAGATCACGAATTCTCACCTGTGCGACGTGTTGTAGGATTGGGCCGAGCACGGCGTCGACTTTCTGCAGCTGAGCACGACCGACATTTTCGAGGCGCCGTGCCAGGAGAAGCTGCGCCTGGGCGTCGGCTTCATTCTGCAGCACCGAGCCGCCGGGCACAACGTCTACGTCCATTGCAAGGCAGGCCGCACGCGCAGCGCCACCCTTGTCGGCTGCTACCTCATGCAGGTGAGTTTGCCGCTTCTAGACAGACTTCGCCCCACCGTGAGAGTGACTGGCGGAGTCACTCGGCCCAGTTGTGAGCTATGCTGATATTGTCTTCGCCGTTTTGACGGTTCTGGTTTGCTGGTTCGTAAGTCTTATGGTAGTGGCATGAGCATGCACGCTATATTTGTCATGAATGTAGAAAGCGTCCTTTCAGGTCGTGCGTCAGTTCTGAGGCAGTAAGAGAAAAATCCCATTTTGACGTGTGTTTCAAACTGAGATAGGCAAGATGTAGTTTGTAGTGTCAGAAACAATGTTGATAGATACATTACGTCTCGAAGCGCGACACTTACGGAGATTCAAAGCAGGTGCCCACGGTTTCCCGTGTGCCCTATTCGACCGTCGCCTATTTCCATCTGTTGTGTGGCGTCACGAGCAGCGGCGGGCCGGTGAATTGTAGCGTTCATGTGACTGTGCTGGCTTGCATTGCACCATATCTGCAGATACTACAGAATATCGTTCTTAGTTGAATTTTCAGAACTTCTCTGCATTTTTCAGTTCAGAGTTGCAGGAAATGTCATTAGTGACGTTTTTCAAATGAACTCAGTCTCTTTATGAGAAGTCGACCAAGGTGGAACATCTTCTAATAATAGCTGTAGTAATAGCTGCAAGCTGGTATTAACCCAGGACGTCGTCAAGCTGTAGACATGCATTTCGCTCTCCTGCAATGTAACGATGGCCTCAGTAACACATTTACTGTCCTCTCCCTGTCTGTCCTGTGCTGCCGCCAGCCTCTGTTCTCTCTGATGCTGCGAGGCGATGGCGCGTCGTGACTCTCGGTGTGCACGGCTCCAGCGCGGCCGTCCGCTGACCTGACCTGACCTCCGCCCGTCCGCAGCGACACCGCTGGAGCCCGGAGAAAGCCGTTGAGCACATCCGCGCGCACCGCGCGCACGTGCTGCTGGGGCCGAAACAGTGGAGCGCGCTGCGCGAGTTCGCCCGCTGGCAGCGGGGCGGCGCCGCCGGTCCGGGGAGCTAGCGCGGCCCGGCGGCCGGCGGCGGCGGCCCCCCGGACCGCCGCCGGTCCTGCCGGCCGACCGGGAAAGCCGAGAGGATGCGCTGCAGGGCTCTCGTACGAGGCGTACCTATTCCGACGGGCGGAAAGGAAATGGAGATTGGCGTTCTGCGAGAAACGGCTGGGATACTTTGTTGTCGGCTCCCCTTCAGGGGAGAAAAGGCCTGGTGCACAGCTTGTATTGGGATGCTGGATGGTTTCTGTCGATGGAAAGTGCGTCTTACACGCTAGAATTTTCATAAGTGCTTCCTCTCAGGATGATGCATGAAGATAGTAATTCGTAGTATGTGCAACGGACAAATTTTACTGAACGTCAGGGTGGTGTAGGTTGTTGAAATTTATTTATAGTTAAGTTATTGTTAAAGTCGCTGTTTTAATAATTCTGCGATCTTAACGCAAAATGCCCTCTTCCTTACAAAGACACAATACTCACTTTACTAGTGTCATTTGTAGACTGGTATACCACAGGTCGTGGCAAGCTTACTTATAAAACAGTATTTTGTGATGTTTTCTGTTAATGTGTTGCATATGAGGATGCTGTAAATGGTATGCCACCAGTGTAACCGTCTTATATGCATAATGTGATGCCGTGTCCCGTTCGGAAGTACCATTGATGGGTTTCCAGTTTCAAAACGCGCGTTACCCGGACTCTTTTAGTAGAGGATTTTGGCGTATGAGTTTTGCCCTAGGATGCTGCATTCGTGCATTTCACAGCCTTGTGTAGCCGGATGCGGTACGAATGGCACACAGCCATGCTCCAACAACCTGGTGGCCTAGAACCTCAACCAGACACACGTTGGGGCCTGTAGGCAGGTCCTCCAGCACATACTTCCTCTCGATAAGTACGGTGACGATACCATAAGCCCGTTGATAGCTTACAGCCGAACCAGATTCATTTGCAAGATGTAAATATGACTTGATCCACAGTTAGTTTCGACCATCTGTGAAGTGAAATCATCTAATCGATGTCGCAACCGGTATGGAGAAACACTGGCTAAATTTAGCCAGTTTATTCCTGGAGGATTTTGTAACTATCTTCGGCGGTCGTCTGTTTGTGACTCAGAATCGGTTATTCGGCGTGCGTCGGTCGATATGAACCAGGCCAAAAATTATGTAAGGCCGCGGACGCACGTGCAGGACTTTCTGCAGAGAGAAGGTGCACGTGTAAAGCCGCGTTAGCTGTCGGCCTCTGATTTCTCGGAGTAACTGTTCCAGAGCCATCTCGGATGATTTGCCGGGCAGATTTGCGACGATTGGTTCTCCGGCGCATTGGTACGAATACTCGGTCGATCACCTGCCTGCCTTGCGACTCCCAGTCTTACGCACGTCGACAGCGTTTAAAAGCACCTGTGAGAACTTTTTACGCCCGCATGGCCGGGTCCAGTTCGGTCTGGGCGTCCGCGGCGTCTGCCTGCTGGGCGCGGCAGCTGGTCGGGCGGCTCCGTCAGCGTGGCCGGCCGGCTGTTATTCCGGACAGCGGGCGCGCCCCGCCCGACCGCGGGTTGCCTGGCGGTGACCCGGCGCTGGGTCCGGGCCAGAACGAGCGCGCACGTGCGGCGTCCAGGCGCGCCCGCGCCCAGGGGTCGGCCGCCCTCTCCTTTGTGGGCCGCTGCGGTGCGTTACTGTTGCTAATCAGGTCAGGAGCGGGAGCAGGAGCAGAAACACGCTCCGTGGACGACTGGGACCCTGGCTGACCTCGCCCTTGTCTCTGCAGACGTGCTCTCTCGAGGGGTTTCATGCGGGGCTCTCGAACTGAGTGCGTTCGCGGGCTTTACGCGGGAAACGAAATGTGGGTGCAACTCCCACTAATCGTGCGCCGAGCCGGTGCGGTCGGGTCCAGGCCGCTGCTCCTGTGCCGCAGTTATACTGCGGTCTGATGGGCTGAATCAGACCGACTCCCCCCTCACCCACCGCTTCAAAGTGAGCCCTGAAATCCATCGCGTGCGTCCCGTGCCAGTCCGTCGTGTGTTAGCATAATCGCCGGTAATCCTCGCATGAGACGCTGTTTCGCTCTGGGTTATGTAGACGCAGACGTAATGTTATGACGCGTCGGAGGCTGAAGTCTCCGCAGCCCGAGAGGTAAACTCCGTGGCCAGTATAACCAGCTGCCAGATAGATCGCGAGGTCTGTTACGAGGGCCGAGTCATGCGTGCGAACGCGGGTTGTTGACTTGTTCGTAAGGCGCGCGCGGGTTGAGAAGTTTTATAGATTTACTGCGGTGTTGGGTCTTACCAATTTGAATACACTTTCACAAAAAATGGACTCGTTTGGCATGCTACAGTGTGGGTACAAGATTTGAAAATCCGGAAGTGTCCTCAGAGTGCCGTTGTTGTTGAAGTGGCATTTAAGTGTGTTCCGGCCACAAGTCTGACTAAAAAACCGGATGATGAAATGGTCCCGACCTGAACAACATCCCTCCCCGTTCATCACCTGAGCCCATTTGTGGCTGCTGCTGTTGCTCGGAAAATCGCGATGCAAAATCGGTAACGGCGAGCGCACAATACCCGCTGGACATTCGCCAGGGAACATATCAAGAGCTCGCTGTTACTACCCTTTGTTTTTAACATATGCGATCGTGATCTCCCCTTTTTCGCACTTTCCGGCGGGTGACACTTCAGATCACAACGGTAAAAATCCTTTGATACAAACGATTGTCTGCGCATGCCGAAGCGTGATCATAACGTAATATGATCATGATAAAGATCAAAGATCATAAAGGAGTCTGGCCGCGATACAGCTCTTCAGCGTTTCAGTGCAGACGCTGATGCATTTCTTAAGCTCATGTGCCGACCAAATGGCGTCAAGCTGACTCATCTTTGCAGCAAGCCGTTGTATTGCTGGCGTCCGCCATATTGCTATGCGCCTAGCCAAGCGACTCAGTCGAAGTGAACAATTAACCTTTCGCTGCCTTCAAACACTCGTTGTTTTTGGTCTCTATGCATTGGTTCGGGTTTCTACAACACGTTCTACGTCACTCGGCGCGCCCAGTCCAGCCATGCAGTTCACGGTGAGATAATCCGGTCACGCAGTTTGCACACAAAACAAGACATGACAGCAGGCGATGGCAGAAAACGGCGGACGAACCCATCACGACCGGACAGCCGCGCGCCTCACTTCTCACCGTCTCCCGAGCGGCCAACAGCGCAGGATTCAGATCGCCGCACCCGTACAGTCTTCACCAGAGATCCGCACCGCCGCCAAGCCGCAACCGCCACCTCCACGCACGCGATAAAGCTTCCGACAGCGGCGGCCGCGCGCCGGGGCCGCCCGGGCCGCCCGGCCGCCCCCGCCTCCCGCTCTCGGACGCGTCGCCAGCTCTACGGCAGCGCTGCCGGCCGGCTAGGCCCGCCACAGCATCTTCACCGCCTGCACCAGGCCCACGTCCGTGTAGTTGAAGTAGAACAGGCCGCCCAGCATGAAGGCCGACAGGAAGTAGGTCAGGCCGACCGCCACCTTGGGCACGAGGTTGCCGACGCGTTTCGGCCGCATGTAGTCGGCCACGATCGCCTCCATGCCCCTGCGGAGGACGACCAACGACATTATCCACGTGAGACCACGTTAAAACGTACTCTGAATTCGGAAAAGTACGTGAAATGGCGGCTGCAAAATCTCATCGTCAGAGCGCCCATGAACTGGAATAAACGACCCACTTGGAACCACGATGGCATACGTAGGTGTCCATAACAAAATGATATCACCCTGCGCTATCTTCAACTGAGAAAAGTACGTCGGCACGTTATGAACCCATTATCGAGCTCCAATTTACACCATGCCTCGGACCTGCAACATCGCAGTTTGGACTCACGATCGCCTGTTCTGCACTCCGTACATGAGGCTACAGCGTGTATTACTGGTCGATGGCCGACTGACCAACAGCCGTCACTGCGTCTAGCCAGCGACTACAGCTTTTTCCGGTCGACGAACGAACGACCAGCGACCCCGTCCGGGACTGACCAGTGGCTGTGCACGACCACGGAGAGGGCCAGCGCGTAATCGAGCGCCGGGCTGGGGAAGATGAAGGCGGTCGGCACCACGCCCAGCAGGCCGACGGACAGCAGCCGCTCGGCGTTCCAGTGCTTGACGTGGTCCTCCTCCAGCTGGGAGGCGCGCAGCGGCCGGCCGGCGGTCAGCGGCCGCAGCCGGCCGCCGCCCGCCAGCCACGGCGCCGCCGCCTGCAGCGGCCCTGCGGAGCGACGGACGCAGGTCAGGCCACGGCCCGGACGGTCCGCAGCACACGGGACACGAGCGCAGGGACAGACCACGGCCCGGACGGTCCCGCGACACACGGGACACACAGAACAGAGTCAGGTCCTGCTCTGGACGGTCCCGCGACACACGGGGCACACAGAACAGGGTCAGGCCCCGCTCTGGACGGTCCCACGACACACGGGGCACACAGAACAGAGTCAGGTCCTGCTCTGGACGGTCCCGCGACACACGGGACACAAGGACGGGGTCAGGCCCCGCTCTGGACGGTCCCGCGACACACGGGACACACAGAACAGAGTCAGGCTCCGTCGCCTGGTGACGATCCCGACTGGTTCGCGAACGGGGTCAGGCCCCGCTCTTAACGGGTCCCGGCCCTCGGGACACTTAGTACCGAGTCAGGTCCTAAAACCACCGACGATGACACCGCGACACACGGGACACGAGGACGGGGTCAGGCCCCGCTCACACGGACACACGGGACACACAGAAAAGAGCGGCACCGTCGCCTGGTGACGATGACTGGTTCGCGAACCTGTCGTTTAACGGGCCCCCTCGACTTTTAGTACCGATCTAGACCTAAAACCACCGACGATGACCAGCCATCTATGCTCTCACGCCTGCGCCGAAGAAACAGCGTTCTTCTAAACCCGGCATTGACTGGGGTCTCTCGACACATTCCAATGACTGGTGAGGGGACCTTTAACGCCCCCTGTCTATCTCGGGGAAATCGTCCTATTCGCCCGATTCAAATGACAATCAATAGCCGCCAAATCTTGCGTTCCTGTGGCTTCAACGTTTTTAAATTTGGGGCAGTGATGACGTCTCGGGTCGGGGCAAAAACGAAGAGTGAACATTTTCTCCAGAGTTGCCTAATCACAATGAAAAGCAGAACGAGACTGGAGTTTGCGTGGCAATATGTTCTTGGCAGCTTTATCTCATATTCAGGTGCCACATAACCCAAAGTCACACAGCATCTATGCCACAGATTGGGTCAAATTTGATCTCCGTTATAACATATCCTGCGATGCATGTTTCCTGGCCTAAATGACATGGAGATTCTAAAAAAAAGAATTCTTTCAAAGAGCCTTGGGCACAAAAGGTCTTGAAACAGTCCCACTACTTGTGCACATGCAACACTGCGGCATTCTGTAGTTTCAAACTCGGAGTACCACAAGCACCAATGACCTCCATTTCACGTCTCTGGATGACCTTACAAGTCACTTTGCCCCATATTGCACATTTCCACGGAATTCAAATCCGTCCAATTCATCACGGAATTCAATTCCGTGGAATTCCACACAATGTCCTGGAATGTAATGCAACATCACAAGGTCAATATCTCCGCACCGGCCATCCCCAACGTCAAACAGACGCCACCAGTGTACTTGCTAAGCTGAACTCTATACCAAACCACCAAAGGTCAAGCTACGAAAAAACATTACAGTGTTGTAAGAAATGGCTGTGTAAATCGTAGGTGCAGTTTTTTTTGCAAGACAATCTGGTAATCTATCCGACCGCATCCAAAAATAAGTTCATTCGGCTTCTTTCTAAAATGTATTCTCACCGGATTCCGAAAATGAAAAATGCATATTTTGCCAAGGATGACCTGGCACGAGGTCATGGAGAGCTCCGTATTGAACTCTGATGTTATGCTGATATGCAAGGCAAGCCATAGTCACCATACATTGTAAAAGCACTGACAATACAGCCGTAAACTAACGCTGAACGACCAATCGCAAAACATGGTCGTCCTTATGACGTCATTGAGGCATGACCTACGATAACCTGGTTTCGAATCTTTCTCACTGTTTCTTTCAATGATTTTTCTCAGGACTGCTGATGTCAGAAAAGGTACTGAAAGTTTCAGGTCGCTGCGTTTATTCGTTCGAGAAATATCTCAGAAACGCGCCCGGGGGAGCGCTGAATCCCCCCCCCCAGTACATGACAGGTTAAAAATGTCACGTACATTTTAAAAAATCCATACGGAACCTCCGTTGCAAAGACAATGACATCAGTGTCCGCGACGAAAATGGCGGGCTGGCGGGACGACAATGTGGCTTAAAATGGGGCCGATTAAGTATCACCATGGCGAAAACTTAACCCCGCACCAACCGTGTCTTGATTCCAGTCTTCCATAGATGAGGCCACCTAACTCATGGGAGCACAAGGAACAGTTTTAGCAACAGTCACAGTAAATGATACAAACTTCTGTAATGGCATATCCACTTCAATGATATATAAAACAGACTGAAGAACAGTGCCTGATATGGCCAGATTTTCTGTTCAGATATTATCTTTGATGACTGAAGATTCGAGGCAGAATAGGACATCGGTCTGCTTTGACTACCATGCCAAATGCTCAAAACGTATTTGAAACACCAGTAAAAAAAACTGCCGGCAGACCGGTTTAATTCCAATCATCACTATGGCCAATTATTTACTGGTGAAGAAACCAAAAGTTCAGGAAAATAATAACACATTCACGCATACATTGAGAAAAAAATACACCCAGGCATACACTGAAGCATTCATATCAAAGTTCCCACTTCAATACAAACTGCCATTCTCACACAGTTTACAACTACTGTACCTGTCATGTAATGTACAGAACAACATTAATACACATTGAGAAATATTGTTTCTCACGCCGATCATAATCCCTGTCATAATCATAATCCCTCCTCACCATGACCATTTGTGGTTCATATCAAGAACTGGTCAACATAACCAGAGACTGCCAAAAAATTCCTGAAATACAAGAACTTGAAGAAGAACAAAGGCGAGCTGTGCTGAGCGTACAGCCGGTCGCTCGACATTCTGGACCACGCAAGGCCTGTGCGATGCCGGAGCGGCCTGAGGCGCCTGACGCAAGACCTTCGCAAGGTCTTTGAAAAGCGATTGGCCCGTGAGATGAAGGGCAATCCAAGGTCGTTTTGGAAATATGCCAACTCTAGGTTATGGACTAGACACAAGATCGAAGACCTATATGACGAAAATGGTGCTCTGGTCAGTAACAGCCACGGGAAGGCAAGCATATTGAGCAGATATTTTTCAAGTGTATTCACTCGAGAGGGGTCGGTTGGCATGCCCGCAGAGGTCACAAACTACGCCGGGTCTCCCCCGGAGGACCTCGACATTTCTCCGCAGGCTGTCGAAGGGAGGCTGGCCTCGCTTAAGCCCAACTCCTCTCCAGGACCGGACTCGATTCATCCCAGGGCTCTGCGGGGGTTTGCTGAAGCGCTTTCCGTTCCCCTAGCGCAACTCTTCCGCAAATCTGTCAACAGCGCTATACTCCTTCCAGACTGGAAATTCGGGGAATGTTGTACCAATTTACAAGAAAGGCGACAAACAGAAGACATCCAGCTACCGCCCCATAAGCCTCACAGCGGTCCTATCCAAGGTGCTTGATTCCATGATCAGGGACAGGCTCTTGGAGCACATGATGGAGACGGGTCAGCTCAACAAGGTTCAGGACGGATTCCTGCCAAAACGTTCATGCTCCACGCAGCTGCTGGAAGTCATGGAGGATTGGAGTGCAACATTCGAGAACGGGGAGCCACTGACGTCGCCTATCTTGACTTAAGCAACGCTTTCGATTCGTTGCCGCACCGGCGTCTTCTTCATAAGCTTCATTCATACGGCATTCGGGGAAAACTACTCCGATGAGTGGTAGTACAGGGCTGCATGTCGTTTTGGAGTGAACCAACCAGCGGCATCCCCCAGGGATCCGTTCTGGGACCGACTCTGTTCACCATCTTTGTTAACGACATCCCCCAGTCTGTGCAAGGTTCGGTCAAGCTCTTCGCCGATGACACGAAGTTATACGGCCGCGTTCGGAGGCCCCTGGATGGATCCTTGCTGCAAGAAGATCTCGACGCCCTGGCATGGTGGTCCGAGCGTTGGCTTCTACCATTAAATGTGTCAAAGTGCAAGATAATGCACCTTGGTTCTCGAAACCCCCAGCAAACCTGCTTTCTGAACGGCGAAGAGATCCACGCCGCTAGGACTGAAAAAGATCTTGGAATTTTGTTGGACAGCGGACTCGGGTTCCACGACCAAACGGCGGTAGCAATGGCCAAGGCGTCCCAGATGCTGGCAATGGTCCACCGATCGTTCGTAAACATCGATCTCTTTATTTTTCCTTTACTGTACAAGTCCTTGGTTTCGGGCCGTTTTTAGAATATGGGAACCTGATCTGGGGTCCATTTGGCAAGATGGACCAGAAACACCTGGAGAGACTGCAGAGGCGGGCCACGCGGATGGTGGAGGAGTTGAGGCATGTGCCGTACCCGGAGAGGCTCCAGGAGCTTAAAGGGGTAACATGGTGGCTATCTTCCAGGTCCGCGTGGAGGATTTTTTCTCCTGCCGTTTCTGACGTCACCAGACGCCACCAGTGGAAGATATTCAAGCCACGGGCACGATCTCTCACCCGTCGGAGGACATTTAGCGTCAGAGTTGTCAGTGCCTGGAACTTCCTGCCAGCCAACGTGGTGGCAGCGAACACAATCGCAACATTTAAATCCAGATTCAACAGGCATTTGACACAGCTCATGTATGACCCCCCCCACTACTGAGAAATACTGCTACCATGCGACGAGTTCGGCGTGAGCGGAGACCAACAGGCCTAGTGGCCTTCAAAATTCCCAACATCCATAGGCAAAGTAAGGTAAGGTAGCTTTCTTGTTATTCAAGGTCAGTAAGATATGTAACATCACACTCTGCCAGATGAAACACATGGTATTAGAGGCTATTGCTTCTCCAACTATTCCCTGACAAAGAATTTTGGTCATTTACTAAAAACACTGTTCTTGAGCAAAATGGGGGTTGGCTTTGATTTCAATTGTCAATCAACTGAATCAATCAATTCAAAACATCAATTCAATCAATTGAGATGATGGCGCCTCTGATACAATTTCAAAAAAATGATCCCTTCTTTGTAGTCAACCCATGACTTTGCTCCCCTAATAATGCTTTTGCACTTCACAATAACTGCTACCTATAAAAACAAATGCACACTGCTCTGTTTCCATTTGCCACACCACAAATGCCACACAGCAATTGCACCATCTGCACATGTCATGAATCATAAACAACTTACTATGCAAAGATTGAAATCTTCGGAATCCGCAGATGAGTGCCATGGTGATGATCAATGAAAGCCTGGAAAGGACATTATAGTCACTTGTTATTTCCTATATATATATATAAGTCACTGTAGTCAGCTTAAACATGAATGGTTTATATTTCATCTTGTGATGCAAGCCTACAAGGTTTTCTGGTTAAGCTCCACTACAGGAGAAAAGTTGAAAGAAGTGCTCTGAAGTGCAGAAACTCTGTGTGTCAAATTTACTCAGGATAAAAGAGGCATTTGGACAATTATGAGGGGATTTCACTGGGACAATTCCTCTTCACCCCAACAACACTGATGGGACAGTCTGCAAAACTGAGAACATGACAGGTTTTGATGAGATCTTGCTGGGGCAGAGTTGGGGCAGCAAACCAGTTTCAGGGCTGCTTTTGAAAATTTGGGGAGGAACTTATGAGATTAGGGCTGCACAGCCCACCTTGGAGCAGCTAAGTGTGCTATGGGGCAGGTGGTCTGACTGGAGCACAAACACCCATGACAATCTTGCTAAAGAGACATTGTTGAGTATGCAATAAAGGCAGCACTGTGCCACCTTTGTCTCAGTTAAATCACATATGTCTCATATCCATGAAAACTGTGAAAAAATTGTCAATTTTTGTGGATTGCAAAATGAAGTGCCATATATCCATCAAAAGACCACATTTCACATGCACAGCCAAGGGGGCCTAGGGGGCCCAGCCCCTTAGGCCTGCATTTTTTTGTGAAAACCATTATCATCTCCCAAGCAGGCAGTTTTCATATGATTTCAGTTCACTCAGAACTCTCCCCCCCTTAAGAAAACCCTGGCTGCAACACTGCCACATTTTATGTGTAAGTGGACAAGTTGGTATGCATGACTACCACAACTGAGTTGTGTCCCACAGGCATCTTGTTGACACCAGCAACCAGTGTCCAACACATATCAGGTTTTGACCTCATCTCATTAAGGCAGAGATGGGGAAAGACACTAAATTCTGGGCTGTTTCAAAAATTTTGGGATGAAACTACCAGTACTGGGGCAGTGGACCACATCTAAGGATGGCAAAATTGGACTGAGGATTACACTATCATAAAAATGTTCTGGAAGAAAAGAAAAACATGACCAGTGGCCAATGATACCACTGTACTACAAGTATTTAAAAGGCATTGTAAGTGTCCCTTTTTATGGCAAAAAATATAGCAGAAATTTAAGAGATAGGTTAGGGTTAAACATTCTGCTCCAGTTGGGTGACCTACTGCCCCATTCAAGAAAAAATTGGCTGCCCAAATAACTCAATGGGCCCTGTGTCATGCTTTACAAACAAGCCCAGCAAAGTGGTTTGCACACTGGCTCATGGGCTGAAATGCAATAAAGTTCCCTAAATTTGGATCAATCACTTAGAAGCAGCATCATGTTGGAACCATGCCATACATGGGAATCAATACCAAGTGCTCAATGTAAAGGAACTAATATTTAGAAACCTTACAAGTTTTTAATTTTCTCCATAGGCCTGCAAACTGGGTCAAATCCTGGGCATATTTGTCTTCACTGGTAAGATCCTTTAAATTTCAGCAGATAGCCATACACATGTCATGTCACTGACCACTACACCATTGCATGCTACTGTTATAAGTTGTAAGCACTTCAGAAAATCGTGCGAGGGCAAGGCCTCTTATCCTCAAATCCTCAGTCTAGCGACTGTGGATTTGGAATGATGATCACGAGTTTCATGCACATCGCTGTCTGACAATACTTAACGACACAGAGAAGTTCTAAGAACTTGGTTCCATTTTCGTAAATTACGACAAGAGCCTACTTACGTCAGGTCAATGAATTCCCAGTTATTTTGAGAATCTTCCGAAGTAACTGAACCGATAAATAGTCGGAAGATAAGAGCACTCCTGTAATAAAACCCTGTCACTCATGCGCCATCATTGAAATTAGTTTCATCAAGACTTCAGATGAACTCGACAATCCATTCTGCCAGACCTTAAAAAGAACAAGTTTCCTGTTCACACTCAAAAATTATTCCACATAAATAGAAAACTTTGCTGGCTGTGCATTCTTTTCCCGACTCTTTTTACTTGTTCAGAAACTTGCCGTTGAAAAAATACTCTTCAAGCTCCGGGAGCAAAAATGTTGCGCCACATTTGCCTCAGCTTAGGTTTTATACAGGAGTACGCGAACGTACATTGCGAGCATTGCTATTTTCCTGCGTTCAAGGTCGTGCGTTGGTGAGCGCTGCGTTGGATTCATTGACGGCTGTGATGACAGATGGGTTTCGTGCACATTCCTCCATTGGATTGTGGTGCGTACGATGACTTGATGATAGGCTCACTCTTTTCTCTGAAGTGAAATACCCATGTGAAGGTGTTTTTTTCGCCTTTTTTGCGGTGTGCATCAGTGGTGTCTTTCTCGGCCTCGAATACCTAGAATACCTACCGTGATTGGGGGGCCCAGCCCCCGCAGTGATTTCATGTAACCCCTGCGTTCAGTGGAAAAGAAGGTTCTTTAGGTCCAGTTAGCAGGAATGATGTGACCTATAGCCTAAATTGTACTTAAATGTTCCTTATCTTGTATGACTGTACCAAATTTGATTTAGATACCTTCCTGCTAGCCTAAATACTTATATTCGATTTGGCACTTGTGGTTCTGATATGTTGATCTTGAAGTTTCAGGGACAGAAAACATGGAGGTCTGTTTTGGTTTGAACATTTTTGATGACATTGTGTATGCAGTTATATATGGTAGCAACTAGCAATGACAAAGTCACTGTATATTTTTTTGGGGGAGGGGTGGGGGCATGCTGTTTGCATAACATGTCATCATGATGTTTAGCTAAACATCATTATCAATGGATTGACAACACAAAAATGCAGTTGCCTCCATTCCTGTCATGCTTCAAAGCATCTGTGATGGCCTTTGAGTTTAAAAAAAAAATTTTATTTTCCCAAAGTCTATGTTCCAGATAGCATCCAATGTACAAAGAAAATATGAATTCAAAGGAATGACCATTGGAAATGACCAATGGGAATGACCATTGTGCAATAGATGTATGTGACTGCTCAAACCAAGGAAAAATTTTTTTGATGCCTCTGATGGTATGGGAAAACAATGAAGTGTGGTATTTTAAGTTAGGCAGATACCATAACTCTGTTGAAAGCAGGATTGAAATATCCATCAATGTACTAAAATATATTTTGTGCCATGATGTAGTATTATTCTTTTTTAATGGCATATTTGCAGTATCTTACAGTAGGCATAGCATACTGTTAAAAACCTTCATTTGTAATTTGAATGCCAAAAATGATTAGACTGAAGACAGATTTTCTGGTTCATTCCACATGACATTTTGCCCCTTTTACATGGATAACTTGCAGTTGTTTTCTTTTGTAACATCCACAAACCTAGACTTATTACTTAGCTTAAGTCTGAAGATAAAGTGATAAAAAGATATTAGTACAGTTATATTATCTAGAGACAAAAAATATTAAAAGTCATGGAATATAGCACTGGCTTTCAAATGATTTCAGGCAGCATCTGTTTTTTTTTTGTTTTAGCTGTAGTAGCTTGATTTGCTTGATATTTATCTTGAATTTGATCCCTAAAGCCAAGGGTCATAGGTAAGGTCTCTAAGGCAGGCTCAAAATTTCAATGCTGTGTTTCATATGGGATCACTGGGGTTAGAGCTTGTTAGTAAATTTGACTGCAGTAGTGTTTCCCATGTTTGGATTTGTAATTTGATAGTTAATAGGCAGTATCACTGAGACTGGCTGAATATTGTTGTTTAAGCTTTCTTTTTGGATGCCTGTGATTTACATCTTTTTTAAGTGGAGTTATACAGCATGATAAAGAATCTCAAATCAAGATGAAGTGCCAGTTGGCCCAGTGCCCAGAACAAAATTGCTCCATATGTGGGAATGCTTTGATGATTGGATTAGGGCCTGTGTAGCAAGGTTAACTTTATATGTATTATAGGAGTAAATGCTGCTAATTTCCAATATAACATTCCTTGTTGTTATGTGTAAACAGCATTTATAGTTGTCATGTGTGTCATTTAGAGGTGAAATGGTTTGATGTATTGCAGGACAAACCTCTTATTTATGAATATCATTGTAGCCCAGGGTTTTGGTGAAAATTCAAATGTATGTTCCAGTATGAATATGATAGTATCATTTATTTTGTGAACATGAATTTCAGTCACAATGCATTTGGCAAATCAAAGTGTTTTTTGAGAAGTGGAACCCATGTGTTAAAATTTTTTTTATTAAAATTAAAACTGAATTAAGACATTTAAAAAAATGCCAGTGTCATCCAGTAACAATCTTGGTTTGCATGGTAACATAATTATTACACACATCAACTTTTGATGTTGGAGATCAAATGAAATGGATCAAAATACATGCCAGCATTAACCATGTGGTCATCTTCAGCAGTAGGGAATGAGGTAGGTTCCCCAGCCATTTCTAAATCTGTTGGGTTTGAGGAATGACATAAAAACAAACATGTATGGTCTTTTGGTTGTACAATGATGCTGAGGTTGACTCTTGGAACTCTTACCAATATAGGGGGAGGATTGATACAACCATCCCACAAGTTTTTTTTTGTGCAGGCCAATCTGCAGTGACCCCTGAAATGGCACAGTTTTTTTCATGGCTGAGTTTTGAACCTTTAATGCACTCCTTGAAAATTTCAGCTCACTGACTTCACTATGATGACTTTCCAGGGGCATATCATAAAGGAATTATGATAGAGTGATGACTGCCATTACTTAACAGACATTTCAAATGTTTTGCAATCCTCACTCTTACTCATTCTCATGCATGGGTGTTATCTGTGGTATCATTGGCATGTGCACATAGTCCTTACATGATTCAAGGCCATTTTAGGTCAAACTAAGGAATGGAGGTCAGTGACCTTTTGGACTTTTCATTGACTGGAGTAATCAGAAGCTGTGATGTCTGTACTGACAGTAGTTTGAGTCCCTGTTCATGGTCAAAAAGTTTGTATGTCCCTCAGAAGTAACCTGTGAGCTACCCCCCATACAGGGGGATGGAAACCAGAGGTCATGAACATGACCTTTATTGAAGTTGTCTGTGAGGCCACTTTGTGACTTCAAAGGTTCAGACATGTAGCCAGCTGGCATTGTGTAGCCAAAAACAGCTGTGTGGGATCATTAAGATGAACAGGGTCAGAAGCCCCATTTTTTATTTTTCCCTGAGATGACCTGGACTGAAGTATGAACACTTATGCTGATGTCACTGATTGGTTGACACCCCTGCATAAGACTGAAAAAAACAAAATACTATAAAATGCTTAAAGTGTTTACAGTATATGATGACTAACTTCATCATACCATGATTTTGTCATAATATGCCCTTGAGAGTGGGGTACTAGGCAACTTATTAAGGCATTGGCCTGAAATTTTCAGATAACATGTAAAAGGGTTCCAGTTGCAGCTGTGCAAAATTTCATAGGGTCCAAAACCCCTGGGCAGCAGTTGTAAAACCACAGATGGTCTGCACCCAACCCCTTTTTGATCATGGTTAAGAAATGTACAAGTTTTGTTCAATAAACAAGAATATGTCCAGTTAGTAGCATCATATATGAGATATGCCCAATAACTTTAACAAGTAGTCATCACAGTATGGTAGCATATGTGATGTGGCATTTTTTTCCTTTTTCCCTTCTTCCAGGCAATTGCAGTCAAGTGAGGAAGTTGTAGGGTGTCAATTTCACCTTGATATGATGATGGACGAGGTAGCTGTCACCATGTAAACAGTCCAGCAGCTCATGTCAGACAGCCTGGTATTAAGATTAATGTCATCTGTCCTATGGAACCATGACACCAGAGTACTCTGATTGGGAGCTACATCATTGTTCTACAGGTGAGGACCTGCAGTTTGCAGATGCTTTTGTCATTTTGCTATTGACCTGTGCACATGTGAAGCAATGCAGTTGGTTTTGTGTGTTGTTCCTCTGTGTGTTTGATTCCTGTGGGGATAAAATGCAATGTTTGGATTCACAATTTCAGTTGTACATTTTGCATGTTTGGACATCAGTTTAACATAAAGGGCATCATGGCAGAACATTGGGTCATAGATAGATCCTTTCTCACATTAAACATAGAGTGTGACCACTTTTATCAGCTTATCAGCTCCCATTGTTCTGTTCTGCTTGTTCCTGATTGATTGGTGTCTTGTTGTCTGTCCTTTGGGGTCTATTCCTCCAGTGTCTGGCTGTCTGTGTTGCCGGTATCCGATGATCCGTTTCGCCGGTGTATGGTTGTGTGTCCTGTCCTCCATCGGCGCACCTGTCCCTCTGCTGTCTGGCCGTGTTCGGCCATTGTGTGGCCGTCTGTTCGGCCGATATTGGCTCGTCTGGCCCGCTGCTACCTGGCCGTGTTCGGCCATTGTGGGGCCGTCTGTTCGGCCGATATTGGCTCGTCTGTCCCGCTGCTACCTGGCCGTGTTCGGCCATTGTGGGGCCGTCTGTTCCGCCGATATTGGCTCGTCTGTCCCTCTGCTGTCTGGCCGTGTTTTGCCGGTTTGTGACCGTCTGTTCGGCCGATATTGGCTCGTGTGTTCCGCTGCCATGTGGCCGTGTTCTGCCGGTTTGTGACCGTCTGCTGGGCCGATATCGGCTCGTCTGTCCCGCTGCTACCTGGCCGCGTTCGGCCGGCGTGTGGCCGTCTGTTCGGCCGGTGCCGCCGTCACAGTGAGCGCCGTTCGCCGCAGGTCGGACCGCCGCCTCCGTCCGCGCGCCGTCATGACTGAGAGTCGGCTGGACACCGCGGCGGGCGGACCGCCGGCCAGCAAGCGGCCGCGCCTGGCCGGCCCCGCCGCCACCGAGGACCCGCTCAGCCAACTGCACGCGCGCGCCCTGCTGGGCTGCCTGTGCCCGCTGCCGGCCGCCCAGCTGGCGGCGCTGTCCGCGCAGCTGTCGACGACCGACTACAGCGGCCAGCTGCTGGCGCTGAGCACGCTGCAGCTGGTGCAGGAGGCGGCGCTGCAGCAGCTGCGGCTGGGCAGCATGTGCCGGCAGCTGCAGCGCGTCGTCGGCGGCCAGCGGGCGGCGGACGACGCGTTCGGCGCCACGCTGCTGGGCCTGCTCGGCTCGGAGCGGCCGCTGCTCAGCTGCGGCGCCGGCCGCTGCCTGACGCTGACCGCGCTGCTGCTGCCGCCGGGCCGCGCCCAGCCGCTGCTCGAGGCGCTGGTGGCGGCCGCGCTCGAGTCGGAGCGGCCGCTCGAAGTGAGTCACGCGCTCGACGCGCTGCGCCGGCTCATCGAGCAGCACGAGGACGAGCCGAGCGGCGGCGGCGCCGGCGCTGGCGGTGGCGGCGGCGCCGGCAGCGGCGAGCGGTCGCTGCCGGCCGGCTGCGCGGCCGTCAGCGTCGCGTCCGACGCCGAGGCGCTCGCCGAGATCAAGTGCGCCATCACGGCGCTGCTGGAGAACCGGTGGGTGCCGGTGACGCAGCGCTTCTGCCGGCTGCTGACGCTGCCGGCCCACCAGACGGAGGTTCTCGCCTTCCTCCGCCTCTGGGCCACCATCATCTCGGTGAAGAACAACCTGAGCATCGTCGAGACCAAGTCCTTCTACGGCCGGCTGGAGGGCCTGCTCGGCTCGCTGGGCGCCGACACGTCGCCGCACGTGTGGCGCGCCGTGCTCGATCTCTACGCCGAGGTGCTCTGCTACGGCAGCACGATCGCCCTGCAGGACTGCGTGGCCGAGGAGCCGGCCGGCCTGGCGCACGCGCTGCTCCGCCAGACGCGCGCCGGCCGCCTGCTCGAGCTGGTGCCGTACGAACGCGGCGTGCGCGCGTTCGCCGGCGGCGGCGGCGGCGACGCGGCCGGCGACCGGCCGCTGCTGCAGAAGACGGTGCTGCTGCTGCTGAAGGCGCTGGCCGTGACGGTGAAGGAGACGCGCTGCGAGAGCAGCAGCGAGGCGTCGGCGCGCTCGGCCGGCGGCTCCGGCTCCGAGGAGCAGGACATGGTCATCATCGAGCGGACGCTGCGCGACGTGGTGCGCCGGCTCGACGCCTGGATCAAGGCGCGCCTGCCGTTCCACCCGGAGACGCCGATGAGCGAGTGGGCCGTGCTGCTGCTGTGCGACCAGGACGACTACCTGGTGGAGGCGATGGTGTGCCTGCTGGACCTGTGCGCCGGCCTGGCCGACCGGGCGCGACTCCAGCCGGACTTTGAGCGCGCGATCGACGCGCACCGCAGCTTCGTCCAGTTCCTGGGCACCGTGCGGCGCGACCACGACCTGCTGCTCGACTTCCTCATCTCCAACGAGACCTGCTTCCTGCTCTACCTGATGCGCTACCTCAAGTTCGTGCGGAGACACTGGGAACGCTTCGCCGTGGCGTGCGCGGGCAAGCTGGAGGAGGCGATGACGGTGCTGATCCGGCTGCGCATGTCGCTGCAGCGGCTCGTGGCGCGCGACCTGTTCCCCTACAATGTGGCGCCCATTCTGAAACTGCTCGAACGCTGCGAGGAATTGTACGAGCACCATCCGCCGGCCGGGTAGCGGCCGACGGTCGTCCGTGGTGTCCGTCGTCGGTAGCTGCGCTGCACGCGCGCGAATAGCACGCGTGCACGGCTGCACGCGCTCGCAAAAAGTGAACACCTCGCGCGGTTGTCGCTCATTGGCTCAAGTCGATATTCATCATTGTCCGGGTGCGGAATTCGCGCACGCCGTGGGCCTTCCTCTCGTGTACCAGTGACGCCATATCATGACCGCACCACACTGCCGCCGTTCGTTTTGATTAGCGTGTCGTTTTCGGCAAGCTCGGCCTGCGATTCGCGATTGAGATGTCATTCGTACCGCCCATGTTGTTCGCGTTATAACGTTTATGAGAAGTCATTCCAAGGATTGGGGTAGCGTGTTGAGTTTTTGGAAGTTTGTTAGCCGTTTTGTGGGGCGTGAGACTCCGCAAACATCGACAATCGTACTTCCCGTTTTGGATACCTGACGTCTACAAGACATGATAAGCGTTTCGTCGACGGTTTTTTGCAGCCGGGTAACCGGATAGTGCTGACGTTTTCGAGATCAAAGGAGTGAATACACACCGAATGAATCGGGTTATAGAGACTCGTTCAACTTGAGAGCTTGGCGAGTAATGTGGAACTATGGCCTGCGGAACGGTTTTTGCCTCGCATTTTAGAAGATCGATTTAAAGTGTTTCGATAGAACCTGGCCGAATCACGGCGTGGACAGCCATGATCCCATTTCTAGTGCACTTGGATCCAGCAGGATAATTTAAAAGCTGGCCTACCTGGTCTCCGTGGTCCGTGCTTTTATTATGCTCCGGCCAAATAGGTGCTACGTTTATGCTGTCATCCAGCAATTGCATGCCGTAAAAGACTGAATTCTGTTAGAGGAAAATCAGAGTTTGGTGCGTCGCTACGAAGATCAACTGAATGGAACGTCAGACTGGACTTTAAAGGTAAACATACTCTGCGTTCGTTGCCCACTGGGGGATTCAGACTTCTTCAATAAACGTTACCTTATAATGAGAACGATTGTTAAGACATTCACGAAATTCACAAAAGATCGAAAAACAAGCAAACAAAAAACAAAAAAAATCTGAACGATCCGGGAACGATAGGTATGATGCACTGTTAGGTATGGTGACCTTGGGCTTTGTCATGTAAAAAACCGCGCAGTTTATCGTTGCGCTTGAATCTGGTATGCTTAAGCCCAATCCACGCATACTTCGATTTTTATTATCCTGGCCCTGTACATATGGAATTTAGTACGAGAGGTAAATTTGTTATCGTCTCAAATATAACAAAAGAAACTGTCAACATCCAATTTCTTTACGGCAGTCAACATGTCGTTTCTTTACGGCAGGAGACTGCCACTTACCGGGTAACGTGCTGCAGTACATTTTTCCGACACAGTTCATTGATGGTTTGTCACCGATGCGTATGCAGGCTGGAATGTTTGCAAGCATGGTACGGTGTTTTCGGCAATTCCCTACTAGCATCATTGCGCCATAATTCAATGACAATCATGCATATAGAGAATGCGGTATTTGTTTTACCCATGGATACAGCTGGTATTACTGATTCGCGCGTCTTCACCACAGTCTGGACGAAGAAACGAGCCAGTGCCAGAATCTGAGCGGATTTATGGAATACAGCCTCCAAAAACCAGTGAGAGACTTCAGTGTGAAGAGCTGCATAAGGAAAATTTCAATATAGCCAGATGTCCAATAGCGTTTCCACTTTCTATAGCGGGTAAACTGGAGGATTTGCAGTTCGATAGCAGTGTACGTACACTTCACGTCCGTATGCTGATTGATATTAGATGGAATATCACCGAGAGAAGGGCGAAAATCGTCTCCAACATCCCCTTGTCCGCTAATGGGGATAAGAGCATTGCATCAAACGTTTCTGAAACTCCGCCAACAGTTGGTACCAGTAGAAGAAAGATGGATTCCCAAGCTCTTTGTGGCAATGTCACAGCCTTCGACATTTCAGCCGGAGAACTCATTTCACCCCCAACTTCCTACGCAAGTTGATGGCGAATTTCATGTGCGGCATGAACTGCTTTCTAAAGTGTGGTGCGAAACTTCGTTGCGACGCTATCCGTTGGATACGCTCAAGTGTATTTGGTACATTGGAGTATTTCAAGCGCAGAACTACACAGTCCAACTTTTTTGGGACGCGTCAGTGTTTTCCACAAACGAAAAGTTTTTTTGGTCGGGGTTCGACATAAGCGTTTCGTTTCAAAACGAATCGACTCGGCAGTATTCTTCTCTCGACAACAGGCAAGTGTCTCGCCTTCCAGTTGTGGTTCAAATCAAAAGGAAGAGATCCTACGCAGTTTATCGCATTTACCTGCCAAGTGCTCTTATTGTCGTCATCTCCTGGTTGTCGTTCTACACTCCCGACGAGCTGGCAGAAGAACGTGTTCTGGTCACCTACTTGGTGTTTCTGGGCGTCATACACATGTTTCGCACGCTGCAGCACATTCCTCAAACGGGTAACATCAAGGCCATCGACGTGTGGATGATTTCCGTCATAATCTTCGTCTGGGTGTCCGTCGTCGCCTGCCTGCTGAACTTGGACTACCGCTTCCGGGGCATCGAACGCGAGCAGCACGAGACCGTGGAGGACGTCCTCTTCTTCTACCGGCAGCCGAAGATCGCGCGCAAGATCGCCGAAACCGGCCACAGGGAAGAGGTCGAACGCCGCAAGTCGCAGGCGGCCGAGGACAGCGCGATCGTCAAGAAGTTCCGCCGCCAGCGGCGTTCCTCGGCCCCAAGCCAGTTGCGCCTCGACCGGCGCTTCTCGACCAAGGTGGACGGCGACCTGTTCTTCGACGCCGAGGAGGGGGACTCGCCGGCGGCCGAGCGGGTCGAGTGGGCCGACTTCTACCAGTGGGCGCACGAGCGGCACGCCACGCGTCACCAACGCCCGAACGAGGACGAACTGGAGGACGACGGCGGGTCCCAGTGGAGCGTGCTGTCCCTGCTGCAGAACATGTGGAACATCCGCAAGGAGTACAGGTGGCTTACGTGGTCCGATTATGTGTCCAAGTGTGTGGAGATCATGTACCCCGTGTTCTTCTGCGTGTTTTTGGTCGTCTATTGCCTTGTCTACGTGCCCGATCACACGACCGACGTGAGTGTTGTATAAATGTATTGCTATGCAGGGGTGATTTCAGTGCGGAGGGTCTGAAATTGTTCCGACCCACCACCACGGCTGGCATATTTCAGTGACCCGCACCGAAAAAGCGGTCGGGTGCATGACGCCACATACGTACGGATGCTACCATTTATGCTCGCGCGCTGAAAGTGACGTGGACGCGGTGTCGTCTGTCAGTATGTCTCTTGTGAGGCCAATCGCCCTCTGAACCACACAAGTGCGGGTAAAGACGGGCAGTGCTTTATCATACCAGCACTGTTCACGCAATGGGAAGGCTTTTTCCACGGACGAATCGGATGCGCTTCTACTGTCTCCGCTTGTGGCACGCTCGAAGCAAACGGGCCCAACACAAAGAAAATATATGCAAAGTGATAAAGAACACAACCCATCCATAGGCGGACGTAAAATTTACGAAAAACACCTCAACTGATGAAAATGTTTATTCTCTATCACACATCGCAACATAAGCACGATCAGACGGCCGAGACAAATCCAATTACAAAGCGTAACCAGCGGAATATGCCAAGCATAATGCAGTGATCAAGTGGCCCGAAATGGGTTCAGCAGTCAACCCAATGAAACCACATTCCACGCTTGCTGCAAGTGATGATTGCTGTGCATAGTGCACTTGCGAGATAGAGATCTCCGGAAGAACAAAACGCAATGACCCAACCACAACACTTAGTGGCTTGCCATTCTTCGTTAACTAACTGCAGAACACGCGTTCCACGCAGAGTACAGGTAACGCAGCCAAACAGCCCGTAAAATCTCCATCCTCAGCTGCGAATGTTAACGACCCATGCAAACCGCAGCCGCGCTCGTGCGCGCCGCTTTCTTCGCGGTCTGCCAAAAACGGAGCAGCTCCAATGGCACAGACGGTGCAGGGCGGCACGCAGAGAACAACAGGAGAACCAGTGCCAAACACACAAGGCCAGTGCATCACTCGTTATCTGCCGAACCGCACTAAGTGCTGACGTTTTTCTCGGGGTGGACAGGAGAGGGCTATACTCGAAACTTACGAGCTGCCCCCGCCTCGCGAATCCCTCGATTATGCTCGTGCAACAGGGCTGCTGAATTTCGGAGACCGTATCTGGGAAAACGCGGTCATCGAACCAAATCATCGAAAACACCGCCGCAAGCTGACTGTTCCTTCAATTCTTCCCTCGACCGTCCTCGGACACGGCAGCGCCGGCCGCACGCCACGTTCACAGCCCGTCCCGTCCCTCGGACACTGACACAACGGTGGGAAACTACCCGAACTCACCACGGCACCACAACGGGCGGAGTCATCCGGACCCCTCCCGAGCGAAGGACGCCAGGCACTCCGCCGCGGCCGCGCCCCCGCGCATACGGCACCAGTGCGGACTAACAGGACGGGACGACGCGTGACAACATCGAGAAGCCAGCACCGCGGGTCCCGCCTCGCCTTCCCGGCCTGGCGGGGCCGCGGCGCCATTAGACCGCCCTAGAACCTGTTCTTGAAGTTGAAGTTGACCTGCAGAAGGTACTGGATGTGGGCCTGGGCCACGTCGTACACGATGTACTCGTTGTAGAGCAGGGAGGTGTCGCTGATGTTGGACTTGGTGGCCTTGCCCAGCGGGATCTCCACCTTCGTCTCGGTCACGTGCGCCTGAAATGACGAGGGCGGGGATCAGGAAACGCCAGGCGCTCGGTCAGTGTCCGGATCGTCATGGAGTCGTATCCGAGTTTACACCGGGTCGGCACGCGACAGAGAGGTTCGCCCTATCTCAGATTATGAGCAGCTCAGATTTGTCTGTCGCTGAAACATGCACCAGCGTACTGTATCAACCTGACATTGTCTAGTGCGTCACAGCTCATCAGGAACCAAGCCATCAATGACAATGATAATGAATAACATAAACAACCAAACAGCTACTTCGCACAATTAAAAGCTTCACTGTTGATTTCATCACCTCATTTCCAAAATCGATCCAAAATCACGAACCTTTATTATTAGCTCTTTCCTATTCAGTCAGATTACACTCTTTAAAACACCTCATTCGGGCTTCCGCCCACAACGCACGGTCCCATTCATTCCATCCTCGCAAAACGGCATGATCGCTGGGTTGGAGCGGCAGGTATGGGTGGGGTGTGCGTGCAGCAGGGGGGGGCTCACCTCCTTGGGATTGGGGTGAGTCTTCCCCAGGCCCTTGGTCGAATGCTTCCCCGTAGGCAGCTTGGTGATGAATTCGGAACATTTCTTCTCGTACCTGAGAACCAGACAACACAAGATTGATTTGATAAGTGCATGTAATTCCCTCGCTCAACAGTACTCTATTGTGGACGGCGCTGACAATTTATGAAAGTTACTTCGTGCTTTCTTTTCATTTTAACATGAAAAAAAAAACACCAAAATGGGCGGAATGGTCATTAAAATAAAGTTTAATAGTGGCAAATCATTTACGGCTACAATGATATAGCTCCGTAAGCTCAATAATACGCAAGACTTTGTAGAAATGTCTAGGAACAACTGGATACATCACGCCCCCCCCCCCGAAAAAAACGACAGAAATGTCCCGCTTCAAGGTCACTAGTTCCGAGTATTTCATCTACCGCCGCAGAACACTTCCTACGAAAATGCTGATGCGTCGTAAAAGCACGCATAGCAGCACGATTATGACAATTATGCTTCCGGCAAAACTCACGGATTCAACAACGCCGTATCCTTTTTCACGGAACATGAACGCTACTTCTGGTCCCTCAAACTCCTGACGGCGCACTGGCAGTGCGGGCGTACCGTACATATCCAACTCCGAGCCAATGGATCGAATGTCCCACACCTCCGAACGGTTTTCGGGCAGATGTTCGTCGGACTAACGTTCGGTAGGGCAGTAGTTCATCGGACAAAAGTCCGTCTAAGACAAAAGTTCGTTTCGCGAAAGTTCGTATGGACAAAGTTCGTCCTGGACAAAAGTTCGTATGGACAAAGTTCGTCCTGGACAAAAGCTCGTCTGGGACAGAAGTTCGCTAGGATAAAAGTTCGCCCAACATACGTTCGTATAGGACATAAGTTCGCCTAGGACAAGTTTGTCCAGGACAAAGGTTCGTTCCGCAGAAATTCGTCTCAGTCAAAACTTTGTCGGGACAAAAGTTCGCCTAGCGCAAAAGTTCATTCAGGAAAAAAACCATCCCGTGTCATATAGCTCTCCACGAAAATATTGGTGAAGCAAAAAGTTCAGACTGTAAAAAGTTCGTATCAACAAAGGTCCGTAAGTAAAAATGTTCGTAGCCCAAGGTCCGAAAACAAGTTCGTATCGGACAAGGTTCGTTCCAGGTTTGAGCCGAAGGCGCGGTATAGGATATCAGAGGCCGCAGGCCAATAAAAGATGCGATCGGACTTCGTTCTGTCCAACAGAGGTCGGGTTTGGTTAGGTTAGGCTCGGTTACTATTTTAGGTCTGTTCCTCTCCGATACGAACATTTAGTTTACGAACCTTTGTTTACGAGCCTTTTACCTTGCGAGCTTTTCCCCTTACGAACTGTTCTCCTGCGAACCTTCTCAATACGAACCTTTCGCGGCGAACCTTTTCCATTACCGAAACGAACTTGTTCTACACGAACTTTGCCCCTGACGAAGTCTTGGATGGGCAAACTTCTGCATGACAAACTTTTGTCCAAGACAAAATTTTACCTTAAACGAACCTTTGTCCTTGACGGACTTCCGCGAGACGAACCTTCGTCCCAGATGAACCTTTGTCCTAGACGAACTTTGCTCATGACGAGCGTCTGCAACATGAATTTTTGTCCTCGACGACTTACCCTCGACGAACTTTTGTCCCAAGACGAACCTTTACACGACAAACGTTTGCACGACGAACTTTTGTCCTTGACGAACCTTTAACCTGTACAAGCTTTTACACGACGAACCTCTGCACGACGAACTTTTGACCAACGAACTTTAGTCCAACGAGCTTTTGCCCGACGAACTTTTGCGATACAAATTTTTGCCTTAAAATCTTCGGGACCACCCTGTGCTTACCGTCATCGGATCCAATGGTGCAAAACCAGGGAGAGCCGAACCATCGGCCCGGTCCCCTGTCTAATCTGCCCTACTTAATCAGCATCCATTACCCGACGCCCGCCAGGTGCCATCCACCTCCATCGCCCAACATTCGTCATCCACGATATATCCCCCCTCATCCACCAACTGCCATTCACCATTCCCACCGCCGGCAGCCGCCGCGGCGCCGGCCAAAAGCGACTCACATGTTGCCGAGCGCCACCTCACAGAGCAGCAGCAGGCCGCGCGGGTTGCCGTGCGAAGCGAAGCAGTAGTTAGCCGACTTGGAGACCATGTCGGCGAAGTAGATGCCTTTACCGAACATGTAGCCCGTGGCGGGCGCCTCGGGCGGTGCGATCCGCAGACCCTGCGGCCGAGGGGCCGGTCACATGCCGCACACGTGACCGAGGGAACCCGAGCCGGGGCCGACTGTACACGTCATCAATGACGGGAGGCGCAACAGGCCAATACGACCTTCACGGATGCATCGCGCGGACATCAGTGGCTGTAATAGTGACGGCGCACATAAGAGCTGCCGGTGTTCGGTGACAATTACGCGGCATTATTATGACTGCCAAATCCTCCTTGCATAACGTCTCTCTCATTAGTATTTTCGTCACGGCGCGAAGACACACGACACGGTCGGTGCGACTAACTGGGACGGCAAGCTGACGCGTCAAACAAGGAAACAGGAAATTCAGGAATACTCGAGGCAAAAATCGCAATGGCGGCACGGCAACAATCCCCGTCATATACCAGCCACTTTCGCTCAGCTCAGCTCAGCTCAGCTCAGCCATTCTGCCAGCTCTCTGTAACGCTGCCAACGATTACTCAACCTTTTCCGCTGGCTCGTCGCAGCGTTACGCTGTTCGGCAGATGTTACGACTCGCGTTACGGCGTGCGCCACGTAGAGTCTACCTCACATTAGCCGTGGTCCAGGTTGTCCCAGAGGGCCGTACCTGGGGCAAGATATCCGAGGGAGGACCGCATCTTGGACATGACGGCTGACCCAGGGAGGACCGTACCTTGCCGACCGGGAGAGGACCGTATCTGCGCCAAGATGCCGTAAGGGCCGTCACGGGACGCTGCTCAACTGGGACCGTACCTGCGACAGGATGCCGGCGAAGTTGGCCAACCGCGAGCCGTGCCACAGCAGCTTCCTGTTGTGCAGCTTGGTGAACGGCTTGTAGCGCGACGCCTCGCCTTGGCGGGCCACGCAGAACACCTGGACGTGACGGCGAACGGCGCGGTCACAGGACGTGACGCCTGAACCACACAGACTCCGCGGGTGCGGACATTCGCCGCACGTCTGGCCACGTCCGACAACCGGCGGCGATCCGCAGCGGTGCTCTCCGACTAGACCTGCGGGCTTCGAACCTGGGGCGCGACACGGCCACCGCCGCCGCGACGGAAATCGGCTCACCAACCCACCGGACGACGCGGCAGACGCCGGCGCTGCGGCGCGCGGGCGACATTCAAAACAGTCACAGGCTGTCGACAGTGTGGAACGCACGGACGCGGCCGGGTGCGCACCTGCTCCAGCTCCAGGGTGTAGTTGGAGTGCGTGGCGGCGTGCGTGTTCTTGATGTAGGTCTCCAGCAGCCGGAACTGCTCCGAGTCGCGCTCCAGCACGGTGATGTCGGCCTTCAGCTTGCGGTAGTGCACGTCGACCGGGTCGTCGGAGGCTTCGGCGGCAGCCTCATCCGCTGCCTTCAGCACGCTGAACGCCAGCTCGATGTCCATCAGGCCGGAGACCATGTCGACCTTCTCCTGGAGACGGCAACACCGCCCAGTCAGCAACGTAAAGGCCGGGATCAAGGTCGGGTCAAGGTGTCACGCGGGAGGCAGCGAACGTCAAAATACCCCGCAGGTATCTTCACGTCGGTGTCAGTTGACAGTCGAGGTGTTCCACCAGAAATCGATCGGCAAAATAAAAAAAAAAAAAATACCACGCTTATCTCTGATACTTTGACGTAAATGTGACTTCGTGGTTGCACCATGGTCTGAATCAAGCTTTGCATTGTTTTTAGGCAGGTCCGAGCAACAGTCTTAAAGTTATGGCCTCGGGCATTTTTGGGAGGTCATACTGCACGACTGTTTTTGTTAGCCTATAAATCACAACGGAATTTCTCAAACAGTATAAGGCTACATATCGCTGAACTCACCAGGATCCAAGGAATACTTCCCATACTTCGGTTTTTGGATTTTTTAGTTTCTGGTCCCGTGACCTATGACCTGAGGTCACGAAACCTTAGCGCGGCACGAGGCCAGTAAAAATACGGACTTTTTCTCCTAAAAATATAGTTATAAGCACAAACGCCATGTCCACTAATTACGGAACAGTGTTTTTATCAACCTAATTTCCGGGAGTGCCATTTGTTTTTCTTTGTTTATGGAAGGGGGGGGGGCACGCAAGCTTTGCCTAACTCGGATATTTACCGGCCCACTTCGCTGATTCATACGGCAATCGATGTATCTCGACAAAGCAGTCACATAAAGGTGCCATTATCTGGCCTACGTGCAATCTGCGTCGTCGGAGATTGCTTTGAACGGCAAAGCTGGCGGAGTTGTCGAGCTCCAGGTCGTGTTCCGAAATCAGGCATTCTCAGTAGCGTAAAACCAGCGTTCACACCAAGTACCTTCATTATTATCACACCCGCTCATGCCGTTACTTCACAGCACGATTCCCTATCTCAGAGCGCCAAAACAAGACGCCGTTAATCACTGCATAAAGAGGGGGCAAAACGATCAGCAGCGCCAAGGGCCGAGGATAGAGGGCGAGCAGTACCTCTGAACATCGACACGCTGTTCTTCGATCGCGCGGGCGGCGGCCAGCAACCAGCTGATCATGATTTTTGGCTGACAAAGAATTCGGTAGTAATGAGAAGTAAAGGTTACTGCCATGGCGTTCCAAAACCAAGATTTTGCGTGATGTACGATCAACGTTCAGAACATTAATCGAAACAGTGAACGACTCGCGGGTTCGATGAGACAAAACGACAACATGAGAACCAAACCGAGGTAACATATACCGTTGTGTCAATGTACACAGGACAGTACTGAGAACAGTGTTTACAACGTGTAAAGTCAGATCTATTTGTACAGTTATAACCTGAACTGAGAATTCAAAAGCACCACATAGCCTTCCTGGAATGGGGAGCAGAGTGATACCCTTGATGTGTAATTAATGATTATTATAATGGGGGAGTTGGATGAGAGAGCGAGGTAACTCCTTTTCTTTATTTCAGAACAAAATTACTGATTTAAGCCAGTCCAAAATTTCTGCAACAAAATACGTACTGGTCTGAACACTTCTGAACTCAACAAAACTCTGACCTTGCAGTGTCACTCAAAAGAAAGCTACCTCGAACACTGTTGTTTGCTAATGCTTGGTATCCAAATACCAACGCCTGGCGCTGCAGCCGCCAAGAAGCAGAAACAAGCAGAAAAAGAGGATTTGAAAAGGTTTGCTCTTAATGATTCGATACTTTGGTGTGAAGTATAAATCTTTGAACATTACCACCGCTTCCACTTAAAACATTATTCAGCTAGTTCAGTTAACTGACAGTCGTAATACTTTGTTAAACCTATGTCTTGATTTCCCTGTGAAGGCATAAACGAGTCAAAACATGCAAATCAAATAAGTCAGCAAAGGCAAAACAAGAGCGTTTTGGCTTGCTCTTTACAGCTCTGTCAAAGACGGCTTCATATCTAGGTTTCCTTTTATGAATAAGCCAATTTTAAAGACGTTCATAGGGGCATTTACTTCTTGCAACTGCATGTCATGGTTCTGTTTCAGATAAGAACAGCTCATGAATGAAATGAAGGCGGAGTATGATTGCGGCGATGGTTGTCGCCGTCGGCTTCAGATGCTCAACCTTTGGCCGTTGTCCATTAACCGCTCTGAGACATTTTTCGAAACAAACCTCCAAATGGCTAAAAAGAACCGCAATGTGAACCAGCTCACGGGAATCCTGCCAGAGGCAGGAAGAAAGCACAATGGTAAAAGTGCAAGCGACGACGTGAAATATCAGGCTGAACAATTTAATCAGTCAGTTCAGGTATACAGAATGTGCTCCGGAGCGAGAGACAACGTAGTCGTGAGGAATACTGGCGGCATCAAGAAGAACGTTCAGAAGCGTTTGATTCACGGAAATCTCGGAGAAACGAAATTTGCTTAAGGTACATCAACAAAATCCCAACACAGAAATTCCAGCTCTCCGCTAGTTGTGGCCACCAAAAATGCGTGCTCGCTGGCAACAACGGCAACACGGACTGCACGTATCCCATGCAACACGGACAAGACTAACTGCATGTTACAACAATGCAAAAACTGTTCGATAGACGAATAATGGCCTTTTTGGAACTGGTGCAAAACGAGGGGACTGCGATGGGCTTTAACCACGAAATCCCACACGAACAACTGGCAAGTAAAGGCCGATGCACAATTGCTCATGCAATAAAATTCAGGGCTGACCTGCTCACTCCAGCAAGAACAATGTAACTTTGACGAAGCATCACCATATGTCCCAGCATCAAAGCTGCGTGATAAGCGAGGTAATAGTTTCTACGCCTCCTGAAGAGATGAAAGCTGTCGAGGATTTCTTTTCTGAAAATTACTCTTGTCATCCAATACGACCAGGGATAAAGTTGGACGCTACAAAATCTACTGTGCATCCGTTTCTTGCATACTGGAGGGATGGTGACAACGCATGCCACCAAAACTACTGTTTCATCTCTGGCACCTCAAAGCTAGCATGGTGCGTGCATTTTTAAGGCATATGGTTCTAGCCCTCAAAGCTCGCACTCCCGGGCTTGACAGAGATCCACTGCTTTACGGGTGGATACGCTGTCCAATACAAAAACTGGTTCAACTTCAGATTTTTTTCTGTCACCACAACAGCGATTTTGATGTGCTGTGAAACTGGTATTTCTTTGGCACATCACATGAGAGAGCACTTGCGATGGCATCGGGGGAGGGGGGACTATCAAGAGGGTGCCGGCCAACAAAAGTTTGACCAGGCCATATGCCAACTAGATCCTCACTACACGGGCAGTGATGGAATTTCTGGCTGAAAAAAATTGTATCAGTGGTTCAGTTAATCTTTGTGGATGAGGAATTCGACAAGGCGAAGAACAAACTGAAGACACGGTGCCCTAAGTCTGTAGCAGCGAAGGGCACCCAGACACTGCACACATTTTCGCCCGCTGACCAATCAACTGTGACTGTCTCAAAACTGTCCAGAAAAACTGGCCGAAATGCGGGAGTAAATAAAATGTGAGCCGCAAGGTATACGAAGCGATGACGGGGTTGTGGGGGAAGAGGAGTCGCCCCTTGCACAACGTGGTACCTTTTCAACGCTAGCGCGTTAGTTAACCTATGCTTGTGCTGCGAGGCATGTGCTACGTCAGTGTGACTGCTATGAAATGTGCAATATACTTCGGCGCCATGTTGGCGTTTGTTCATAACAGGCCCTGATCGGCGTACTGATGGAATGGAACATTTGCATTAAATGCAAACATTTGCATTCAACGCGATCTGTGGTGTCTCAGATCATAATTAAACCAGTCAATGGCATCCGTGTGGAAATACTTTTTTGCGATTTACCGACTGCCATTTCATTAGGCGAAATCTGCCGGTAACTTCCAGAGTTAGGTAACTCCAAGGAGCGCGAAACCTCCATCCGTAAAATAGCAAAAATAGCCATTAACTACACCTCAAAAATCAGATTAAAGGACGCTATCTCCTTCAATTTGGAGACAGAGCGTTCATGCTTTATTTTATTTTGAGGACAAGAAAAGTTTGTAGTTCTGCTGCCCTCATGTCGTTCTAAGGTCACGTGACCTAAGGGCATTGAGTCAGAATGTCAGAAACTAAAAAATCCAAAAACTGAGATGTGGAAAATGTTCTTTGGGTCATGGCAAGTTCAGCGATATTCAGCCGGGCACTATGTAAATAATTATGTTACGATTTAAAAGCCAACGGTCATGCAGCATAACCTCTCGAAACTGCACAAAGCTAGAACTTTGTTACCGTTGCTCGAATCGGTCTAAAAGATGCACAGCTCGATTCAGAGCTTGTGATAGCCCCTCCGTCACATCTACGTGAAAATCTCAGACATGATGTTAGGCACCGGTCGACATGCTACGGAATGCCCCAGCTCACTTACAAAGTTCGCGGCGTTCGAGACACTCCGTGAGGCAGTACAGCTGTCTTTCGTCCATTTGTTGACTGCTAGGTGCGACAGAACGATAAACACATGCTTGAATTAGTCATGCAAGGCTTAATCAGAGTCAGGCGAAGTTACGAAACCAAAATGCAGGCACAGACACCGAGCCACTACAGAAAACAATGGGAAAAATAGCCACTCGACAGAATCCACCGACGGCACCGGCTGCGCGGGTACCGGAGCAGAATGGAGACCCCCCAGGTTTTGACAGATGTCTCTCACCGTGTCATCAGCTCACCTTGATGATCTTCAGGTTGTCCAGCAGTGGGGGCTTCTGCATGCCGAAGTCGTGCGGAATCAGCGTGAAGAACCTGGCCACAGTCAGGCACTCAGGCTACCGCCAGAAAAAGGACGCGTCTTCATGGGGAAATCACTGATTTTTACCTCGATACTCTTCCATTCGGTTCATTCTCAAGCATTTCATACGATACCTGCCCATCCCAAGCATGGATACTACAGACCTGGTGCATACCAACTTCCATGGCCACAGCCATCACTGAAACGCTTCTCAGCTGCACGCAACACGACCAAACCCCTAGGGTAAAAACGCAGTTTCAACAGCGTCACACCTGTTGGAACAGTCCAAAAGCTTAGCCGCCCTGCCGGCCTCGTCGCCTTCCGATTCCACGAGCGCCTGCGCCTCCGTCAGGATCTTGAACGCCGCCTGCATCTGCTTCTTGCTCAGCTTGCCCAGCGGCATCTTCTCCATGTCGATGTCGAACTCAATCATGGCCTGCTTCATGTTGTTCACGTCGAAAATGGTGCAGATCAGGTCCTGCACAGCCCTGTCCAGCTTCGACTTGGACCCGGAACTGGTCAGCCTCTTGAAAGACTCCTCGTTCTGGTGGGCAACACAGACACTGAGAAAATGACAGAAATAAACAAGGCAGGAGTAGGGGCCGACGTAGATGAAGATCCAGTTACATGCCCCTAGAAAGCTGGCATCCCATAGTCAAATACAGGACAAGGCATTCTACACGGCATAGCACTTTTCTGTATTACTTACTGATTTACCATTTAGTCGGCAAACTCCTATTTCAGTCACGGTACGGCAAGTCCAGTAGTTAGAAAGGCAGTCAAATCCTGGTCGTTCCCGCGTTCCTCCGATTCCGGCTTATGCTCCGGCCGGTAAACTGGCCACCGCTGGCCGGCCCCACCGCCGACGCACGGAGCGCCCACCTGGCCGTAGTCCAGGTCCATGGGGAAGAAGCGGCCGGGGACCTTGACGAAGTCCTTGCGCATCTCCCAGCGGTTGCCGGTCTTCTCCTCGTAGAGCCGCTTGAACTCCCTGACGGCTCCGTGGATGGAGTCGAACTCCTCCAGTTTGTTGTTGCCCACCGTGGTGCCGAGTCGACCCCAGGCCCGGAACACCCACGTCCTGCGGCGGCGCCAAAACACGCCGGTCGACGGCGGCACCCAGCCGACACGGCAGCCGGGCACCGAAACACGGTACTCGGCCGGACCGCTCCAGTCGTCGCAATCCCCGAGTTGAGCGCGATTTCAGGGTCGCGTGAAAAAAGACGTCCCGCATGCAAGACTATGGTTAAATTAGTTTGTAACTACGAACAGGCGTACAATATTTTGCAAGGGGTTAAAGTTCATGTTCAGCTTTCAGCGCGTAACAGATGTACAGTACTTCTCAACCAAGAAATTGAGTATTTACACCTCACCAGTGGCCATGACACTGTTCGATCCCAGCACTACTGCTCAAATGATACAAATCTTCCCAGCCGCCCTTGTCCGATACCACCGACAGGAAAAATTTCAGCGCACGGGGAGCCACGACTGCTGCCTCCTCGTCCCCCACCGCGGCCCGTCCACCCACCTGCTGCCGAAGTCGCTCTTCAGCACCTGCAGCCGGTAGAACGAATTGCGGCCGCTGCCGGCGTCCACCTGGCTGAGCACGGCGTTGTAGATGTCGCTGTTGGCCTGGTAGACGTGCGCCGAGTCCTCCAGGCCCGAGTCCGGGTCCACGGCGGCGCCGCCCTTCAGGCGCACCCGCTGCTTGCCCGACGACTTCTTGTCGAACATGCCTGAGAACGTTACGTGACCTGTCAGAGTGGCCGCGGCGGCCGGCGTGAGGAAGAGGACGGGGCGGCCGGTGTGGGGACGAGAACGGGGCGGCCGGTGTGGGGACGAGGACGGCCGGGGCAGAGGACAGGGTGGAGGACAATGGTTGGGCCGGGTACAACGCAGCGGGCGAGGCAAGCTACGAACGGAAACTGCAACGAGAATGACCAGGCATTGTGACTGGTGATGGCTGGACAGGGGTGAGAATTCAGATCAGGCGCGATATTTGGCACCCACGGCAGGGCTCATGGGTGACGTTCATATCACAGTAACTGACGGAGAAATAAACAACTGTACAGGGGGTATATTATTGGTGATTGATCTACTTACAAGCCGACATCAGCTGCCATTAGCCGACAACAGACAAGCCACAACATAAACAACAGAGAAATGCGGCAATGAAGAGTTTAACCGAAAGGTCAGCCATGTGTTCCGATGACTCACTTTTGGATGACCCAGATTTGGTCAGCGCTTCCTCCTGGCTACCCAGACGGTCTGCAACCTGCAACATGGAGACACGGTATCATCGTACAATATCTAGTTTCTTATTCTCCACTCCCTGACTCACTTACATGAAGCATGGCACTTCAAACTCCAAAGCAAAGCAAGTTAAAACGACGTTACGTATTCTGGAGCTTTCATCCGTCTCAACGCCGGGCGACTTCACGCACGCACACACACACAATGCCACCATGAAAATCGTTTATACGTCCGGAATGACGGCAATGCCCGCGAACGAATCCAACCGCTGATCCTCGTGTCCGAGCTGGCAATGATGCCATCCCGCCGAGGACTGTCTCGGCGGCAAGCACCTCCCGCTGGGCAGCGGGAAGCGAGAGCCAGTGCGGGAGACGCGGGAGGAGTGTTGGCCCCGTATCTGTGCCCCGGCCTGCGCTTCCGGCCTCGGAGCTCATCAGAAGGCCGGGTGATCTGGGGCAGCCAGTGGCCGGCTGTCCACGGCTCAGGACAGACGGTGTATGAGCCGCCCGGCGCGCCCGGCTCTGGTCAGCCAGAGCAGCTCCCGCTCAGCGCGGTCCGCGCGGCGCGGCGAGGTCACGAGTCACGGCGAGATCACCAGTCACGGCAAGATCACGAGTCACGGCCACAGACGAGTCGCATCCAACCCAGGGAAACTGCTCGGCCGGCGTGCGCCGACACCGGAAAACGAAGACAGGCGACCAATCGAAGATTTCGCCGCGTGTCGGATTTTTTTCCGGATCGGTATGCGAAGGCGCCTCTGGGGATGGCGCCATGGACTTGGTGTGAGCGTCACTGCCAGTGACCGGCGAACGCAGACACCGGCGGCGGCGCCAGTTCTTCCCACAGTCGACAGCGGGGCGCCAGTTCTCCCGACAGTCGACAGCGCGGGGCCAGCTCTCCCGACAGTCGACAGCGCGGCGCCAGCTCTCCCGTCAGTCGACAGCGCGGCGCCAGCTCTCCCGACAGTCGACAGCGCGGGGCCAGCTCTCCCGACAGTCGACAGCGCGGCGCCAGTTCTCCCGACAGTCGACAGCGCGGGGCCAGCTCTCCCGACAGTTGACAGCGCGGCGCCAGTTCTCCCGACAGTCGACAGCGCGGCGCCAGTTCTCCCGACCGTCGACAGCGCGGCGCCAGCTCTCCCAACAGTCGACAGCGCGGCGCCAGTTCTCCCGACAGTTGACAGCGCGGCGCCAGTTCTCCCGACAGTCGACAGCGCAGTGCCAGTTCTCCCGAAAGTCGACAGCGCGGCGCCAGCTCTCCTGACAGTCGACAATTCCGGCGCGGCACGCCTCACTCACCTTGCCACCCCAGTCGGCCATGTTGGCCGCCTCGATCGCCTGGAACACGGCGCCGGCCTTCATCTTGTCGACCGTCTCCGGCGGCACCACGTGCACGCCGTGCTTCTGCGCCGCCTTTAGCAGCTTGTGGCCCTCCTCCAGCACCTCTGGCGGCCGAGCGGAGCCGGTGAGCGGCGAGCGACACGCCGCCGGCGCCCGGGCGGCCACCGACGGCCGCAAGCCGGTAACAGGTCGAACAGGGAACATGCGACGGGGGTTCTGCTTTGTGCGGACGCAGGAGGTCGCCAGGGTTCTGAATGCCGGACTGCGGCGGCGGGGGATCACTGATACCATCACCCATGGCAGGTGTCGTGATAACAGTTCGTGTCGGTTGATCTAACATCAGAGTTACCGGATGGCGTGCGGACACAATCACATACGATTGTATCCGCAGAAGAAAGGCTAACCCCAAGTCAGCTGGAAACCCAGGCTTAATGCCCCGAAGACGAACGCGCTCACTCCTCTGTTATTCCGACCCCAGCCCCACGTGTTCTGATATCACCGTCCGGGTCAAGCTCAGGTAAAAAATCAGCAGCCTGTACTCTCCAGACACCGCCTCAGAGACCAACGACTCCGCACCTTTGGTGCAAATGACGGCAGCCGTCCCCGATGTCACCGATTTGCCCAGCTTGCCGCCCAGGCGCTGGATGCGCTTGGTGACGTCATCGCCGACGTCACCGGCCACGGCGAACGTCAGCTTCGTCAGCGGAGTGGCGTTGGCTTTCTGCTCCCTGCGGTCGCCAACAAGGTGCAGCAACTTCTGTTACACTGGGAAACGGCAGTCTGCGCGAAGGGAATACTTGAAGGGCAGCTTTCCGCGAATGTGCCACTACATGCAAGACGGCTTTGAAAACACCACAAACACGTACGCTCTCGAATGGGGGACTGCAATGCAGTCTAAAACGTAAGCACCACTGGGTGCAAGATTTCCCAGTGCAGCCAACATTCTGGCTGCTTCACTCTGAATCACTCCACCGACCGTTGCCACCCCGAAGCTCACACAAACCACGCGTTGGTACAAAGAACCAGCACCTGAAAACAGGTTCCTGAAACTGTACGGACTAAAAAGACAGCCCTGTCGCCGACAGGTCCAACTCTAGCCGAAGACCTGGGGTCGGGGAGGTGGATATGTCCGGCAGGCCACCGCCGCCACTCACTCCTTCTCTCGGCTCGTCGAGGCCGAAGTCTCCCCAAGGTCCGCCATGAGGCGCTTGCCCAGCTTGCACTTGTACTTTTTCCTGCGACATATGGCGTGAATCAGGAGAAACAAGCGCAGCGTCGCCACGCTGGTTCGGTAGCGTGAATGCGCTGCGATCGCACTGAACTGCGATACTGCGTGAAGGCGCCGACACGTGTACAGCAACACTCGGCGCAGCAACCTCCTGCGCAAATACTTCGAAGCACACGTGGAGACGGCTCTCCCGACAACACTTTCAGTAAAGCCGCTGGGCAGTACTGACAGTCGAGGTGTCAAGAATCCGTGATAAAACAAAAAACAGCACAACGAAAGAAGTGACAATCGATACAACTCATCTACCCATCCCACCATGAAACTGGCCGACAACTCCCAGTCAAACGGCAGGATGGCAGAGTTAGTCAATGCAGAGATCAGCTATGACGCAGAAGCAGCCGTGGCCGTCTCCTGAGCGCGCTAACGCCAACTGGGTACACAATGGTTCCTTACAAGAACGGATACTCGTCAGAAAGCTCCTTGGGCACGGTGAAACGCCGCCGCTTGGGCTCCTTCTCCACGTTGGTGCACTTGGTCCACTCTGTCAGATTACCCAAACACTGGTAACCGATTCCACTCCTGCGAACAAGGGCAGCGGCCAATGAAATCATCCCAATACGGGTAACCGGCCCCGCTCCTGCGAACAAAAAACACACCGCAAACGTCCCCGTCACCGTGAAACAGTCCGCCGCGACACTGACAGAGCCATTGTCCAGCACGGGGCGGTTCTGCCCGCGCACCGAGCCAAATCGCGGAGGATGGTTTTCGCGTCCGGGAATTGCCGTGACCTTTCGCGTCGGGCGTTTTCGTGTCGTGAACTCAGTCACAAACCGCCCGTGACCGGCGGATCACCGTCACTGATCTCGGCTCGGGGATACGTGACCATCCCTGCATGCAGTCATTGATCTCGGCTCGGGGATACGTGACCATCCCTGCATGCAGTCTTTTTTCCGTCCGCCCCCCACCGGAGTCTTCATCCGCACCCGTGACCCGTCAGCTCCCATGGAGACGACCTGACCCGGTCTGACCCAGCGCCGGGCCCGCCTCTGCGGGCCGCGCACTGACCTGAACACCAGCTGGCCCTGTTTGCAGACGGTGCAGGCCTCCAGCGCTCCGAACGTCATCTGATCGGCAAGCCGGTCCAGCATCTGCGGCACGCTGCCTCCTTCAGTAGCTCGTCAACACGGGCTTCACACCCACACCTCCAGCGCCCAAACAGCACCGCCGTACTCAACGTCTCCGCCTGCGTCATGAACGAACGATCACAGTCACCGAAACGGATTCCTGCTAGCTGGAAAACTGCCGAAAAAGCAGGAACATCGTTATATCGGTTTATTATCCGATATTAACAATTATTAATCCCGCTATTACAAAACGGAACTGTTCAAGTAAAACTGCGCTGCACTGCAACTGAAACAGACACCATCCGTCGTCAAAAGCGCTTAATCCTATGTCAATGAAAAATTACTCCAAGGAGCAAATTTCAAGGTGCCGTTCAGGGCATCTAAGGTCACCACGCAGAATCCCGCTCGGAGACGTTCGCGGCGCACCTTGTCCTCGCCGGAGGGCACCTCCTGGTCGTTCTGCTCCAGCAGCAGCTGCAGCTCGCGCTTCCCGAGCTGCTTCAGCTGGTCGCGGAACTTGAAAATGGCCTGATTCTGCTGCTTGAGCTGGGCGCGGTCGGCGCTGTCGGTTTTGTCGGTGCGAGGCTTCTTTGACGGCCCGTCCACGGCGTCCTCGGCGGGACGCTTCCTGGGGACAGCCGCGGCCGGCGTCAGCCGTCGCCCGCGCCCACGTCAGCGGCGACGTCACCAGTGATGTCGGCGGACCAGGGCTAGTTCGTGTCGGTCATGATGTCGCCAAGCTTGGCCGTTCGAGTCGATGATATCGCCGGACTTGGACCAATCACGTCAATGGTGACGTCACTGGTGTGGCTAACATTTACAGGCCGTTAACGGCACTGGATTTCGGTCGTTAACGCACTGTGCCTAGGAGGCGGCGGTCGACTGCGGCAGTCGTCATGTAACGCAAGGCGACGAGAAAACTCTACTTCCATGAAAAGCTCTGCAGCGCAACCAGCGGATGCAGCGATGTTTTATGAATGTCTGACGAATGCTTTAAAGCCGAGGGCCTGACGCTTTACTTCGCGACCCGTCTCAGACCTGTGTTCACGCTAAATAACGCATAGTGCAACACATGTGCAAACAGATGAGCTGTTGCTTGTTTATTGGGGCTTAAGGGAGCACACCTTTGGACAAACTAAACCTGTTTGGTTCTGTGCAGTTGTTTAGCAACACAGTCGAACCACTGCGTCTCTGGCTCGTGAGACACCACTACACCTCAATACTTACGCTTCGATTTTCTTCAGCTTCGCCTTGAGCATGTGCTGGTCCTCCTTGGACAGCGTCTTGAAACCGGGTAGTTTGGAGGCCTCCTCGAAGAACTCGAGCTCCTGGCGTTTCTCCACGAAGCAGTCGACGTGGTGCCATCCCATGTACGGTCCGTAGGCGCGAGCTCGCTCCGAATCAAACACCTTCTTCCCCAGTCGGACTTCGCCCTGCGCCGCGAATTCCGCAAATCAGCAGAGGTGCCACAAACGGCACTCAGTACAGCCACGGGGACGGGCAACGCAGACATGAAGGCGGTAGCTGAACAAATGGGGAGATTGACTGTGAAGCGTTGGTGAACAGTTGACACTGCACAAGTCTGATATCAGTGTTAGTAAATAATAAATAATAACTAGTGTCAGTAAACCCAGACAGAATCCACTCCACTGCTTAAAAGGTTTGCATATGCATTATGCACGAAAGTGATTCGCGGTAGAAATACAAAGATTCAGAATCCGGGACCAACATCTGATACAGATCCTAATCTACCTTCAGGATCTTTTCCTCGCATTTTCTGCACTTGGCAGCACCGGACTTTGCATATTCCGTCTCAAAGTCCTTGAGAGCCATCTTGGCCTGGGTCTTGGTGGGCGCGGCGCCGCTCCCTCCAGCCGAGTCGCCTCCACCGGCGCCTGCCCGGCCAGACAGGCACAGCGGTGACGCCGACCCGCCGGCGCGGACACCCTCAACATTCCCCGGGGGTGAACTGCGGCCAGCAACCTTCTGACGTCATCCGGCACAGGGATGCCACAGAATGGGGACTCGGTCCCAACGTAATCCGGCGCCATCAGTAACGGGAAAAGCAAGGTCGCATCACAATTACGTACAAAAACATTACGCAGATCAAGCGCAAGAAATGCCTAACCCATACACCACGTGTCACGAATAGTTGTCAGGTTTCCTTGCCGTCGTTGCCACGGGCTTTGATGACTTGATGACACTGTCTGCCTACCTCCCAGCTTCTGGCGAATCTTCTCCTGGTCCTCGAAGCGGAGCGACTCGAAGTGTGCGATGTCGGCCACCGCCTTCGGCCGCTGTTTGGTGAAGAAGCACGAGAAGTGGTACCAGCTGGCCTGCTTCCCATCAAAGAATGGAGACTGAAAAACGGACATACACGGAATGTTTGATGACCAAGGGGCTGCGGGCAGGGCTGGAAACGTCATGTTTTAGCGCCAAGGAGTACAAAACTTGCACTACAAACGCATTTTGTACTCCAAAAGTTCGTCCCTCTGCCTTAATAAAAAACCGCTTCGCAGGCATTTGAACATTTTCACAGGTATCTGAGCAAATCACTGTCTCCATCCAGTAAGATCCAGATGTGATGTATTTACTGACTCGGACCAAGAAAACTGGTTTCGACTTGCATTTCCGCTCACACAATGGGCAAAGTTTTGTGCTCCCACAGAAAATGTAGACGTGGACACCACGCGCCTGAGAGCTGGCGCGCCCCGCGGCACCCGAGGCCCACCTGAACCATGGCCGCCAGTCGGAGCGTGTCCTTGCCGATATTACCCTTGCAGCCCTTGCAGCCGGCTCGGCCGGATTTGGCGTACTCGGCGCGGAACGGGAGATCGTCCTCCATCACTGCCGACAGAATCGCGCATCACTACAAAGCGTGCCCAGAGCAGCAGCCAGCAACCGCCACCAGGGCGCAAGGGGACCAGGTGTGACCTGCTCCCCAAAACGGGAAAGACCTCGGATTTCGGCAACTTTACTGTCGAATTCCGCAGTTTTTATCCGTTTCTTTTTCGGTTGGTAAAGAAATGTTAAATCTGCGTCTTCATGGAACGGGCCATGATACCATGGTCCCTCCTTGACTATGCTTCTGCTGGGTAGCCAGGCGCAAATCCAGAGGGGAAGGAAACCATGCGGCTCAAAGGCTTCTCCAGTGGGAGATAACATCTAATAAAAGTACACAAAATATGTCAAGAAAGTCATAACGGAAACAGAAGGAGACGGCCACCGACTCCCGAATGCAGGTATCCCTTCCGGTCCATTCTACCCTAGGTAGATTTCCAGAAACAATCCACTCTCTGTGGAATGTTTCCGGGTTATGGGTTCTGGACTATGGGTTATGATCCTTTGGGATAATAACCCATAGGAACAAGTTCAAATGTTGCAACAAATCATGACTTAATACATTCTCCTTCACTCAAGAAATGTTCATTAACTTATTAGCGCACCATTACATTCCATGTCCTGAGGGTAGTTCCCTGGCTTCGCCATCTTTCCATGAGTAATTGTCACTGTCAATGAAGCAGGGAACTCCTCTAATCCCCCTAGGAACACAGAACCCTCACTGTTAACCTTTACCACCACCAGTAGTCAAACCCAAGTCTTTTCATGTTCACTGCTCAAGTCCTTTAAAAGTGAGGCAGTGGTTTCACGGAACAGCAGCTATTTGCTTCATCTGGGTCTCCATCTTCCCTTATTTTTGACATCCTTCATTGTTAGATATTGCCATTTCATCCACATAGTGGGCTAAGTATATTCAGTTAAGAAGCAGTGTCATGCTGGGTTGTGTGTTTCCAATTCTGCAACCGTGGCACACAGTGTTGCCCACTAATGGCATCAGCTGGCTGCTGACAGTATTGCCTTTGGCCCACAGGTGAGTTGCATGGTTGCCAGATGCACAAACTGTAAAAGGTCTCATGATTTGTAGGTAAAAGTCTTCATGCCCGTTCACAATCTAATCAAATTTAGAAGCATATGAGTAATTTGGAACACTGTCTGAGGGATTTGGAAGACTGATGACAGATGAAGGGGGATCATTATTGAGGATACCTAATGATGCACAAGTTATGCATGTCCTCATCATATGCACAGAGTTGCAGCATGCAACCCCAGCTACCTCTGGCACTTGCACTGTGTGTGTCTATGGTATGTTGGGAAAACACACCTTTTTAGATGCATTCAACCCAAACATGTGTAAATGGGTAGCATTGGGTCAGTGTCCACACTGACCTGAGCTTGTTCCTGGACTTTGGTCCTGCCATCCAGACATTAATGCATACTGTGTACACACTTCTAACAGGGCATGAAAGCACTGTCTGAAATGGACAGGTGTGGTTCGTCCTGCTAAGATGGACAATCCACAGCGACACCAGAGAATTCAGCTGTTGATGTGGTGCACTCAGCCCTTACCATACCTGCGTACCATATGGCTACCTGCAAACCACACCACAATGCTCTGTTGCTCATAAGCACTGCCAGAAAACATAGGCAAACAGCAAAATTGGGTGCACATTATAAAATAATCCAGTGGTGAATGGTGGTACAGGATACAGGCCCCTAACGACCAGTCTCTGCCACAAATGTCATCAGGTGTATTGTTCAGTTCATAAGTGTTTGGACATCACAGAAAGTTACATGGTTTTTTATCATATTTGTTCTCTTTCTGGGACTATCTCTACTTACCTGGACACACTATCATTTACATAGCTTCCAAAATAAATGCTCTTGCAGCTGTCCAAATGCAATAAATCAGGCATGAAATGTGTAATGCAATTATGAGTCAGTGTTTGCAGGAAAATGTAAAAACAACAGCATATGTACTGGTTGCAATAAGGTCACTAAAAAATCTCAATACGTCAGCATACTGGCAGCTCATTCATAAAAAAACTGATGGCCAAAAAGGTTCATAAATGTCCTAAAAAGAATAAAAAGGACATAAAAATAAAAACAAGAAGAATAAAGAAAACAGGCAGTTTTTTATCACCAATTTGAAAACATGGTCACCTGGCACTAAATTTTGCAATTTTATTTTATTTTTATCATTGCATCATCCAAAATGTGCAAGATGCTAATATATATGCACATACACATATATCTGCATATATAGGTATATATCCAAGGCTCTCCCATCCCATTCTGCATAACTACACAGAAATTACATTGGCAGATCCAACCTATGCTATCCAATGAACATGGATGCAGAAATTAAGCTTCTTGCAGAAAAATAATGGCCTTCAGAAAATGTCTACTTGATCTATTTACAAGATACAGGTAGGAACTCAGCAGCCTTAAACACCTCCAACACACACCAAGGCTGATGATGCCATTTGTGAATGAGAACAGGAACAAGGGTAATATCACATGCAAAAAGTTGTCTGGTACACCTAAGGTCTTGGGGTAATCCTTTAGAAGCGCACGCCATAAACCAAGCACACTGAATGACACACATACGGCGTGCCTGGCAAAAGGAGACGTCAGCTGTTGCAAGAAACAACAACATTATGCACTGGAGCTCCAGGGTCGTGGATCACCTACTATTTGCTAACCTAACGTAACCTAACCTAAACTAACCTAACCTGCTGTGTAAAACAAGAGCGAATAGTAGGTGATCTACGACCTTGGAGCTCCAGTGCATAATGTTGTTTCTTGCAACAGCTGACGTCTCCTTTTGCCACGCGCGCCGTATATGTGTCATCCAGTGTGCTTGGTTTAGGGCGTGCACTTCTAAAGGATTGCCAGGTCTTGGTTTCAGCCATCCTGCCAAAACTTCGAGCATAACATGTGACACAATACCTGTGGCAGGTAATGCTAAAAAGGGCACAGACATAGGAAAATGAATGGAGCAACAATGTCATGAAAAGATGATAGACAAATCACACATTTAGGGACTAAGGAAACAAACAGAGTTTCCTCATCATTCAATATTAATTTTAGTTGCATGACATTGGTGACTTAGCCAGGATTTTTGTAAGGATATGATTCAAGGCTAAGTAAAATGGCTTAGTACTGATCTTATCAACTGATAACTGCAAACATGGGAGACTGACCCTACCAAATAGCATATTAGAGAATTTTGAAAACAGAAGTACATTGCCTTTTAATAAAGAACTGCTTTTTAAACAAATAATTTACAATAATGGCAATGTTATTGCATTACATCTCACAATCACTGGGACAGTGATGGATGTACACCACTACAAAATACACATAACACGGTTTAACCATATATTCTCGTACAAGCATAACCCGGCAGGAGTAATAACAAGCCAAGAACCAGGACCTACAACGCGAAACTCGCTTCAGCTTGCACCCGCCGCCAAACTTCAAAAGAAACCAAAAACGCATCAATGTACCTACCTGATCACTGGACACACCACTCTGCGTCAGTTCTGGAGTGCTGTACGCACAAAAAGCACCAAAATCCCACGAACCTGAATGATAAAATGTCTTGTGTTGCAAAACTGGCAAACACGACCCGCCGTCGATTCAGCCGCTCCACCACCCCGCGAGAATCGTGGCGCGATCGAAGGCTTCCACAGCGTGTTCGTTCGGGTCTTGGTAGCCGGCGCGCCAAAAATGAAGGAGTGGTACACCAGAGTCATCTATGAGCTATTGTTTCTACTACAATCTCTCGGTGAAGTGAAAGGGAGTAAAATGTGAAATCGACGGTATAAGACTGTTTGCAGTTAGTAAGGCCAAAACCATTTTTAGGCTTTATGCAGTACCACATGCAGCACTGATGTTATCCAAAATCGAAAGAGCTAAGAGCGTGCTTTGCGCGCTCTTACCTCTTTCGACCCGTTTTAGCGGGCGACATTTCAGACATGGCGGTCGCTCGGAAAAATTCAGATCGGGGTGCCAGTCAGTCCAAATTTCTGAACGTCCAGCGCCCCAACGCGCCAGCCGATCACGACACAAGTCGCGCCAGCCCACAAGGACACGGTCTGGTGCGCCGACTCGGCGAACAGATTGTGGTGCAGGTTTCGAAGGAATTCGTGGCGTATGGCGCGTGCCACGTGGCGCGAGCAGGACCTCTGCAGAATTCAGTTAATCACGGGTACGGGCCAAACGGCGGGTGCGGTTGACCCAAGACTTGGTGACAACATGGACCCCACTTGCGGGTGCGTGCTTTTATGGTCGGCACCCACGTGCGGTTTACGTGGCGATCCACAGGCACGTGTTTCGGTTTGGACTCTGGGGCTTCCCGCTGCCAGAAGCAATGATTTAGGCGGCTGAAATTTGGTGGTTAGATAGACCTGTGTTAGGGCTATCCAGCGCTACTTCATATGATGAGGAGGGTGCAACGGGTCACGCACAGCGCGTGCGCCTCTTTTATACCAGTGTTTCTGATGGGCCAATGGCCGGAACGCAAACGGCGCAGTTTGGTGCGATGATGGTTTGGAAACGCGGACAAGCAGATGGGCAATGAATTTCGATGAATTCAGGCCGAAACGGGGTGCAGCTTGCATGTGAAGCGCGTGGTGCCTAAACGATTAACATCCCTTCTTTATTGCTGCAAAACTACTACATGTGAGATGCTGAAAATTCAGGAGTACGTGATACGTGGCATTCGATACATGTGACCGTATTGCATGCCAATAGCTTCAGCCTGATGTGTGCGGGGCGCACTTGCTGAGGTGTACCCCTTTGCCATTTAGGCCTTTGGTTTGGGAACCGCTGATGCTGGAGGCGCCAAAGTTTGTGGTGGACTGCAGTCACAAACGCTGCCAAAGACAATCAAGATGCAGGGCATCAGTGGCAAGATGCTATCCATGTGAGCAAGGGTGCGGGAAGCGAGGGTCAGGGGGACCGCTGCTCCCAACTTTTTTGAAATTTAACATTGACCCTAAGCATGTTGACTGGAAAGAATTGACCCAAAATCCCTCTTTGCCCTCCCCCTTGTGAAATTCCCACGCCCCTACATGTGAGTGCTCAAGTTGTGAGATTTGGGATCCTCCGTTTGCGAAGTTTGTGATTACCTTCCTTAGAAGCTTTATCAAGATAAAGGTACCAAGCGGGTGTTCAGGTCTGTGTGCGATATAAAACTTCGATTTTGACTCCAAACCAACCGTGTGACGCGTTGTTTACCTCTAGTAATTATTCGAAGTTGAATAGGGCTACCGATAAATTATCGTAGAGCTGCGTTGCTATAAAGCAAGAGCTGCTCGAAATGTGCCGATCGGCGCGGGAAGGCTGGAAGCTGTCCGATGCCCCGAACGTCGGAAAAGAAATGCTGCAACGTGTTCAGAGGGTTCCAAAAATCCTTTTGACTATCATTTCTCTAGGAGCAATCGGGGCAGACTAGAATTCTTTATATACAAAGCTGAGTGTCCAGTACGTGCATCCTGAGAATGACCTGATTTGTTCACAGTCTTCGATTTTCACATCATTGGAGGGGATCGAAAAAAGCCAGTCTGCTGTAAGCCCTAGCGTGGGTGTATTTACCCGGGTACGGGGACATGTCCCCCTGTTTTTGGCCCCTGGTGCGGACGCCCGCTTTACGTCTCAGAAAAAAATGGTTTCGATGGAAAACTAAAAAAAAAATGTCTGTTAAACCCGATCCGTAATAAGTAACGAATACCGGGAGTTCCCCTTTTCTTTTTTTTGCTGAGGGGGCCTTTTAAAAGACGCACCCCCCACACATCGATTAACTACTCCTCGTGGACACGGCGCCCCGTACAGGTAAGTGCTCTCGTACAGGCCAGGTAACTCTGAAATGCCCGGCGCTCCATGCAGGCCATGCACCCCTCTCCTTGTGCAGATGAGACACCTCTAAAGAATTTGGCTTCCCTCGTAGACCAGACACGTCTAATATGGAGGCACCCTTACAGGCCAGGCGCCCCCCCCCCCTTCCAGTGCAGATTAGGCGACCCTCGGGGCCCGGCGACCTTGGAAAGCGAGGCGCCCCGTACACACAGGCACCCTTCGTATATTTGGCGCCCCTCTACAGAACAGGCGTCCGTACAGGATACCTCAAAGACCAGACACGTCTACGATACAGCCGCCGCTTGCGGACCAGGCGCGCCCGTACAGATCGGGCGTCCCTCGGGGGTTCGGCGCTCTTGGCGAGCGAGGCGCCTGGAACACATTAGGTGCCCCTCATATATTTGGTGCCCCTTTCTACTGGCCAGGCGCTCGTGCGAGACACCCTGCAGACCACACGCGTCTACGATGTGTGTGGTACTTACAGGTGCCCCTTTCAGGCCTGATGCCCCCGCCGCCCTCTGTAGATCAGGCGCCGCTCGTATATTTGGTGATCCGTCTGCAGACCAGGCGCTCGTACGGCACCAATGCCATTCTAAATGGACGGCGTCCCTGCTGGAGATCGGCGGACCCCCTCCCCCAGCAGGCTGGTGCCGTTGGAAGAGTGGACTCCCGCTTTTCGTCGCATTCCTACGCCTCTGAGCCCAGGGTGCCTGTGTGGAGGGAAGTTTTTTAATTTTTTAATTTTTATTTTTAGCCCATTTCTACAAGCCGGACCGTCCCTCAAGCACCCGGGTGCCTTGGCATCTTAAAGTCCCCATCTGGCAGAAGTCCAGAGGCGCTAAGATAGCTTAAGTGATCTTCTGACGGGTTAATGTGCTCCTCTGACAAGTCAAGATGCTGCTGCTCCAGCTCAGAGTGCCCTTTTGAAGCTTGGGGGTTCTCCTCTAGCGACTGATCTACACGGCCCCTGGCAAGTCGGAGTGCTCTTATAGGAGCTGTGGGACCCACAACTTCTACAAGGGCACTCCACACACGCAGTTTTGTACAATGCTAGAGTGCATACGACCAAACCTTTACTTTGTTCGGCGTTCGTGTGCGGCACAAATCTAAATACAGTGCTACACTCGGCGCCTCGAACAACATATCCGTCGGTTTTCCAGTCACAAGTTCCTTCTTCTCAAGCTCAAAACACGTAACCACATAGAGGCATGTGTATGACAGCCAGAGGCGTAGCCAGGATTTCTCCAGGGAAAAACCTCTTGGGACCGAAACACCTCGGACTTCGGTCATGCTATCTTCGAGTTCCGGATATTTTTTATTCATTTTTAATTCTGGCGCCTAAAGAAACGTGGAGTTTTTGGCCCAAGTCCCCTCCCCTCGGTGATCACGCCCTACTAACAGCCCATAGGGCAAGCAGGACAGCGGCCATAATAGGTACAGATCTGAGGGGAGGGGCGAAAGGGACGGTCGCCCCCCCCCCCAACCCTTGGGATTATGGAGCTCTTACCCGTCGAAGGCGGGTAAGAGCATGAAAACCTTTCACGAACGAATGTTGTCCGTGGATTCATTCAGAAACCCTGCCGAAAAAGCGCACATACAACATCATTCACCCCTTGAGACATGGGCGTGGTTTTCGGAAAATGATTGTGGGTGCCCAAAACGCATATGGGGACATCCAGACATTGCGTATCTGGGGGAAGGGTCGTGGCAGGCGTTTATGCCTTAAGTTCAGAGAAATGATTTTAAAAGGGTTTAATGGGAGGTAAATTACGGAAGGATGACCCGTAAATGATAGGTGGCTTCATGGCGGCGACTTCCTTAGAGATTATATGTGTTTTTCCAGTATCCCAAAAACGCACTCCGGGGAATTTTTAAGATTGGTTATGGATTACCATGTAAATGAAAGTGCATTTTGGTCATCTTAGACCAATATTTCATGCATTTTAGTTATTGTATCTATCGACAGTGATATCGGTAGGCAAAATGCATTGCACAGTATTAGAGGAAAGGGCCAATCGACGAATAGAAAAAACAAAGGTAAATCTTGGACGCATCCGATGCTTACTTAACACTCTGCCTTATTGTGCCAGACGCAGTTATAAGTGGCAGCGATGACTGTTTTGAAAAGAAACAGCACCAACGTATTTCGACCTTTTTACGTAATGCCTGCCTGCGGAGGAAATTCGTGGCACTGCAGCGGTACTTATCTGAATCCATGGTGGCCGCCTTCATAACTTCGATGTTCGTTAGCTGCTGTCGGCTTCGACATCGCTGAGGTTAACGATACGCTAACCCGATTCATCGGCGATTTAGTGTTGGGAAAGAAAATGGGGCAAATAAATTGAACTTGGGCTGGCAGCCAGCCGACTTACCTACCTCAGTGAAATATGAGCAAACGAGAATCCGTTGGTTAGAATGAATGGTAACTACACTTTGGTTCATAAAAATGTCCTCTTCAATCGTACTGGCACAGTTAAAAATCGCGGTATGAGTAGATACACTCCCTTGAATGGAAGACGTTTCTCCAGGACCCGATTTGACACAATGTTACCTGGAGGGTGCATGAAAAAGCAACTGGTGGACAGGGGTGTGGTTTCCTATCTCTTTGTGAGTGTCCTGGCACCCACAAAGTGGAAATGGGCATCCACAATACGACTTAGGCACCCACAACCTAAATATGTTTAAATGGTCAAGTATAGTTATATTCTCATGCCCATGACCTTAACCACCTGAAATCAGTTTTACCAGTAATAGTCGGAACTTATTTACGTCATTGTTATCCACTTTTGCTTTTCCCCACCACCCTCGAGGTAAAATTGTGTCGAGCTGGGTCCTGGAGCAAGGTCCTCCATCACAGAGAGTGCACCTACTCAGATCGTGATTTTTAATCGTACATGTGCGATTAAAGAGGACATTTTTATGAATCGAAGCCTAGGTACCATTCGTGCTTGCCAACTCGTTCTCGTTAGCTTGTATGTTACTGGGTTAAGTACACTGGCTGCCAGCCCAAGTTTTATCTGTTTACCCCAGTTTCTTTCACCACTGAAACCAACGATGAAGTGTGTAAGCGTATCGTTAGCCTCAGCGATGTCCAAGCTGACAGCAGCTGATGAACATCGGAGTTATGAAGGCGGCCGTCATGCATTCAGGCAAGTACCGCTGCAGTTCAACGAACTGAATTTCTCCCGCAGGTTTGCGTTACGTGAATAGATCGAAATACGTTGCTGTTTGTCAAAACAATGTCGCTGCCGTTTATAACTGCGTCTGGTACAGCAAAGCGCAGTGTTGGGCAAACATCGGGTACGTCCAAGGTTTACCTACGCATGTATTTTCTGCTCGCTGATTGGTTCCTTTCTCTAGCACCATGTTATTGTATTTTGAGTACCAACAGCATTGTCGATAAGCACAATAACTAGAATGCGTGAAATGTTGGTTTAAGATAACCAAAATGCATTTCTCAATCACATGATAACTCATAATCAATGGTAAATATTCCGCGGAGCGTGTTTCTAGGTAACGGAAAAACAGATGTATTCCCTTTAAGGATGTCGTTGCTATACAGCCATCCATGATTTACGTAACACATCCTTCTGCAATTTACCTCTCGTAATACCTTTTTAAATTCATTTTTCTGAACTTTAGGCATAAACGCCTGTCACGACCCCTTCCCCCTCCCTTCCCCCGCGCGCAGCATATGGATGTCCCCATATGCGCTTTGGGCACCCACAATGATTTTCCAAAAACCGCACCCGTGCTGGTGGGTGGTAATGGAGCAAATGAGTTCCGATCATTGTTTTCAAAGCTGATTTAGGTGGTTAACATCATGGGACTGAGAGTATAACTATCTTTTGATATTTAAACATAATTTAAGTTGTTGGTGCCCAAATCGTATTGTGGGTGCCCATTTCCACTTTGCGGGTGCCGGGGCACCCCCGAGATAGGGAACCACACCCCTGCCTTAAGATATTACATAGCGTTCTTAGATTTAAAAGAAGCTCCTGTAACATCGAGGAAACGACCATCATATAACTCACTGTGCCCCGTTCTTACCCGAGACTTACGTGCTTACCCGAGAAGTCACCCTGGTGACATTAAAAAGACATCTTTTTGTACATACCTCCATTCAAAACGCGTTCCTGTGACACAAAGGAAGCCTCTGCGATAGGGTACTGGCAACCTGTCGTTCAAAAGGCGCGACTGTGGCACCAAGAGTGTGTCCCCGTGATGGAGTATGGGCGCCCCGTTATCTAAAATGCGCCCCTTGTGATCCCAAAGAGCTACATCCGGAATGGGGTATGAGTGCCCTGTCGTTCAAAAGGCGCCCTTGACGCCAAGTAGGCGCCAGTATGATGGCTTATAGGCTGCGCTGTCGTTCAAAACGGTCTGCTGTAGTACCAAGAACGCGCCCATGTGATGGATGTAATTGCATACTGGCGCCCTGTTATTCAAAAGACGCATCTGAGCAACAAAGGCACCACGATGAAGAACCATACATCTGTTTCTTTAAAATGAGACCCTAGTAAAATCGAAGAGGAAACAAACGTGTAGTAATAGGCGTTCTGTTATCAAAATGGCCCCCATGTAACACAGAGACACAGAGCCAGACCTTACGTTCAAACTGGTGCTCGATCCAGTTTTTCATGGACGAACTTTGTCCGTTGATTCAAAGGCGTGTTGTCGTTAAAGACCGGACAAGTGACTTGTGACTTTATGCGCTCTGTAATAGGACATGGGCGACTTTCTGTTTAAAAGGAGGCCTGTAACATCGAGGAAGTGGCCGTGTATATATATATATATATATATATATATATATATATATATATATATATATATATATAATGCTAATTTGGGCATAATAATTATATTAAGCTAATTTGGGCGAATATATACATACGTATTACGCTAATTTGGGCTAATATATATATATATATATATATATATATATATATATATATATATATATGACCAAATATGATATCGGCTTTCAAGCCCGTACGAGTAAAAGGACCCCTTGAGGCGTTTTGACGCCTAAGAATCGAAATGAGTTTCTGGAATCTATGTTTTCCAGTCAACGCCCATAAGACCCATGTTAAATCTCTACAGCTTGGGGGGGGGGCACGTGCCCCTCCAAAGTGTATTAAAGTTCCATCCCTGGCTGCATGCACAGGTGGTTAGAACAAGGAGGGCTTGCGCTGAATCCTTTGCCGCGCAGGAACTGTCTCACTGCGAGGTTCCCCGACAGCATACAGAGCATGGCACGGCGCGCAGGCGAATGGATATCAATCACTGTGACCTCAGTGTACTCTCAGACGAAAAACTGACTCTGAATGCACATTGGCAATATCACATCGAAGGCAGATTGCGCGTTTGGGCATTTAATTGTGCCTTTTCAAACGGCCAAAGATGGAACATCATTATACGGCTGAAACAGCAATGCCATTTTGGCAACCTAAAACGCCAACATGAAGTCACTCTTAGAAGACTAATAAACACTGCCCGTGGTTTGGAAAGGGCAGAAAAGGTTCACATGAAGAGGGTCGAAAGCATGCAGCGCAATTCTGTAATGTGGACCAGTGGACTCTGCCGTCTGAAAGGTGTTCTACTTGAGCACTGCAGCGTCTTTCGAAGAGACTGTGATACCAGAAGACGCCTCGTGTACTTTCAAATCGGAAGGCTGCCGGCCCGGCGCATGCAGAGTGGCCTGATGTTCCTCCGAAATGTTCACAGCCAGGCCAATGATTCTTTTCCTCTTCTGGGGCGTTTACCTCGGGCTGCCCCTTTGCGGATGCTGCGAGCTAAAATTTTATTTCGTGTCCCGCATGCTTGTGTGAGCAGAATATGACCGGGATTGTTTTGCGCAGTGTCTGAAATTTGTAATCAGCTTCTAGATAAAAAAGAGATGTGGATTTAGACCAATGGCGCCGTGCACTGATTTATTTAAGACACAATATCGCACACGCACTCGCTGCCGGTAATTAGATCTATCGTCACAGTTTCATCGCATTAGCCTCTTACCTTTAGGCAGTACCTTGCTGCATTCAGATCTTTTAAACGTACTAGTGTTTGTTGGTCTACTTCTTATCCTATCTTTATCGGCACACTGACTATTTACATGTCGTACCTGTGTACCTAATTCGAAGTAAACTGATGCATGACTTTATCGGCGACTGGGCTCATACACGTAGGTAAAAATATCCGAACTAAAGAAAACAAAGCTAAACGCGTCAAATTCTTCATACATTACATCCAACTTATCAGAACCGTATCAACTAATCGAGTCCCACCCGACGCGAAAGCCAGCTGTTCCGCCGTTGATTACGCTTCGGGAACGAACGGAGCCTCGGCGTGTACGAAATGTTACCAAGAGCTCAGCAAGTGCGTCGTGTCCTACCCATCCCCCCCCCTCCCCCGACCTCCCCTCCCAGGAGGCCCAAAGCCAGAGAAAGCCCTGATGCCCCGACGGCGCCGGAGGGTTTTCGGAATTTCGAGCCACCGGTGTGAGCGAATGACACCTGGAGCTGGCTCGGGTTACTGGGCATGGGAAAGGGAGGCCGCTGAGATGGCTGGATAAAATCCTGTGACTTTTAACGACAATGAAGAAATCCCAGGGAGTTGGACACCTCGCTGTTGGGCGTAAGCTCTTCAGACTTTCTTCAGCGGAACATTCGTGCCGGACCCGCTCGCCACTGTGCTATCACTGTAGCTGGCCATTTCTTCTTTCCGTCTCTTCATGTCTCTGCTCTGTCCCTTCAGTTAGCCATGTCCCTACCTTCGTCCTCACACGGCTGATGCATACTGGAACGAATGGAATCTGTTTTCATGTCACGAGTTATTTGTGCAACAGTCAATGGAAGATAGGTTTCATAACAAATTTGTGATTTCAGTTTGTGTTCTTCTTCAGATAGAGAAAGACGCGTTTGAAAAACAATGGCTGATATCATGAAAGAAAAAAAATTCGATTAAGGTCCGGAAAAAGGCGGAACCGCCAACAACCTATGCCGACTCTCAAAACCAGACCACGACACGGTCTAGTCATGTCAATAGCCATGAGAAAGCAGCAGCTTGTTTCATTCCATTTCCACCAAAATAGTTACAGCTGACGCTGCCGAACATCCCTATAATCCATTAGCAATATTCCGTGTCTCCCGAATGGCCGAGTGACGGAATTTAACACAGGGCCAATGAGAAATGTTCGCCAGCTGACGCCGAACGACGGAATGCGCCAGACGGTGCGCTGGACTTTTCGGCGCCGAACCGAAGAGCACGAGCTCAACTTTTCGGATGTTCGACGGCAAGCACCTGTTGTGACAGAAGCTCGTTGGATTATGTCCAATTTGCAACTGGACAACGAAGGAAGTATTCTTGTCACGAATCTCGTTATTTTAATTGGTATTTTGGAAGATCATGGCCGCAGGATGTTGAATAATGTTGTAATCAACTGGACAGCCAGACATCCAAACAGCCCGACAAAATCTCTCAACGCAAGCTACGCCTCCACACAGTTTGATGTGGTTCACAACGTTTGCATCTGCGTGTTATCACGACACAGCGAGTTTAGAATAATTTCAGGAAAAACTCAATTTTGGTATTTGGCTGGCCACGGAAACACCATTTGATTTTCTGGCTCGCTATTGTTGGCATTTAACGTGGTTTTTGCGAGATGCTGCTCTTCTTTTAGGCAGCTGTCAATACCGAAGGGTCTACATAAATTTAATGCCGTCATCGTCATTGCAGCGCAAATCAGTACGTAGCAATGCAACTGACAAGACATCAGAAGACACTCGTCTTGATGGCAAGACAAAACACGTGACGGTATGACCATGCAATCGTGCTCCGAGTGACCGAATCGAGTTTTACATTTTTTTGTTGTCTTTTTTGTGCTTTATATGGGTACCAAGCATTTCCCTTTCCTTTACGATCCTTCACCATTCACCATTCAGCTTGAGTCCTTACATCGAACGCAGCGCCGGAACGACCGCAGTGATCTGCACTGGACCTTTTTCCTAGCATTGCCCTTACCTTCTTGTCAACAGAGCGCATTAGATAATATATACTATAATAATAATGCGCATAAGAGGAGCGCATTACCGAATTGTATGCTCGGCTGGGCACCTGCTGTCAAAGCCTCACCCTCTATTCGCATGCTCAGTCCTGACTACTAATACCACTTTCATGGTGTTGAAGTTTTTTTCTTTTTCCCCATCACGTATTTTTTTCGCGTGCGTAATAGCACTGGTTCAAAGAGGAGGCACATGTATATTAAATTAAGTGAACTCAAATGAAGTAACGTTCACCAACTGGTGCAAAGCTACATTCTTGCATGTTATGATTTCCTGGAACAGTGCCCAAATATGCACAACATTTAGAATTAGTTCACTTGTTTATTAAACATTTTGCTAAGCCAAACAAAGGAACTGCTTCTTTTGTTGTCATTCTCTATAAATGTCACACAAATCCTTTCGGTACGTCGAAAGGACCAGTGGACCGCGACTTGAAATTCGACGCGTAATTTCCGTTGTTCGGCCATTTGGCGAGACGACAAATGTTGCCAGTGGACGCCCGGCTTAAAGGAGGGGCCCAGCCGTGGAGAAAAATGATGAAATGAACTATGAGCCTTTCAATAAATCAAACGTTTACATCACAAACGTTTTTTCTTCTAACCCCGTAGTATATCTACAGGTAATATACATGCATATATATATATACATATACATATAGGTAATAACCACTCTTTCTTGCTTTTTAGTGCACGAAAGTAAGTATTGACCTCCAAACATGTAGAAAAACAGCCTTTGTAGCCGAAGGCATCCTGGGAGCCCTGAGTCATGCGCTGGACCCGCCACCGAAAGAGCCGATCAGCTGGAGAAATGGCGTCAAGTGCACGGCGGTGTGCCAGTTCCCGCGGCAGTCAGCGCGTGCGGCCTGCGGTTGCCTTTATTGCGACCGGAGTCGCCGCGCGCCTCAAGTCGTTCTCCTATAATGTGGAAACTCTGGGTTACCTGCTGGTGTAGGTATCCTGCGCTGCGCCGCCGCCGACTGGCGGCTGCGGCGGCCGGCGCGGCGGGAGGCGTGGCTGGCGGCGGCACGGAGGGGAGCCGCCACTCCGCTGGGTAAGGCTGGGGTCTGGACGCCGGCCGGGGTCCGACAGGCGGGAGAGGGGTAACTGCCGCGGGCTCGGGAGCCCCACAGCCTGAGTGAACCGGCACACGAAGCCCGGACGACGCGGGATTCCTGTGGAGGTCGCTCTCCGCTCGACGTTCACACGTCGCTCTCCCGAGGGGAGCGGACTACGGTCACTTGTCACGAGAACACGGCCAGCACGACCGCCAAACCAGGTGGGGTCGAAAACCGCAGACAGTAACCTCAGCGTCCCGTTTGGACTGCAGACCCTCTCTCTCTGCTCTGTCGGCCGCGGAAGGAGGCGTATGTGACGCAGTCACGTGCTGACCGGACAATGAACGGGAATTCTGCCAGAGGAAGTGATATTCGGTAGCGTGGGAGAGGGCTGATACAGATTGGGGTGCCGGTGAAACGGTCCCGACTAAGAATGTTTCGGTGGGTATTTCACGAACAAGCGGCTCCTGCTGCCACTGGCATGGCATCATCCAGCCTTAAGCGCGAGGTGGATGATCTGTTGCGAATAAATGAATCTGAAATGCGCGCTTTGTCACGTGCCGCAAGAAGCAGAGTCAAAAGAGGACCGTATTGCGCTGTGTTTCGGCACTTCTTATTTGTCCTCTGTTCGTGTAAATATGTTCCCACGATTCAATACTGGGGATCAAACGTTGACTTTTTACTTCGACTCGCATCGTCTGCTTTCGGGTATCTAGAATCTGCGCATGCTCAAGCGACTTTCAACTCGAATTGGTGTCCGGAGCCAACGTGTGGAATTATTATGACGGACTGGCAACGTTCGGGCTTTCGACTACCCATGCCGGAAAGCCTACATCTTCTGTTTCATTTCGATTGTCCAGGTCATTAATTACATTTTCACAATAATTGTTTCCTCTCAGCGGCATTTCTGTTGCTGGGCTCCATCTTCAGCTGTTTTTTTGTAAAGTGGTGTTCTGGCGTGCTGCTATTCGCCGTCCTGCCCAATTGGCGACACCAGCAGGAATGACGTCACTCGCGGTCAGTCCGCCTCCGGTAGTGGGTGGGGCCAGCGCCGAATGGATGGCGTCATACGTCCGGAGGCTCTGTTCAGGGTGTCCCAGTCACCATGTTTTTTTAAGATCGGGTGTGTATAAGAAAACCCTTATTTTTGACAGATTCTGACCGAACTCTTTCCGTAAGTCAGCGCTTACGCTGGAATGGTCATATGCGAAGCCTTATCAACGTTCAGTCATAATCATGGAAATTATCCCCCGTCAGAAAAAGGATACGTGGGACAGTATAAGCATGGTCTTGTCCAAGGAATTCTGGTTGGGGGGCAGGTCTTCTGGCCTGGTATTCTAGTAGCAGTTACCTACTGCGGTGGAGTAGAAATGAAATGACGAAAAATCCGCATATATCTTAATGTAGCCTCTGGGAGCAACATTTTTTTCGTTTAGAGTGGTTCGTTACCGGCCTTTTTCAACCCATGCCTTTTTGCCTTGAAAACGATCGTTTTTCAACTGCTAGCCTTTTCATGAGCCACAACCTAGTTTAAACCACAACATCCCATTCTTTTAACCCCAGCTAGTTCAAAGGTGGCCTTGCATTTTGTCCCAGATAGCCTCATGGTGGCCTTTAGATGCAATTTTCGGGTTTCGGGCCATGCAGGGTCAAATATCAGGCCATTTTGCATTTTAGTGAGCTTTAAGTATATCGGGTTGGTGTGGTTAAAACGAGCTATTCCTCATGACAAGGCAAGTAGTTGGGGAAAACGGTCATATTCAAGGCAAAAACACATTAGTTAAAAATGCAAATTCTTTGGAAATAGACCACATACAAGTTGGGCAGTCCTGTCTTACGGGGTATAGATGCATAAAAGATAATTATGTTTTGAACAGTTTATAGCCCCAGATATTATGAATCGTTAGACGGTTAATGGAATCGTGAGGCGACTAGGTTACGGTTTTATTCACCGCCTGTTTCAAGCCCGTCTCGGGTTCGTCGTCAGGTGGCACAGGGCACTGAGCAGAACAGGTCACGACAAATGTGACCTGTTTGTTTATTGTGACCTGTTGTGCTCAGTACCCCGTACCATCTGACGACGAACCTGAGACGGGTTTGAAAATAATTTTGATTAAAACCATAACCTGGTCGCCTCACGATTCCATTAAACATCTAACAAAAGATGATTTTTTTAGACCCCGTTTTTCCTTTTCCTCTAACCTGCTATCTGCAGCGTCCTGTCTCCCTCATATTGCGACCGCATTGTTCTGGGCGGTTTTCGGTGTTAAATAGTGTTTGTGTTAAATGTTTTCGGTGATAAATAGTCGTTTACTTCCACTACCAATGGCGATTCAAGTGTACGAAAAATTCCATTGATGAATCATTTTTGCAGTGGCTCCGCATTCGGAAAAATCCTACGTTTTCACAGAAAATGATGTATTTATCGTACCAACATACATATTTATATCGTTTGGTTATTTTTCTGGCATAAACAACCCTATGTTTGTATATACAAGCGTTGTTGAAAAGTCGACGGACGAGCATTTTAGCAGTGACTTCGCATTTGAAAAAAAATGTTACGTCTCCACAGAACACCCTGTATTGGATTTTATAACTTCGATCATTCTAGCTGTGCCTCCCCTCACAGCTATCCAGTTTTCCCTTGATTTGGGGGGTGGCATCTGCACTGCGTGAGCAGAGCCCCCCCCCCTTTAACATGTTAAACGAGCCCCTAATAGTTTTTTTCCTCTAGTCTTTTTTCCTTTAGTCTCCTAAGTTAGGTTAACTTAGGAGACTCAGAACACCATATCGAGCCGGCCTCGAAGCTGAAGGACGAGCATTCGCGAGACGCCAATTAACTCCGTCGAGCCAGCGCCGCCGGATCGGTCAGGAGAGGGCGGACGGACATGAGTGGAAAAGGCGAACTTTGTGAAACGAATGTGCACTGAAAATCGTCGAGCAGCAGAGACATGATGTGTCTGTCAACTCTGACCTCGTTTTGGCCTGCACTTCGTGGGCCAACTGTACCGTGTTAACACCGTGCAGTGGGCTTTGCGCAGTAAATCCTTGGTTTCGGTGCCACCTCTCAGCACACCAAAAATTACTGAAATCGCAGGGGTCTTCAAAATCAGTCCGTTATGCCACCGTGTCTAAGTCAATGGGAAGTAAAATATTTGGTGAAAAGCAGCTATACAGACGGCGATACGTCAACAAGAGCCAGGGTAGGATCCAGCGCACATTTTTTGTGTCAGTGAAATCAATGAAATTTATCAATCAAATGAAACCAAAGGGAATCAATCAATCATTTCAAGATTTTGTTTGACTAGATTTCGGCACTAACTTGTGCCGTTGCATTTCTGTTTTGCTTTCGCATGTTTTTTATGCACGCATGCATTTCTGTGGAAACTAGTGCACTTCGTTCATTCACCTGACACGTTTTAGGCGATTTTAAAGGGCGCATAATTGGACTGAGAGTGGTCTGAGAGTTGGCTGAGCGTGGATTATTTTGACAGACACTAGGCCCTAGGCCTTTCGCAACGACCGCAAAATGCCCTAAGAGAGCTTGCGCACTGCACCATGACCGAACGTCCAGATTCTGGGAAGGACGGGAGAATGTAGATCGCCACCATTCAGTGGTCCTAACATTAGGCTAATGGCAATGACTTAAAAGAAACGGTATGCGATCTTATTCAGACTCCAATAATTTTCAAAAATTTCCAGTCATGGCTTGCGCAAGCTTGTTTGTTGACGTTCTTTCTGTTTCTAGGGCCCTTTTGACAAATTTGTCGTTTTTTGCATCCAGTTTCTCCCTTCTACAGAATCGGAAACAACACAACCGAGGCTGAATGATTATACAAACATGGCACTCCTGGTCTTGTTCGTCCTTTTAAACGTCAAGCCAACAAAACATCATGGTCAGCTTCTCTCGCTGCTCCCTGACGCCTGATACAGAAAGGGGTGACATTGTCTGAGGAGAACGTCATGAAAAAATCGAAAGCCGGAAGGAACAGGCGGCCATTCATCGCATCTGACGACACGCGAATGGCCAAGAGCGCCATGACGCGGTGGCAAACCGCCAGCTGAGAAACTGCCCGGCCATCACACACAAATCATACTGCCGAGCACGTGCAGGCTTCAGAGAGGAAGACTCCCCTGTTGCACTCGAGGAGCGTCGTAAAAAACCGTAGGCACGAGGCCTGCGCGCCTCGTCACAAAGCGCCGCTGCTCTTTGAACTATTAATGATCTCATTCTACCTCGGCGTTTCGGACGGGCGTTCATTTCTCCCTGGATCCGCTCGGACAGTCGCGTAGTTTCAACCACCTTCACCGCTCAGCGCCGCAGTCAGCACGTGCATTCTCCTCGGACTTCGAAGCACCGCCGACGCGGCAGGCCGCCTGCCACCGCACCGCTCATCGGTCGCAAGGGTGGCCGCACCGGCCGTGCGTCACGCGGGGGTGGCGGGGAGAAATCGCGGGTCGCCGGCGCGCCGCGTTGCACCACTGCGGCGCGCCGGCGGTCAAGGGTGGCCGGGGCCGCTGGGAACCCGACACGCCCGGCGGCCGGCGCCGCGGCGACGGTATAAAGCGGCCGCCGCCCGCTGTCCGTCACGAGTCGCCTGTCCACAGCACCGCCGGCCACCCTTCAGGAGAGCGATGAAGTTGGTACGTCGGACGCGCTCGGCGGCGGCAGGCCTCTGGTCTGGAAAACGGGCTTAATTGGTCCACCTCACCGCGGCAGCATGCGTGGCTTTCTTGTCTGAGAAAGTGGCACGTTAACTCCGCCGGAATGACTTCTCGAGTCATTTTGAACTCATGCTCGGTCGTCGGGCAGGGGCGTTCTTTTCGCGGGCGGATATCGTTCAATCAACTTGGTTGTCTCGACTCTGAAAGACGCCCACTGCCACCGCTCGCCTCGTGGTCGACAATGTCCGAACGTATTGCCCTCCACCTCTGCTTCCCCAGCTGATCGTGGCCTGTCTCGCTGCGCTGGCGGCCGCCGACGGCTCGGCCCCAGACGACGCGCACCAGCCGCCGGCCGAGCACGCCGGCACCGCCCGCCCGGCCGGCCACGCCGTCCGCCCGGCCGCCCACTACGCCATCGTCAGCCAGGAGCACGTGCAGCCCGGCGACGGCAGCTTCCAGTCGAGCTTCCAGACCGAGAACGGCATCTACCGCGCCGACAGCGGCAGCCCGACGGGCGGCCGCGGCGAGTCCGAGTATGGGCCGGCCGGCGGCTACGTCCACCAGGGCAGCTGGAGCTACACCGACGACTACGGCCAGCCGGTCAAGGTCGACTTCGTGGCCGACGAGAACGGCTACCGGCCCAACAGCGACATCCTGCCGACCCCCGTGCCGACCCAGTACCCGCTGCCGGTGGTGCCGCAGGTGTACCAGGGCGAACAGAGCTACGGCCCCGCTCCGGCCAGTTACAAGGCCCCTGCTCCTGCCAGCTACAAGGCTTCTGCCCCTGCCAGCTACAAGGCCCCTGCCCCTGCCAGTTACAAGGCCCCTGCCCCTGCCAGTTACGAGGTTTCTGGCCCTGCCAGTCACAAGGCCCCTGCCCCTGCCAGTTACAGGGCCCCTGCATACAAGGCCAACCTGCCAGTTACGAGGCTCCTGCCCCTGCCAGCTACGAGGCTCCTGTCCCTGCCAGCTACAAGGCTACCGTCTCCAGGAGGCATCGGGGTCCTGTCCGTGCCAATTACAGGGCTGCCGCTACTGCGAGCTACCAGGCTCCTGCTCCTGCCCCCAAGAGGCACCAGGCCCCTGCTCCTGCCAGCTATAAGGCTCCTGTGGCCGCTTCCCGTGGCTACGATGCTCCTGTTGCTGCTGCAGATGCCCAGGTTGCTGACAGCTACGGTGCTCCCGAGGAAGCGCGTGTTTCTGACAGCTATGGCGCTCCGAAAGGTCGTCGCTACAACTGACAGGACGACGTGTTTGCGACGTCGGCAGTGGCTGCCTCGTGCTTATTGTATCTATGATGGTGTGAGTGAATAAAGGCAAATACCTGCAGCTGTGATGAGAAGCGTGGAATACAGCATGGCGATTTTAATTAGAATCGAGCACGTCGAACTCATTCCAGAACAATGGTAAAACGCGGTGTAACTGAGGAGCGCGGAAAAAGCTTAACATGCCAGCGTGAAGCGCATGCGGAAGAAACAGAGATGAACTCGGTCACGTAACCATATATTTTGATAAGAAAGAGGTTTTGAGGCACTAATATCTGAAGCTAATACTAAATGGCTAAGCCTTGGTTATGTACTTCGATTCAGAAAAACCACGGCTGAAAATTAAAAGGACGTGAGTTTCTTGCGTTAAGGCACTAGATTTTTCAGATAGGTACTTACTGCTCCCTATAATTATGGAGGGCATCTTGAGCGGAGACATACACATTACTCATCTTGGACAAACAAACAAAAAAAAACGCAAAAAACCTGCGGTGAAAATGCGACAAATAACCTGTGCGTCTACATGAAGTAACTTCAGTAGCAGGCGTATTTGGTGCTTCAGCATCACAGCACAGTTAGCGCACGTACTTGCAGGCCACCACCGCAAACGTAACAGGGCAATTATCAGACGCCAATGACTGGCCGTTACCACATCATGCGATTATCCCTCGCCGGATGTGAGGATGTTCACCCACGCTCTGGACAGGACGTGGTTACCACCCCATTCCCGTGACGCTCCCAATGGAGACAGCACGATGCGATAAAAACGAGCGTGTAGCACACTTCTTCCCCATTGGAATGTCACCCATATTGGCTCTTCCAGTTCAAACAGTGACCTCTTAGATTACTGCGAAACACGATGTCACGGTAGTTCGCCGTTTCCGCTTCATCACAATTGTACAGTAAAACGGACTTCAAACCACATATTTTTTTAGCGAATTGGTCTTAGAACCCATCTATCGCTGTTGCCGAGGGCTGTTTCGTTCTTCGGGTCAAGGTCATGTCATTGGAAAGTCTAACATCGTTGTCATCTTCTATGACGCTGCTAGTGCCCCCAAAAATCATGCTCTGTGACCACAGACTAATTTTGATTACCAATAAGGGTAAAAATACTTGGCGCTACTGAAAGCAGCGTCACAAATTACCCTCAGACCGCCTCAACCCGGCACCGCCCGACGTGCTTTCGTACCCGCGACCGCCTGGGGATGTCAAAAAGTAAACCTCCTGTTATCTCAGGATCTGACCGTCAGATCTGAACTGGTCTGCCACCAATCGATAGCATAGCTCTGAGTCGTAAGATTCAGCAAATACTACGTTAGCCCTGGCCACGTGACTGATGACGCCACAGGTCACGTAAAATGCATAATACGTCAGAAAAACTGACATCGGTTTATACATCATATCATCAGCAATACTGATCTTAGAGCCTTCAACTGGATATCAAACAAAAGGTCACGATTTTCTGTATCAGAAGCATGCAAAAATGTCAAAAAATGTCCAGTCAAGGTCAACCTAGGTCAGATGAAATACTGGTCTTACCTTATATGCCAAAGATCGACACTTACTCGCAGCCGCTTTGATACACGTAACAAAAAGGACGGATGTGAAACCTTCTGATGAAAAGTTCTGCATTGCCGGCTTTTCATCCAGTCAAGGTTAGTCTAGGTCCGATCAGATAAGGCTGCATTACTCTTCCTGTCGAAGAGCAATAGTTACTCGCTGGGATTCTTAACTGCGTCTCGTACAGAACTGCAATGACATCTCGTGATAATTAAATCCGCGCCGTCTGTTCTTTACCGGGTCAAGGTCAAGCCAGGTCTGAACAAATAGCCATTTTTCTTTTTCCGACTAGCAGCAATAATTGTCGTCTGCTGCTGCTGGACTACCTTTCACAGACAAAGTTTCTTCCCTTCCGTTTTGACATCTGTGACGTAACTTGACATGACCTCACGTTGCGTTTGGTGAACAGTGCTAAGAGACGCGTATATATATATATATATATATATATATATATATATGTATGTGTATATACTATCGTCTGGCGAAGGTTAACGTGATCGGAACTAAGAGGAGCAGAAACGGGGGTCGCGGCCCTCCGTCTCAACTTCAAGAGAACGTTCTTCGTCGATTTAATCCGGATGTTTCGCTCAAACGATAGCTAGTAAGACAGGCGGGCCAGCCTGACCGTCTGCTGGCGCGTCACCAACTGACCCCCGGCCGGAAGTCCAGCGTCGAAGCGATTCCACCCCGCCTTGTCGGGCGGACCGGCGCTCTGACCAGCTGCCCCACCGACCACGGCCAGCTGCCGGTCACAGGCCAGTCGGCCGGCGGAACGGGCGCCAGTCGTCATCTCGGGGCGAGGTCGACCGAAATGCCGCAGCCGCGGGAACCGTATCCGCCGAAGCCATCGGATCCCGACCGGCCAGCGCTTGGCGGGAGCGGCGGCGGCGGCAGAGGTGGTAGCGGGAGCCGCTGCGGTCGTGGCGTCGGCGGCGTCGGTGGCGTCGGTAATGACGGCGGCGTCGGTGGCGTCGGCGGTGCTGGTAGCGGCTGCGTCGATGGAGCTGGTGGCAGCGGCGGAGGGGGCAGCCACGTTGTCCGTGTTGGGGGTCGCGGCAGCGGAGGCGGCGGCGGCGGCGGCGGCGGCGGCGGGGAACGGCCGCACGACCGGAGACGGCCACATCCCGGTCAGAAGATTCTCCAGCGCGTTGGGCAGGAGGCAGCGCAGCGCGGCCACGTGCCGGGCGAGCTGCGCCAGCCTGGCTGGGCTCGGCTCGCGCAGCACGTTCAGCGGCGGCCACAGGAAGCAGTCGAGCCGGCCGCCCGCCACGCCGGCCTCCAGCATGTCCAGCACGGCCATCAGCGAGTCCAGCGTGTCGTCCCAGACGGCCGGCGCGCGCCGCTCGCACAGCCAGAACACGCTCGTCTTGAGCAGGTACGAGCTGACCAGCTCGACGGCTGGGCCGCAGCCGCGCCGCACCAGCTTCAGCAGCATCAGACAGAAGCGCGGCCGCGGCGGCAGCGCGCGCGCCAGCAGCGCCTCCGGCCGCGAGAACGAGAGCCGCCACAGCTGCCGGTCGGCCAGCAGCGGGCCCACGGCCACCAGGTGCACGCGGCCGGCCAGGCTCGCCAGCAGCGGCGGCGGTGGCCAGCCGGCCGGCCGCCGCCGCCGGCGCAGCGCGGCCAGCCAGCCGTCGAAGGCCGCCAGCCGCAGGCAGGCCACGTAGTCCTCGGGCGGGCGGCCGTCGCGGCCGGGCCGGGTCACGGCCGGCCCACTGACCGCCGCCGGCTCGCCGCCCAGCCGGCCGACAGCGGCCGCCAGCGCCAAGCGCGCGCGCTCGGCGGCCAGCGGCAGCGGCGCGCCGTGGCGGCACAGCGCCGAGCGGCGACGCAGCACGAGGAAGTAGCCGGCGTGTTCCGGGCTCTGCACGGCCAGCAGCTCGCCGGCCGGCCCGGCGCCGGAGTCCGCGCGCGCCACCGCCGTGGCCGTGCCCAGTTCCAGCATGTAGTCGCTGTCGGAGCGCAGCTCGTACTTCATCGCGTGCACCGTGATCCAGGCGAAGCGGTCGGCGACGCTGCCCGATATCTCGGCGTCGCGCACGTGCAGGCGGACGTCGCAGTGCGCGCAGTCGACGGCCGCGCTCTCGACGTTCAGCCGGCTCAGCTCGCCGTTTAGCTCGTTGCGGATGGCCGGACAGCGCCATTGCTGCTCGCGCACCAGATGCGGAGGCAGCAATTCGCCCGCGCCGGCTGACGCCGCCGGCGCGTACAGACGCTCGCAGAGCCAGCGCAGCTTGGCGACGCTCGGTGGCCGCAGCGGACGGTGTTCCTGCACCAAAGCAAGCCGCCAACGGATCCAGCGCGAGTAGCCCGCAGACCGTCCGAGACGCACTACCTCGAGGTTAGTCAACTGCGGAGACTGGCTGACCTCGTACGGTGAAAGCCCTGCAGAGTTCTGTAGCTCTTCTTCGCTCACAGTCGGCGTGAAGTCCGCAGACTCGGCAGGCCGTGACTGATCGGAACATGGCTGCAGTCCGGGCGGGACACGGCTCGGACCGTCGATGGCAGCGAGAGAGGCCGCCTCCATCGCCGGCGGCACCGCGTCGTCGTTCGATGGCGTTTGACCCGCGCCCGGCTGTAGCGCCTCGGGCGGAGAAGTTCCGAGACCTCTCTGAACCCCGCTGCTCGGCGCCGTTTGTTCTGTCCTCTGTCTGGCGTTGCTGTCAAGTATCGGCACTCGACGCTCGCTTTCGGCTGGCTAATCCATGCCCTGTGGCAGTGGCATCAGCTTCAGTCTGTGGTCTGAACGATGTGGTCATCGCGTTCGAATCGGTCGAAGAACATACACGCGACCACCACAGTCCAATGCCCGACACCGAGACCGAAAAAAACAGCAAATGTGAAAAACAAAGGCAACGTCACATAGCTCAAGGTCTCGCGCATTTAGCAGTGCGATTCGCGGCTAAGTGTCTGTCGAAGGTCGAGCCGAGCGGACGCCGGTCGAGGCGCGGACAAAACGTTCGAACTGGCGGCGATCCAGGCGCACCATGGCAGGCACGGCGACGCCATGTTTCGTGGACTGAGTACGCTGCCGGGCACACCACCAACACTTTCAGGCTCCAGGTGGCGGCAAAGATGCCTGGTCTTGTCTGTCGACTGCTAATAAATACGGACTAAAGTATACCAATAAAAAATCACTAGAAATGATGGCCAATATTATGGCATACGAAGGCTTCACACGAGAAACTGAAAAGTTCCTTTTGTTTTAGATGGCCCACAAAAATGCCATGTGGGGATAAGGACTTTGATAACCAGACATATGCAAGGTTTATGGCATACGGCGTCATATACTGTCCCGCGACGGACTCGGTTGTACAGCTCCGCATCAGCCAGGCCAAGAAGGCAAGGCTTTTTCAACTGTTCGGCACAAATAATATTTACTATTTCCATGCTATTGTCGCGCAATGCAACATCACGGAGACTGTGCTAAATTCTTCAACATTGGTAGGGACGTCGCGTAACTGGTCCGCGGACCGCTACGCCCATGTTTTGACGCGCTCGAATCTGTCACCGGTGGCCTCACGGTTCGTTGGTACAGCGAATCATCGGCTTCCTTTGCCCTCGTTCATCTGGCTCTTGCCTTTACGCATTGGGCTCGTAAGACAAGCAGCTGATTCTAAGGATGATCTGTACTGTGCCACACGACAGGGGGTAACTCTGCACATCTTTGGTATGAAGTTTTCCATGCCAAAGGAAATTATTGGTATGGAATTCCAAACCAATATCCTGAACCATAAAGAACTATAAGACCATTACATATGCCACATTTAGGGTTCAAAAAATATTTTTCTGCGCCAAAATTTAGCCCAGTTGAATTTACCTGCAATTTCGGCCCATACCAAAACGAGACCCATGACACACGGTCAACGAACATAAAAGGGAAGCGACGAAGTGGAAAGGCATGTTGAGAAATTCAGGTAGTCCAAACCCGAGACCCTCAATTCACAGCGAACAGATCACCCGGCGACCACACATCGCGTACACCTCCACTCATTGTTCACGTGGCGAATTACAAAATGACGGCAAAAAATCCACTTCATCTTCACTGGGCATATTCCGTCAGCATTTAAACATGACCCGGATTTTTAGGATCTGCGCTAGTTTCAAGAACAGGCACGGACGCACCAAATGCACTTACGTGTGTTGCTCTGAATGCATCTCTACGAAACCGACACGGAATTTAAGGCAACTCTCACCTCTAAGCATGACTGGCGATCCCGTGAGGGCTGGACGGGGTCCGGATCCTCCCAATATTCAGGGATTTCATCATTATGCCTATGGCAATGTTTGGAAAGAGGCCGACTGAAATCCAACGTGGACTCCCGACCCCAATAATTTTCGGAAATCTCCGGCCATGCCTCCAGGCACTGACGATCCACAGACCAGCGAGGTGAAACAATGGGACGGAGGTCAGGAGTGCGAGAAAAGAGCGCCAGGCTACACGCCACGTCCCCTGCCGCTACCCGCCGGAGCAGCTGTTCCGCACTGCACTGACCCTGTCGCTACCCGCCGGAGCAGCTGTTCCGCACTGGGCTGACCCTGCCGCCACCCGCCGGAGCAGCTGTTCCGCACTGCACTGACCCTGTCGCTACCCGCCAGAGCAGCTGTTCCGCGCTGGACTGACCCTGTCGCTACCCGCCGGAGCAGCTGTTCCGCACTGGGCTGACCCTGCCGCCACCCGCCGGGGCAGCGTTCCGCGCTGCACTGGCCGCTCAGTGCTGACTGACGTCAGCCGGAAGACAGGCGTCCGGTCGGCGACGGGCTGCGTACGGCCGATTCCAGACAAGATGTTCCGGGAAGGGCCCGCCGCGCGAAACCGCGCCACTTCCGTCAGGGTGCTGCTGGGCGGCAGTGCACGCGCGATCACCCCGGCCCAGGGGCGACCGGCGCCGGCCCACGGACAAATGGCTGCGACTTCTGGACGCAAGGCCACGGCATCGGCGGCGCTCGCAAGTTCGGCGCTGCGACGCACAACGCTCCAGGGAGCGCTGTTCCCGAGACCCGCACGACAGGCGAACGGCAGAGCAGACCAGCTGCACACGTCCGCACGGCCTGCGTTCAAACCGAGACTTTCGCGATCCGCGCGAGAGCTCCTGCGGCGGAGGAGCTTCGGACTCGGACTCGGGACTAGCGCGTTCCCCAAATTTCGATCGCCTTTCTTCCCGAAGCCGTCCAGCGTGGAGGCGCCGGGGGGCACCGAGCACAACTGGCGGCCGGTCTACTCGATGGAAGTCAGGCTGACGTCACAGGGCTGCCTGAATCGGCCCACCTGCAGCTATGTCGGCATCACGGACGCATCGCGCGTTTACGCAGCTCAACGCTCAGTGTTTCTTCCCAGGAGCCGCCTCTCACAATGTTGGTAATCTGAGTCCAACTCGTTGCCTGCTATATGCGCTGCCGCTCAGTATGCCCACTGATGATACCGGATTGGCAACTCCCGTTTCATTTCCACGACCTGGGCGTTTTTTAGTAGCAGTTTTTCTTTGCGCGCCAAAAGCACGGCGCTCTTGCGGCATGGCGGCGCAGCTGGCAGGTAAAACCGGCCCGGACGGTCGGTCAGGCGTACACTCACCCTAATCACCAGTCAGCCGCGACAGTGACGCCTCCGACGGCGTATGGTGGAAACATGAAACGATCCGCTCGCTAGTGCTTTGAATCGGTACCATTGGCGGGTAAAGAAGAAAATGGGGTGACGGTACATTACCTCGAGCGATCCAGGAAGGGTAACGGGACCAAAGTTCGTACGTGAAGGGTTCGCGAGGGAAAAGGTTCGTAGCCAAAGGTTCCTAAGCATAAGGTTCGTATCGGGGAGGGTCCATATATGACAAGATTCGTATCGGAAAAGGCTGGTTCCGGGTGTGAGCCAAAGGCGCAACCCCGCACCAGCGGCACGATATAGGACATTAGAGGCCGCAGGCCAATAAAGGGTGAGATCGGACTTGGCTCCGTCCAACAAAGAGGTCGGGTTAGGTCAGGTTAGATTGGGTTACGTTAGGTACAGCTAGGTTATTGTATTTTACGTCCATTCCTTTTCCTGTATCACCCTTTCTCGATACGGGCCTTAAGTTTACTAGCCTTTGGTTAAAAATCTTTCTCTTATGAGTCTGCTCTTACGAACCATTTTCGTACGAAACTTTTTCAGCACGAACCTAGCCCGGTACACGGTCACCTTTGAGATAAAACACAGTACAGTGCTTTGAGCGACCTCAACTCTTCGTTGGACAGAGCCAAGTCCGATCGTACCCTTTTATCAGCCTGTGGCGTCAAGTATCCTATGCCGCGCCTTTGGCGCGGCGCTGCGCTTTCGGCCAACATTACGCTCCATGAACGCCAACCACATCAACGCCAATGAAAGGTGGCGGGACACCCCGTTAAGGTGTGGAAAGCGAGTCTACGAGTCCTTTAGTTTCCTGGCCCCCGTCGTGGCGTTACTGTCGCAGGTGACGAGTTATTAGGAAGAGTTGACGCCTGCCCGACCGTTCGGGACTTCACGTCCTCGTCAGCGTAATGGATAGAGCGAGTGAGGTCAGCAGTAAGGCTTTGACCGAGCGCTTACTTAGAGGGAAAATAATCGTAGTAGTGGTTGCATGACGTCTGAAATGCAATATTGATACGTACTACTTACGATTTCAGCCGAAAAAACCTGAAACACACATTACTTCCCCCGAAACAGATTGCGTCGTCACTGCTACGCCAGCCGCCAGATGCTGGCGTAGGGATGGTCGTCGGTCGGACTCAAGGTTCGATCAGTATCAGAGTAACAAAAAAGGTTCGGAAATAACTGTTAAACGATATAAATTACCTTTAAAATGAAAAAGCTAGTCATTGTAATAATAATAATAATAATAATAATAATAATAATAATAATAATAATAATAATAATAATAATAATAATAATAACAATAATCACAACACTAATACTAATAATAATACAACTGAAAATATTAGGAATATGAAAAAGTGAAGTTGCAATTTGAAAAGAGCATAAGGAAAATAATTAAAAAGCAGTGAAATGAAATATCTGAAAAGGAAATTACGGAACAAAACTTGAAAATATTAGCAAGCGAAATAAAACAATAAACGAAAATTTACCCTACCCGAACATAGTAACCTAACCTAACCTAACCTAACCTAACCTTACCTAATCTAGCCCAGCATAACCCAATCTAGCAACCTAATGTAATCTAACGACTATTAAATGTCATAATGTAATAATACTGACATCAGATATCCCAAGAATTATCTAATACAATAATATAACGACGCAATAATTCAGTAGTTCCTCCAAGTTCAATTTGTGGCAACAGACTACAATTTTCCTACATATGACGTCATTAATCGCTTGAAGATGTATGCATGGTCTACACATCCTTGATGTCAATAACCTTAACTTTGGGGACACTACATTTTCCGTCGCGGAATAATGTTCTCTGTCAGCCGACTCCAGCACGGTAGTACTGTCTCGTACGTTATCGTTACAATTTTGTTGTTAGTTTTGAGAAATTCAACTGGTGGAAAGTATGATGACGAACAAGATGATACATTTTTTACATTAGTGGAAATCACACAAAGGATTGTTCGCGATTTTGTCGGGCAGAAACTTACCTTTAGCTGAAACGTTTATTTTTGTCGTTTCTTTCCATGCAACGCCATAGGGTTGATGCAAAATGTCCCGAGTTGGGGGAGGGGCAGCTGTCCCCCTGCCCCCCGTTCCAGCACACCAGGTTGTGAGTTCACATCTCAATGCCGTCCTGGTTCGGTGACATGTATGATGTGTACTGAGCACGAACGCCCAGGTGCCCGTGCGTCCCAACCCAAACCAACCAATCAGCCTTTGACACTGGTGAAATGAGGACGTTTCCTGCGTTTTTAGTGAGTTTTTGAAACCCGAAATACAACTTACGACCAATCTTATAACGAAGGGTGTGAAACTAGTTTTTTTGGATGCAAGGGCAGAAATATAAGTCAGGTCATGAAGAATCATTTGAAGATGACAACTTGCCTTTTTTCCGGAACGGTCAAGCAAACGTCAACTCGCTCTTCTACTTTCACATCCGCGACAGTGGCGCCACGGACGTCTGGTTCGTGGCGACCGTTGACAGTTGACGGTTCGTCTGGGACTTTTGTCCCAAAGAAACTTATTCTAATCAAATTTTTGCCCCAGACGAACTTTTTAATGTGGCATTTTTATATAGTTTATGCTTTAAAAACAGTTTAGTTGAAATGTTCAAAGGACTACCCACGATCATCCAATTGTGGGTACTGCTAGACACCAGCACTGTTAGACTTAGGATAGCACAGAGTTGGACATGTTTACTGGACGGGACATCAAAATCTTGCGGGGCCTTCTGCCAACCATCCATGCTCCTGACACGTCAGACGGGCGTCTAGTTCGTTGTTCTGAGATAGCTATCCGCGCCACTCGAACAACAGCTGACGAACTGCTGCGACCACGAGTTCGCACTGAGTCTGCGCGCGCTCATTTATGTTTCGTGCTTTTAAAAAAATGAAAGATGTTGCCTTCAGACGTCCCATTGTCAAGCACTACCAGCATGACGACTTTCAAGGCCAGCCTAGCCTCATGTATTTCTGAGAAATGACTGTCGATTGCTATATCCTGCTTCGTAATACCGATGTTTTTAATCTTCCATGACTCTTGTAAATCGACGCGGACGCCTGAAAATCCATCCTATGGAGGATCCGAAATACATACATCCATACAGACATATAGCATGCATGCATGCATACATACGTGCGTACATACACACATTCATACATACGTACGTACGTACATACATACCCGTATCCTGGCAGTTATGTCTGTCCTCGGATCACCATAAGTCCTTTTGGCTTCGTAAATATACGCGGAAACGTGAAAAACACCCTATGTCGCCTCTGTTAAAAAGGCCGGTTGTACTTGCCAGCCGCGCCACGCGGCGCCTGTGTGATGGGTCTGGTCTTTGTATGGCGTACAGCGCGTTGTCAATCCATTATACCCCCGGATTTACCATTATCCGTCATATATCTTATCCATAGAACACCTGTTACGTCCTATTCGTCTGGTATGACGCTGCTGTTCGTCTGGTAGTTCCTTAATCAATTTTTCGTTTGCTTACATGCACTTATCGAGTCTGTTACAGTACTCACCTACTGTCCTCGTCTCGGCCTTGGGTGCGACAAGGCAGGCGTCGACCGGCCGACTATCAGCGCGTTGCTCACCACGCCAGACTTGCGGACAACAGATGCAGCGTATCACGCCCGGACGAGAGCGCGCGCGATACGGCTGTGACGTAGCAAAAATTGTCGGTTTCTAAACAGACAGTAAGTCCAAACGCGCGATGGTCAACACGCTCTTTTGGCTTGGGAGTCACTCCGCACTGACAGGATTGGCAAGTAAGGAGATCAATTAATTCCTTGTTGATGCGTCTACGACGTCAGGGTTTTTAGGTGTACAAACATCTTTCATCAACGCACGTGCGTCCTCGTGTATGTGGAAGCCCAACAAGAACAGTGCAGGGACTGCGAAAAGTATGGAGTACCTGCAGGATGATCAGGAGGAACTGGTACAAAGTATGGTTGTCAAGACAACAAAAGCAAACAAACAAAAGAATTTCTGATAGGGGTACCTTGTACACACCGGGACATTACCATTTTGTCTTATCTGGAAATTTCACATCTCATGTTTTGCGGATCTTAGACCATTTTCCACCAGTTCCCTTCGGTGATTCAAATGCAGTTGCCCTTTCACTAAAGAGCAGCCCAGTTGGATTATGTTCAAGTATAGTAAACGGCAAAGCTCGATGCTCTTGAGGAGAGCTTTCAGGAAGCTCCCGAACAAGCTCAGAATTGTACCCACGTTGATGGCCCTCCGCAGGCTATACAACATGTTCAAAACCGAAGCCTGGGTTCGCCCTTGCCATGTCCTCTGGCCGCACTCCGCCCGGTGCAGAAGACATCCGGAGGGCTAAGGACTGTTTCTGGCAGCAGCCCTAGGCCCACATCAGGCCGGTCTCAGAACAGCTGCGAGTGCCTTTCGGAAATATCTCTAGGATCCTGAGGAAAAAGCTCAACTGAAAGCCGTTCCAACCCACCCCGCCTAGGTCGTCTCTTCTGCGAGCCATGAGTCCAGGCTGGCAACGTGCATGTTCTGACCGACCCATGAGAAGGGGTGGTTCGAGGTAGTGCCGTGGAGTGATGGGAAATGGTTTTCACTCCATCAGGCTCCCAGCCGCAAAGTGATGCAGTCTGGGCCCCGGAGAACCCGCTCACTGTGGTGGAGTGCCAGAAGGCGCAGCGCTCGGAAAGAACATGATGACCTCGGTGGTCAATGTGGATGGCAAATGAGTCCCAATGCAATGGATTTGAGGGATGGGCAGACGTTCCAGCCTATATGGAGATATTGCTGACGGAGGTGTGGCCAGCTATGAGGGACTGGCCACGCGCTGCCAGCACTGGTTCCAATAAAATGGCGCACCACCTTAAGTGGCAGGAACAGTCATGGAGTCCCTACGCTCGAAGTTTGGAGACAGAATCAGCTCTCGCAACTCTCAGCACCACTGGCCTCTCTACAGCCTGGACTTCAGCTTGGTCACAGGCCATGACACACGTGGTCAGGTGTGAGCCAAAGACCATCCCCGAGCTGAATATGGTGATGGAGGACTTTGCTGCCAACATGGAAGAGGAGACGCTGCGGAAGATGGCCAGACACCCCAGGTACGGGGCAAAGCTCGGGTCTGAGGGGAGCGTCCGCTTCGAGCAGCTGATCGCAAAGGACTGGAAATGCGTCTGTCATCAGTCTGTGACCAAATGTCCGATCTAATATCTTCCAAATATGCCTTTAATAAGGAAAACTGAAACCGGTGCCTCCAAGGTGGCTGTTTACTTAACCCTATTCCCGGAGGGCTAGACGGTATGGTCGATTCGCGGCAGGGGGCGGATTCGGCCCCCCCTGAGATCTCGAGAACCACTCGTCCGATTTTGTCGCAACAAACGGCAATCGATTTGCCGTGACGTGAACTACATTTTCACAGAAAATTTTTTCAAAATTTTGAGATTTGTGGATACAGGGGGCAAAATGTCAAATGGGGGGTACTTTTGGACTTCTTATAACTCCGTTGTTTATCGACCGATTTCGATGAAACTGGCATGAACCGAGAGATTATGGATAGGGCTTTTACCATGGGTCCGCAAATCTGGAATTTTGAGAAAATTCATGGGCGTTCACAGGGTTTTAAAAATAGGAGGATTAGTTTTCTAACAAATGAGTGAGCAAAAGACGCAAACACCCTTTTTTGTCTTCTGCTAGTCATGCTATACTAAAGAAGTACAAATCGCATTACAGTGTTTGTATAACGTTGGCATAGGCGGTGCCAGGGACATGAAAAAGGGGGAACTGTCATGGTCACACGTTTCTCAGATCAACTTGTGACCTTTGACCTTAAATGACCTCCAGTGACCTTGGGGTCACTTGGAATGATCTCGTGTGCATTTAATGTTATCTGTAAACGTTTTCAGTCATTTGGATTCACTCTATTTCAAAAATTTCATTTTATGGCTATTGCGATATAGGGTACGCGCACTGACGTTTTAGGTCATAGCTCCGTGACCCGACCTGATATGAAGCTGAAATTTGGTGCACAAGTAGAAGGTACCCTTCTACGTCATATGTATTCCGGGTTTGGATTTTAAAGAAACGGCGCCGAAATTATAGCGAAAAAACAAATTGTGACTTTTGACCTTGACCTGACCTTGTAAAATGACCTCAGACGAACAAAATTACGTCTACACATTGCCCAACTATTGAGCTATACATCCATATAAAGTTTTAAGTTCTATCTTTAAAACTCTGTTTTTGGCAGACATTTTCCTTTTACCCTCAACATGACCAAAAATGGCATGAGGTGCCTCCCAAAAACGTTGCCTGGCTCCGCCCCTGAGCAAAATAGAATTTTGAAATTTTATCACGACACGCAGAAATAATAGCTAAGAAAAGTGATCAAGTTTCGTGAAGCTGCGTTAAAAAGCCTGGAATTGGCAAGCAAAAAACCCGATGGGGGCGGATTCAGCCCCCTGCCGGGAATAGGGTTAATATTGGTTGCTAATGATCACCCTGTAATATGAGTTATAGTATAATTACAAAGGTCGATAAGTCGCTGTTTTGTGAATGGGATAGCGGCGAGTTGCGCGGCCAGGGGTTCCAAGGGAAGGGGCCCACCGAAATTAGAAGTACCCTTATAAAAGCCGAAGCCATGACCAAAATGCTTAATGAACGGTAGCCAAGAGAAGACATAAGGTGGGATATATATATATATATATATATATATATATATATATATGTCCAAGACTATACAGGGACCCCTATGGGCCTTTAGGGGCCCACTGCTGGCCTGTAGGGCCTCCTGTTAGCCTGTGGGGGTTCCCTGCCAGCCCGTGGGGCCCCTGCCAGCCTGTAGAGTCCCTGTCGGCCCTTAGGGCTCCTTGCTAGCGTATGACCCCTGCTGGCTTGTAGGAGCCCCTGCCGTCCTTTGGGGCCCCTGCCAGCCTTTGGAGGGCCCTGCTGACCTGTGGAGGGGCCCGTGCCGTTCTATGGGGCCCTTACAGCCTGAAGAGGCCCGCTGCCGGTCAGAAGGGACTTTCTGCTTGCCTGTCGGCATGAAGGGTCCCCTGCTGACATGCAGTGGCCCTTATCGCCGCCTGTAGGGGCCCCTGCCGGCTTGTGGAGGGCCTATGGAGGGGCCCCTGACGGCCTGTAGAGGAGAGCCCCGACTAACTGCAGAGGGGCCCTCTGACAGCTGTGGAGAGCACAGATGTATTTTTCCAACATTATTGGTGGATGTTCAAACGCATATATTTCGCTTTTTTGAAATAGAAAATTTGGCCCTCGGTTTTGTGACCAGAATGTTTACGAGGCCGTTCAAATATTTTTCTTTGGTATGATGAGCTTTCCGCACCTGAGGACTGCTGGCTTCTGCGTGAATTTTGTACGGGATAGTGATGGGCAGGACAGGTCTGCTTGGTGCACCTTTTGTATTTGCCCTCGCTTACCCCCTTCCCTCGCGGAGAATCCTTGGTTCGCCTCTGTGGCGCATATTTTGGGAAATCATTGAAAACATGTGGGTGCTCCATCTGTACTGCTGGTGCCCAGTCCAACTTTGTGGGTGACGAGAAAACCACAGCCCTGGCCGCCCTAGCAAAAAATGTTTTTTAGGGTGGGGGGGGGATTGACAGAGAAGAGCCAGCTGGTTGCACCTAATAACGTCTAGGAACGGCAAGCGTCCTCGTCGCAAATTTTCACGTTTTTTTATTTAGGGGTCCACTCAGAGGACAGGACCATTGGTCAAGCATCCCCAAAGTCTATGGCTGGATGTGCTCCCCTATAAAATGTTACGCTAATATTTTTGTCCAGGGGTCCTGCATGAAGTGAGGGGCCACCGCCGGACAAGAACCGCCTGAAATTATTGGCTGGCAGCGCCCATGTTGCGAGATCCCCTGTTTGCCGTGATAGCAACGCTTTTTGCCTGCGCTCGCGTCTCCCGCGCAAACAAGTTCCGTAGCCGATACCGCTGTTTGAAGGAGGGCTGAGTTAGCCGCCGATGTGTAAGCGTAGTCTTCTAATTGGCACGCTGACTCATCACATGCAGCTCTATTGCAGCTCGATACGGCACAGTGACTCCCGCTTCGTTCCGCCCGCGCCGCCCGAACTCAGTGTTCGCAGTCCCCCGCGCCCGGCAACCTGACCTTGACTCTGCGCATCACGTGACATGCGGCATCTCGACCAGTTTGGACCGGCGCCACGCCGGTCAAGGTGCCCTACACCCGCCGGGCGCCGGCACGGACCGGCCCGGCGCCGGCCAGGGCGGCTGACCCGCATTCAAAGAGGGATGGGCAGCATGTCTCTATGCCGCGCAGCCCCCCTACATATGCATTTAACAAGGCCCCAGAAGACCAGGCAAAAACACTGAGTGCAGCACACTGGAGACGAATGCGCACTTGAGTTGCGACTGGGAAAGCAAGTTGTCCAAAACTATTCACATAATGTCCCGACCAAGGAAAATATGAAGACAGCCCAGAACCTCGGAAAAATTTTCCGTTATTGGTTTTGGCTTAAGATTTTTGCAATCACACAAATTCTGCGCTTTGACAGATTCAGATCTTTGTCGCTGAAAACTACCATCATTTTTACTGGTCATCTCAAACTTGTCAACGTCAGTGTAAAAGAAGCCAAGTCCATTTTGAAAAACTCAAGTGCAAATTAGAACAAGTCAAGAACAGTTTAAAAAGATGGAGTTCAAGAGGAAAATGACCATGCAGAATCTGAAATAACTCAACTTCAAATTAAAACAGCTTAGACGACCAGTTTATTGAATCGTCTACATGTTCGCATGTGGATCATTGGGTATTTAGAAATATATATGCCCGACCGGGACCGGGAAATTAAATCGTTTCAGCCAGTTTTTTTTTATCGGAGGCACCGAGGGCCGGTAGGCCCCAAGATGCCTTTACTTTCAGGTAGGCCCGAGGTACCTCCGATTAAAAAACAAGGTGAACAGATTTGATTGCTGGTCCCGGGCAGAAATGTTTCTACCATATGCCGCTCGTTTATTCCTTGCCGTATGGGGGGAGGGGATGATGCAACCCCCGAGGCTTTCCGAGGATAACTTCGAACGGTTTGTTTGATCCATTTGAAACTCGGTGTACCTTCTGGGGCATCCTTTCCGCATGGTATGGTAAATTACCTTCCACGTTGCCATGGTAACGAACTATGACGTCATAACGGGAACCATGCCGTTTTCGCCGTTTTCGCGTGCCTACGCGGCCGGCTTACAACGGTCTCAGCTTTATCTCACTGTGAAACGGTTGGAGTGCACAAATACAATAAAATACAAATCAATCGACTCCAAATTGTATGCTCTATAAGGCTATACATAGGCTTAACAGGCGTATGATCACTGTCGGGACAATCGAGGGTGTAAATTGAGGTCATGAGTCATGGCGGTAAACATGTTACTTTTTGTCTTTGGGAATGCCGTAGGAAATAGGTATCGCAAAACAGCCCATATATTCGGATTGCTTGGGATGTAAGAAATCAAGTGATATAAATTTGGTGCAATTTGCCCGTTATTTCATCACAAGAGGGCGCAATGCAGCCAACGCCTGAGTTTTGCTCCGGCGGTTGGAGCGACGTCGGCCGCGGAATGATGGGTCCATAGTACCACGGCATGCCTAAGATTAGACTATGTGCTGGATATCATCTCAAAAAACACTTTTAGTCATCTAAGTGACGATTTTTAGCTAATCCGAGGTCATTCTAGGCCATCAACCTCAGATAACCTCGGATGACCTAAGGTGACCTTATATGACCTAAGATGACCTTTATATGTTATTCGGCAATATTACTTACTAGCTGAGATGTTCATTTGACTTAAACATCGATTATTATCTACAAAAATTATTATCTACAAAAATGCCTCTGCAGCTCCGAGAACGCATTTAAGCCGAAGACCACGTTTGACAAGGATTGACCTAGCATGACCTGGATCGGACTCCATGGACAAAATACAATCATGTGGTGTACATACAGACTCATAATTGGTTGACGAACACTGATATCCGTTTTGTTTCATCATCATTAATTTTTTATGTCCCTTTGCGCTTAAACTCAAAAAGTACCATTTTCTGCAAATTTTTAGCATTTGACCCGGATGACCTGGATGATCCGGATCAACAGATGACCTGGAAGGTCATCAGTTGGTCTGAGACCTTAAAAAAGATACACCAGTGGCGCGATCTAGTTACGCGCAACACGCTTATTTTTTTCCGCGACGCTCTAGGACGGTGTGGAAATGGCCGGGGGTCGTACCCCCATACTTCCGCGTTGCAGAAGACTCTATATGGGCGAGGTTTAAGAGGTTTATTTTTGAATAACAACAAAAACTATTTGGAGATGCACTGCCTCTGAGTTCAGTCATATTCCTGTGACCGGAAAGAAAGGAGATTCCATTTTTCGTACTTTCTAGGGTGGAAAGAAATGGAAGATTTTGAAGCAGTGGAAGCAAATTTGACACAGGAGAAGACCGAGCAGACATGGGGATAGGGGGACGGGACGAACCTAAAAATTTGTCAGTTCAGCGCGCAGCAGTGAAACAGCGAGAAATTCAGAATATTGGCTGCGGCGCTTGCAAAGGCACAACGAGAAACTGAATGGTGATATACCCCTTACAAGCCCAGACAAGACAGCACATAACCGCGGGAGCCATGAAGCCAGGGGGACTTCAGCCCCCAACTTTTTTGCAATTTGACATTGACCCAATGGGCGTTGACCGGAAAGAATTCATCCAAAACACTTTCCCCCCACTGAAGAGGAGCTACCGTGCCCCTGAGACAGCATAAACAAATGTTATCTGCTCGTTTTTAATGGAGGCCGAAAAAGAAAAAAACTGACGGAAACGATTACGAAATAGGCACAGTGCATTGTCTGTTCTCGATAATGAACCGGCTCTTTAAAGATCAGAAGCTCGGGAATCAGGAAACAGATAAGGAATATCAGGGAACCGGGGAGCCAGTCATAATACGTAGCACACCTGACAGGCCACAGGTCCGTGAGCAGTCTAGAGAACTACGTAAAAGTAGCCATTACCGTGCAGCGAACAATGTCCGGAAGCGTTTTAAGGGGCGCCTAGTTTGGCGTGTCGAGCATTGTGACGTCATGACAGGCATCTGTAGCTTTTGACATCTCAGGCTGTGGGAACGTCCACATCGTCCAGAAGTAAGGGACACAATAGTAGGAGATTTGCTTTGCTTTGCTTCGGTCACGGCCTGCTTTTTTGCTGTAGGTTTATCTACGATTATTGTATCTCGCCTTACTATGTTGTGTGTACGTTTGCTTTACACATCTGTGAAGCGGATACACCAGTGAAAATGCATTGTCCATAGACGAAAATGTATGAAAATTAATTCATTTACAGTGGATCGTTGACAGGGACCATTTTTTAGGGCAAACAAAGATGACGTCAATCAACAGATGTTTCATTTCTTAAATCACCTCCTTTCGGAATGTCGTGTCAAAATGATGTTTGGGAAAATCCAAATGCCCTAGGGCCAAATCGTTACCCAGATACACTTTAAGATGGCTTGCAGCGTGCCAAACGTAGTTCCCAAATTCACGTGTTAATGCATAGCATATGTTCCGGCGTATGGTAAATGCAGTATTTGGCTGCATGAGGCTACTGCTATTTCTACAACACGCTTCCTTCAGAACATTTCCCATGTCTCCTAGCCTGGCGCCTGGATTTATATATTTTACGACGGTAAAATATGATAATTAAAGGAGCTATTGCCGTATTTGCCAGACTTTCCATGACTTCCTAGTGGATCCCTTGTGCCACGCGACAGGTCAAAAGTCCACGAACCGACCTCTCATGAAAAATAATAGCAAGGCCAGAAATGGAGGAGGAGTCATTGTATGCGTCTCGTGGGTACCTTCTCGTTATTTTCTTAATGTGGAATGTAGACTGTAGAATTCCTTTGTAGCACCAAGAAAATCGCACAGATGTCAGATAAAAATATATATCGTTCACAACACAAATCCAGCGACCCAACGGTGCGGCAACACAGGTCGTTTTCACGTCCATCGAGAAATCAGCGAGGGCCAGGCAGCCCGGGAAGTGGCGCTGCACGTGGTTGTACGCCCACAAACATAGCATCGGTGTGGTCTTTGCCATGGCGCGATCGCTCTTTGCCTGCGGGTAACGCTGCCTGTGTTCAGTCTGCGTTACACCTGACTGTGTGAACAGCACGTCGCTGAAGATACCGGCCGCCTCACACTTCAGGTCCGCCTTCATTACTGATCAGCGCTCTTCGATGGGGCGGCGCGCTGCAGGGCACAGCGCGCAGGAGCTCGACGCCCGCAAACTCTTTGTTGTCCTGGACGACTGCTTCGAGGCCAGCATGTCCCGGAGCGCTGTCGCTGATAGCCATCAGCTGGTCCTCAGGCTCGTCGCAGTTGCGCAGTGTCCTGCGTAGCCAATTAGCACAGGCCTCTCTGAGGAATGATCCGCGACGCTGCTCCAAGTGCACCGGTCCTGTCTGGATGACAGCGCCGATTACAGGAATGTTGGGGCCGCTCAGTTTGCAGCTGGTTTCGTTCGCACATATTGTCTTCTTTCCGAGACCGATTACGGCCATGAGACGCCGGATGTAATTCATCCTCTTCTCCTTGTTGGATGTGTTATTCATGCTTATCAGATCCAGCAGGACCTTCGTGTGTGGGCGTTTGCAGTTGTCCGTGGATGTGCTTGTGTGCCGTTGTTGCTGAAATGCACAAGCCCGTCTGCGTCCACAGTTTTTCGTCGATTTCCTTCAGTGTGATCACTGGGTTCTCTTCAACGAACTCGATGAATAGATCAATGTGTTGCTGTTCGACCTTCTTCCTTGCCAAGCCTCCTCGCGGTCTTGGGTAGCAGCCATCGTCTTCCTTGGTTACGTAGGAATAGACTGTACTGCAACGTCATTGGCTGCTGCAGAGCGCTTCCAACACTTCCACGCTTTGCAGCACGCCATGGCAACCGAGAATGCGTTGGCGGGCATCTCGGCAGTTCTGTTCATACGGATCGCCAAGGCCCTCTAACGGCGAACAGATCCGCACTTCACGCCACGCTTACGAGGTGGTGTCTCACATGTTGTGTGGGTCCCAACTGTCGCGTTGGAAAAACCAGAAAGGTCCGACTGGTCCACAATCAAAAGACTTGTAGTATGGGGTCGGTATCTGATGTCTTTGCCTTACAACCAATAAAACAAGCCCAACAAACTAGCGTTCTCAGCTGCATTCACTTAGAACTGAGTTAGTCTAAATTGCGTTCATTTTGTTAACTTGGACTGTATCTTGTTTCAAATTCCCGTTCGTTTCTCTGATTTCCACAGGAGCTTATTTAACCCTATTACCGGAGGGCTAGACAGTATGGTCGATTCCAGGCAGGAGGGGCGGATTCGGCCCCCCCTGAGATCTCGAGAACTACTTGTCCGATTTAATCGCAACAAACGGCAATCGATTTGCCGTGACGTGAACTACATTTTTATAAAAAGAAATTTTCAAAATTTTGAAATTTGTGGATACAGGGGGGCAAAAATGTCAAAATGGGGGGTACTTTTGGACTTCTTATAACTCCGTTGCTTATCGACCGATTTCGATGAAACTGGCATGAATCGAGAGATTATGGATAGGGCTTTTACCATGGGCCTGCAAATCTGAAATTTTGAGAAAATTCATGGGCGTTCACAGGGTTTCAAAAATGGGAGGATTAGTTTTCTAACAACTGAATGAACAAAAGAAGCAAACACCCTTTTTTGGCTTCTGCTAGTCATGCTATACTAAAGAAGTACAAATCGCATTACAATGTTTGTATAATGTTAGCATAGGCGGTGCCAGGGACATGAAAAAGGGGGAACTGTCATGGTCACACGTTTCTCAGATCAACTTGTGACCTTTGGCCTTAAATGACCTCCAGTGACCTTGGGGTCACTTGTAATGATCTCGTGTGCAATAAATATTGTCTGTAAACGTTTTCAATCATTTGAATTCACTCTATTTCAAAAATTTCAGTTTATGGCTTTTGCGATATAGGGTACGCGCACTGACATTTTAGGTCATAGCTCCGTGACCCGACCTGATATCAAGCTGAAACTTGATACACAAGTAGAGGGCACCCTTCTACGTCATATATATTCCGGGTTTGGCATTTGAAAAAAACGGCGCCGAAATTATAGCGAAAAAACAAATTGTGACTTTTGACCTTGACCTGACCTTGTAAAATGACCTCAGATAAACAAAATTATATCTACACATTGCCCAACTATTGAGCTATACATCCATATAAAGTTTTAAGTTCTATCTTTAAAACTCTGTTTTTGGCAGACATTGTCCTTTTACCCTCAACATGACCAAAAATGGCATGAGGTGCCTCCCAAAAACGTTGCCTGGCTCCGCCCCTGAGCAAAATAGGATTTTGAAATTTTGTCACAGCACGTAGAAAGAATAGCTAGGAAAAGTCACCAAGTTTCGTGAAGCTGCATTAAAAAGCTTGGAATTGGCAAGCAAAAACCCAAGGGGGGGCGAATTCAGCCCCCCCTGCCGGGAATAGGGTTAAAATGGACTTGGCCTCTTTTAACTTTCAACTGTTAAAAACGAGAAAGCTGACAGGCCATGTTCAACCAGTTTTGCCTTGAAGGAGCATTGACCCTGCTTGCATTATGGGTGTACACGAACGTGCGCACACGTCACGCGCAAGAGGTGTGGCCAAATCATGTACGCGTGTACCGAGCACTTTTTTGCATGGACCCTGAAGCCTAAAACTATCTCCAGGCCACCGATTACTGCATGTCTCGCACTCCTGCGATGCTGCTTGACACGGAGCACTGGAGACGCACGCCGTGCCGGCCGGCCTCGCAGAGCTCCGGTCGTCCCTCCCGAGCCGGTCTCCTCCCGCCGAACATGGACTGCACTCTCTCTACGGTCCGCACGTTGACCGGCGGCGGGTGGTCCGCCGACAGCGCCACCCTTCCGCTGGCCAACAGGCAGCAGACGCCGACCACAGGCGTCATGGAAGCGGGGTTCGCTGTCTCGTGGTGACAGCATTTAACGGGAGGCCGCACAGGCGGCGCAGGCAGTCGGACTCGAGGGCTCGAGGAATCTTGTCGAGACTGGGCGGCGGCGTGGGGCAGGTCGTGCCGGCCGGCGGCGCCGCGCCGCGACCGTCCGCACTCGGCGGACGGCGGCCGCCGCGCGCGCAGCCGCCCGCCGCCGCTCCGGCCGGCGCTCCATGGAGGCGCCGCCGCCACCGACGCGGACGTGCGTCGTCGGCGCCGACGTGTCTGAGGGCGGGCGCCCGTCGCCTGGGCGTTGGCACACCGCAGCTCACTGCTTCGGCGTCATTCTGCTGGTGAGGAGACGGCCACAGCTGGGCCGTCTCGGCGCAGGCGCGCCGCCTGTCCGTGCGACGCCGTCCGTTCTTTGGGAAGGATTCACCGACAGGGGTGATAGCGGTGGAGGTGTGGCGTCTCGTGCGTACGTCTCGAACTCTTGATGGCTTTCGCAGGTACTTGCATTTCTGTAGATACCTAGTCTAAGTAAATGTTCAGAATCGAAGGGCGCAAAGCACATCCGAGTGCCAAGCATACCGCTGGGAACCATTTGTTGTGCTTTGAGGAATGAAGGCGTCTTTCTGTCGCTTCCTTCGTATGTCTGACACACAGATTAAACTGCTGTTGGACGCAGACTGAGAGTTTGCGGGTAGCCGTCGGGTCCCGTCAATATCTGAAACTCACGCCACATCATCCATCCATCCATCCATCGCTCAGGTGTGCCTCCAGCACACACCTGCGCGGCTCGACAGACACGCTACGCTCGGCGCGCGCCCGTCGCGCCCGCTGCCGGACGTGCAGGGGCGAGTCACAGCACGGCCGGCTCGGCCCCGTCGCTCTGACGCCGTTCGCCCGTCCGCAGGCCCAGTCTCTGGCGTCGCTGGCGGCGGCCGGCGCGCTGCTGGCCTTCCGGCAGGCAGGCGCCGGCTGGCTGCTGCTCTCAGCCGGCCTGCTGGACGCCGGCGTGCAGCTGACGCTGCTGCTGCACGGCCTGCCGCGCCGCAGCGCCGCCGCCACCGGCACGGCCGCCGGCTGGCACGCGCTGAAGAGCGGCGGCCTGCTGCTGCTCCTGCCGGCCGCGCTGGCCGTCGCCCGGCCGCCGCCGCCGGCGCTGGCCGTGGCGCTGGCCGCCGTCGGCTGGCTGGCCGTGGCGCTGGCCGTCGTGCTGTACGTGCTGGCCGCCGCCGCGCTCGAGATGAGCGACGAGCGGCGGGCGCTGACACGGACGCGCCGCGACCCGTCGCAGGCCTGCTGACCGCGGTCCGGCGCCATCTCAGGGAGAGCGCGCTCCTGCTGCGCTCTGTGAGCCGGACAGCCAGCGCGGGCCGGGCTCGCACCGCCGTCGCGCGGCGGGGCGTTGTTGTCGTCCGTGTGCTCCGGCGAGTGCTTCTGATAGCCGGCTTGGCTGACTGTCTGCCAGATAATCCGGGCACGGCCGTGTCGGTCCGGGGCCTGCCGCACTAATCTCAGCCGGAACGAGGTCGGTGCAACGCTCTTTTAAATAGATGTTTAGCTAGAACGTGATCAAGTGAGTTGCGTTAAGAAAAGAGTACGCCGTCGAGCTTGTTGCTCCAGGTGTAATCCCGTCACCCCAGCGTTTTCTGAGCGTGTAGTAATCCCGTTCACGAACTCGGCCAGGGTTTCTTCCCAGGAGGGACGAATCTTCGACGTCGCCAGCCGGGTCCTCATTTCTAGCGGCCCTCCTTTGTGCGTTTGGCACGACCGCCAGTAAAAAATTCCTCCCTATATCCGTTGCTTGCACATAGAAAGGCATCCAAGGCCGTCTTGAGGCAGCCCCGAAACCTCCCCAAAGGAGCTCTGGGGCTTCCCCGAACAGACCTGAGGCCCCCACGAGGGCCATTCATGTTCCCGAAGGGACCTCAGAAGCCTCCCCAGGGGTCTCCGAAACCCTACCGAGAGGGCCTCTGAAGTCTCTTCGAGGACTGTCCATGCTATTCCCCAACAGGCATCCGTGCTGTTCCCCAGGGACCTTTCAAGGTCTCCGAGGAGGTCTTTTAGGCCTCCTTTCGAAAAAAGAGGCTTCATTGAAGGCCCCGAAGGCTTGAATTCGTCCGCTGGAAACTGCACCGTCCATCGTTCTGCGTCACTTACCGAAGGAGGCCTCCTTGGCCCAAGGGGTGAGACCACTGTATTCGCCTCCCCCCCCCCCCTTGGATGCATCTCTGATCCCGTTCCGGGCGCTGAACCGGATGGTGGGTGATCTTGGACATGCCGTTTAACTGTATGACATTGCCGCACCATGCACGACTGACCCTTTCGGTGTCGGGTCGAAGGCAAACGCCCGCTCCTGGAATCGAACCCAGGAACCGTTTCGCATCGCATCCTGCTGTTCGCCTGTTGAACCACCTGGCCCTCCTGCCACATTGTGCGAGCACATCTCACCAGCAGGGGATGGGGTCAGGGTCCCCTCGGTTGGTTGGTTATTGGGGCTTAGGGGCGCACCGACTGCAGGGTCATTCGGCGCCCATCAGGGTCCCCTCGAGTCAGGGTGAAACCCTCGCTGCTCCCGACCCGGTATGTGCAGACCGGCAGCTTTGGCGTGGGATCGGCTTAGCCCGATTAGGAAACTGCTCGGTGCGTTCCTTGAATCCCTCGTTCGGAAAAGATCCCGGCTCCGGGGCGTCCGCTTTCTTGCGTTTCGTTTGGCGAGCAGAGCAAGAGTTTGCGTCACTGAGGCTAATCGGTAACAGAGGAGATGTTTGACCGCGGGGAGGGCAGAAGTGGCTGCCTTATCTCAAATTGTTGATGTGACACATTGCTGCACATCATTGTACAATGCTGCAAACACGGATGAGACGCCCAACCACAGAGCCAAACTTAGATCTGAATCGTATTTGTTAGTTAATTATCAATGTGACGAATGAAACTGACGCATATATTGTAGACGCTGCAAAATGTTGCTGTACGCTCAAGCGCCTATCGGTACGAAGCATGATGACATTGCAGTGTAGCACCACCCAATAAAAAGGCGTCTTTGAAAGCATGGAGCATAACACCAAAAAGCACATGCTTCGACCAAGTAACCGAGTTGACCAGGTTAAAGCCACACGTATCACATGGAATTCGATGGTATGTTTATCTGCAGGACGATGGCTATTCAACTTAATTTTTCATTATTTTCTATCACGCTTATCTCCACGGCAGAAGGCCGAGCCTCGCCAGGACAGGGACGGAAACTGCTTCTATCTGGCGACAGTGGGCGGACAAATCCGCTCTTATCGCACTTGCCTCCTGCGACGGTTCGCCTTCCCCAATATCCGACACCGCAAAACTGCGCCAGATGTGACGTTTCATTTTGTGCCCGGGTAAAGGGCCATACATGAAATTAGTCCCGGAAGCGGAATGAAGACGGCCACCGAACGAACCCCGCACGCCACACGCGGTTTCGTCAGCGCCATCACGAGCCTGGCACGGAACAGATTCCCGTCCGTTCGGTGCCTTCTGCTTCACTGAACGCCAATCAGTGCATCCGACGTGTGATGTCTACCAAGTTCCAGTGCATGCTGGTAAAAATAGGTCCATCTGATGCGGCTGATGGAACAGATGGTGAAGCGAGAAACAGACTGCGTCTCGGCAGCCTCTCTTCCGGTAACTAGCCTAGTGCAAAGACCTAGTAACCTCGTTGATAAGCGTCCGGGGACACCACAGCAGAAGACCACAGTCACAGCGACTATCAGACAGTCGGACGCCTATCAGAGAGCATCGGTCAACACTCGCCACTTCAATGGTGGCGCCGTCGGGGAGTGTTTGCACCCGTAGCAATGCGATGAGATGACAGTCCTGTGTCCTGTGTCATGTTGCCCCTGACATCTAGTGCTTTACAAAGTCCATGTATCTGATGGTCATCTAACGGTTTTGTAGACCGTAGGATAGTGAGCCGTGATGTCATTTTGTATAAATGATTCGTAGGGCCGAGCCGCGTGCTGGACAACCTGGCATCCCCCAAATACGGTGAAGCCCATTTTATTTCGGCCGGAGGCAATTTTTCGTTTCTTATCCATTTTTGATTTGACAAATAACAAACTTTGCAAATCCTGCACACAGATACACACACATACATCTATCCATTTATCTATCTATCTATCTTTCTATCTACTTATATATATATATATATATATATATATATATATATATATATATATATATGTGTGTGTGTGTGTGTATGTGTACTAGCTTGCTGTTCGGATCTGGTTTACCCACGTGTCCACGTCTTTCCAAATGGAACACTTTTGCTCATGGCATCGAATCAAATTGTATTTGATAGTTTTGTGATGCTATACGACCCCACGACACGACCGCCTGTGACCCGCTGACCCTTTCCGTCCCCGGCCAATCACAGGTGCCTTCTCAGAGACTTGAAACAAGCGCCTGCCACACATCGCGCTCTTTGACCGGGTCCTTATCCATCTCATGGGTGTAACTTTATATACACAAGGGACGTACTTTCATCTCGAAATGTAAATTGCGCGCATCCTAAACTCATCCCTATGCATCACAGCTTTTTTGACATCACTGTGGTCAAGTTAATGCTTCTTTCTGCAACACATGCAATCCTGTCCCAATATATCTGCAAAGTTAACATGGTAAGTGCTTAAATACAATGTTCTAGGGCATTTGACGTAGGTGTAATAATGAAAGGAACTGTTTTTTTCACACCATGTTACCATTTTCAAAAGCAGTATGCATCTTGCGATTCAATTCCATACGGAGTTTACACGAAACATTGCTGGCTTCACTGTCTTGTCGCCATGGCATTCTATGAGCACTTGCCCTCCATGCATCCCATATCTATGGTTGTAATACATGATGCGTCAAGATGATTAAACTCTTGCTGATGCTCCTAAAACGTCAGATATCATCTAAGCAATCTGGAAAGTTCACGAGATTAGTTCTTCTGCAAAGAGCACTGTCGTGTTGTTGCATATTAAGATAAGTTTCCTTGTAAGCAATTTGGAGCAATGACCTTACACGACCTGTACGTAATATTCCACACATGAAAGATGTCCTGTAACAGCACAAGATTTGTTCGCGCAGTCAGACTTATGACTCAGTTATCTGTGTATGACTAATGCCATACATAAACTGATGGAATTTTAGGACATCACTTTGCTGGTGTTGTTATTGTCGAGCTTTCGGATCAACGAACTTAACAATATTTCAACAGAACTTTTGAATCTGAATTGAAAACTTGATTGCAAAACGTTGAATAAAGCCAAAATGCGGCGACGCAGTCTGATACTATTTAAATTTTTTCGGACCTTCCGTGGCTTGAGCTTGTCTTGGTTCAGAAAATCCAACCCTACTCCAGTATTCGCAGATAGGCAGCAAAACCCGAATGCTAAAGAAGTCGCTCACGTGGCTAGGCGTTGCCGTGCATTTTTACGGTGCTATCGCATGCCATTCACTTAGCCAAGGCCCTATATAATTTAGGGAGGCTCGAAAAAAACATGCCGTGGCCAGGATGTGAGCGTTGGTTTCTGGTCTGTATGTAAAAGAATTATCATTAATTTTTTTTAGTCGGACGCTTTGAGCATGCGCGTTTGCAGTGTCGCAAATACGCTGACAATCAACGTTGCAGTCTTCATTGGCCGCGCAGCGTCGGCCGCCACAGTTAAGACCAAGCGGCGAGCGGCGGGCGGGCGAAAACGACCATGTATCGAGAAATATTGCTTTCGGCTGCTTTATTAAATCGACGCCGCACCGTGGATACTGTCCTTTTATTCGCTCCCGTCCTAAGCTCCGAAATTTTACACATCCCCGACTAGGGGGGGTCGGTTGAACGCTCCCTGAGGTTTTTCCGAGATTGCGAGAGAATGAACAAACGCAGCGCCACGAAACTTTGTGCAACTTTTATCTGATCATTTTTACACCTAGTATCAGATTTTTGACCTCAGGTCAAGCAAGGTGCCTGACCTAGGTCAGATCAAGTGGACCTATGTCCAAAAGAGTTAAGCGCCCTGGAACTTTTTCGCAAAACACGATACCACAACAAAACTGTTAAGGGCTGAAGGTAAGTTTCTGCCCGACGAAATCGCAAACAATCCTTTGTATAATTGCCACCAATGTAAAGAATGTATCATCCTGTTTTTAACCGTACTTTCCACTACTTGGTTTTCTAAAAAATAACGACAAAATCGTAACGATAACGTACCACACAGGAATACCGTGCTGCAGTCGACTGGCGGAGAACAGCATTATTCCGCGGCGAAAAATGTAGTGCCGTCAGGGTTAAGGTTATTGACATCAAGGATGTGTAGATCCTGCATGCATCTTCAAGCGATTAATGACGTCATGTATATGAAAATTCTATTCTGTTGCCACAAACTGAGCTTGGAGGAACTGCTGAATTATTACGCCGTTCTATTATTGTATTAGACAATTGTTGGGATATCTAATATCAGTATTATTACATTATGACATTTAATACTCGTTACATTGGATTGCTAGGTTGGGTTGTGCTGGGCTAGGTTAGATAAGGTTAGGTTAGGTTAGGTTAGGTTAGGTTAGGTTTCTATGTTAGGCTAGGGTAAATTTTTATTTATCGTTTTATTTCACTTCCTGGTATTTTCCAGTTTTGTTCTGTGATTTCTTTTTCAGATATTCTATACCCTAGCCTAACATAGTAGCCTAACCTAACCTAACCTAACCTAACGTAGCCTAGCCTAGATGGCTAGGCTAGACTAAGCTAGGTTTGGTTAGGTTAGGTTAGGTTAGGTTACTGTGTTGGGCTAGGGTAAATTTTTATTTATTGTTTTATTTCACTTCCTAATATTTTCCAGTTTTGTTCCGTGATTTCTTGTGCTGGGTTAGGTTAGATAAGGTGAGGTTAGGTTAGGTTAGGTTAGGCTAGGCTAGGCTAGGCTAGGCTAGTTTAGGTTAGGTTAGGTTAGGTTTCTATGGTAGGCTAGGGCAAATTTTTATTTATTGCTTTATCTCACTTCCTGGTATTTTCCAGTTTTGTTCGGTGATTTCTTTTTCAGATATTTTATTTCACTGCTTTTTATTTTTTGTATTTTTCAAATTGCAACTTTACTTTGCCATCTTTGTAATATTTTTACTTTTTCATTATTAGTGTTATTATTATTATTATTATTATTATTATTACAAAGGCTAACTTTTTTATTTTAAGGATAATTTATATCGCATGAGTTATTTCCCCAAACTTTTTTTTATCACTCCTGATTAGACTTTGAGTTCAACCGAGGACCAATCAGCGTCGAGATCTCACGTAAACAAACTATTTAACGCAGAAACGTCAAAAACCCCTACGCGATCGTCTGGCGGTTAGCATACCAGTGACGGCGCAATCTGTTTCGGGTGAAATAATGTGTGTTTCAGGCTTTTCCGGCTGAAATCGTAAGTAATACTTATCAGTATTGCATTTGAAGCGCCATGCAACCACTACTACGATTATTTTACCTCGAAGTAAGCGCTCGGTCAAAATCTTACTGTTGACCCTGTTAAGGGTTAGGTTTGGTAAATACAACAAACCTGCTATCTGAGATTTTTCGGAAATATCCGGGTCATTAACCTACGGTCAATCCTGTTTTCAATACATGTCGCCGCTTTTCGAAAACTGATGGAATTTTTTTAAAACAATTTGAGTGTCGGGAGATCCAGAGATACATTCGCCGTCACTGGCTTAAGTTTCAATGATCTCCAGCCACGGACCTGAGGTCAGGTCACGAATAACTGTTTTGAGCCAAAATGCACTGCTATCAAAATCGGCGATGAATGACTCAGATCGGGTAGAAAAAGGCTCACACAGCTGCGTATAATACCAAAAAGTTTCAGAAAATGCCAAACTTTGGGGATAAACAGGACCTAGCAAATAAAGTTCCACCGATTGTGTAGATTAATAACCCCTTCTATATCTATGTTAATAACTAATGAATTATTCAAGATTTAAGCACGAGAAACCATCACAAGAACCACTATGATAACGAAGCAAGACTTGGAAAAGTGTATTTCGCAAAAATAAAAGAATGCTAAAATTAGTTCCCGTTAATTTCAAACAGCTTTCGTCGGCGTTGCCCGCCTTGCAGCGTTGCGAAAATCGCCGTTTCTTTAATTCAACGCTTTCGCGTATATATTTGACGAAAAAAGAAATTAGACGTGTATCACCATCTGCAGACTTTTACCTGTCCGCTGGTTCCTTTATCTGGACTTATTAGTCACAGCCCTTGAGATTCAAGTCGTTTCTTGGTTTCATGCAGGCGGCTGTGAGAAAAATATATAAAAGACGTAAATAACTTACATGTTATCCAAACTTAAAATGGGGTCCGTTTCAAGCTCTACTCGTCACGAGCTTTCCAATGGTGTGTTTATTTCTATCGTGTGACCAACCATTCGTGAGTTAGAAGGGGAGGGGGTGGTCAACCGCCCTCCCCCCAGTCGGGCGTGCAAGGTGCTGACCGACAGTCGGGCGTGGGTAATAAGCGGCTCATAAATGACCAGTTAAATGTCATGTGACGGTTGAAAATTTTTAAACCCTTTCTGCTTTGCCTATATATATATATATACTCAAACCTAATGAAATACATGTACTGAAAACATGGCTAGTTTCTGTTACATTGCAATGTAATAAATAAAAGAACCCTGTGACGAGAAACTTGCAAATTTGTTGCAAAAAACTGTTGCAAAAACTTGCAAAAGATTGCATTGGTCAACATGTCATGCCTAAATAACGCTGGATTAAGTAGTGCATGGCGGCGTTCTCAGATAATTCGTGAACTCGTCGTCACGTTTTGTCAGTCTGATGATAAGTTCGCTCAGAAAAACGTTTAATTCTTGTTTTTGCTGAAATTTTCTCAAAAGCCGTACAGCTTACTGATGTCAGTGCACGACTTTTTTTTTGTTAATACTGGCGCTTGGTCTTTGATCAACCTTTCTATTAGGTCCAGAGTTTCCTTTTCTTTGCCTTCTTCCATTCTGTTTATAATCAGATCAAAGTTTGGGCATTTCATGCCCCGCAATCATGCCGCACTTTTACCTGTCTCTTTGAGTTGTCTTGTCGGACCTTGATCTTGACGTCTGTACGGCACTTCTGTTTGAAATGCGCGCTGAAAAAAATGGCATCTGGGAAAAAATTACAGTGGCACGTGACAAAATCATTTAACGGAAGGTGGGTACAAAAAGTAAGGTGAAGTGAAGTGAAGGATTTAGTCTGAGAATTGTCGGGATCCCCACACATGGACTACGTGACCTTCATGGGAGGTAGGGTGATGGAGTGATCAGGGCCTATTTTGACATGTTTAATGGAGGGCAACATCGCCTCCAGCGACCTTCGACCCCCCCGAACAAAGCGGAATAGCCTCAATCAAAACGTTGTTTTGACAGTGGTTCACATCATGGGTGGACACTTGTGTTGAAAGTTGGTGTGGCAATGGTCATCCCAGTCAGTCCCATATACGCAGATCCCTTTTCTCCCCATTATTTTCTATCCAGATTCCATCCACTTCATTTTCGATTTTCGTAAAAATAGCTTAAAAACCATTATTTTTTGCTATTTGCATGTTTACACCGCAACACTGTGAGAACAAGCACTAAAGAGTACAACAAACTAAACGTTCATACTGCATGTAGTAATATTACATGTAGTATGTACCGTTTAGTGTTGGTGTAGTATTATTTAGTTAAGTTTAGTACATAGCACACAATCCAGTGGGTGTGTACACCCACTGATTGTGTGCTATGTCATCATAGCAAACATAGGAATCATAGGATCATAGCATCATAGCATCAAACACATCATAGCAATCATAGGAAAACGGAACAATGTCATAGCGCACTGATGACGTTTTTCCGTTTTCCGTATGTTTCTGCTGTTACACTTTTAATTGTGTACTTCGCAGTTTCGCGAAAAAAGCAGAATTTGGGGTGTGGATGGTTCCATGACACATCCAATTTTGGAAACACTCACTGTTAAAAGTTGGTGTGGCATGGCATACGAACTTTGGAGTTGGCGTGACGGAGGCCGCACCCGTCCCACCGCAGTCTCCACCCATGGTTCATGCCCGACCAGACTTTTGACACGCTTCAGGCAGAGACTTTGAGTAGCATATGGCTATTGAGATGGCATATAGACAGCTATTCGCAAATCAAAAAGAAGAAAACGAAAAGAGCGCGCGCCACTGTTTTCGTTTCAGAAAAGAAACGTCAGACGGCTCCAAAGTCCGTCAGTTGGAATTCGATTGGCGTAGATGAGCGCACAGATTACGGCAAGGCTATCAACAATAAGTGCTCTCCACGTTTGTGAAGATTCTGTTGGATTCCGTTCTAATTCGTTCAGTTTGATGAACGGCTGCGATTGCAAGCGAGATAAAACAGATCGCGTAAAAACATGGCGAATCCGGACGGCCTTTGGTCAACATGCCCTTCCCCCACCGCATGCAGGCACGTAGCCAGAATTTTCCTCGGGGGGGGGGGGGCAAATGTCAGTTTCGTCATATACTAGAGGCATATGACGAAATTTACAAGAAAAGGCAATAATTTTAGGCAATTTATCTTATATTTAACCCGTCTCCGACTGGGAAACAGTTGACCGCCCCCCTGAGGTTTTTCTGGGATTGCGAGAGAACGAACAAAAACAGAGCCACGAAACTTTGGGTACCTTTTGCTTCATTAATTTGACATCTCGTGTGAAAATTTTGACCTCAGGTTAGGTCGGGTGCTTGACCTAGGTCAGGTCAAACAGACCTATGCCCAAAAAAGTTTAGCGCCCTCTAACTTTTTCTCAAAACAAAATATCTCAGTAATACTTTGAGGGATTAGTGATCGTCATAGATGCAACAAATCTGCTATCTCAGATTTTTTTGGAATTTTCCGGGTCATTGACCTAAGGTAAAGCCCATTTTCAACACATGTCGTCGTTTTTTCGCAAATTGACGGAATATTTCATAACATTTTTAGTGTGCAGTGGGCAGACATCTAGTTACCGTCATTGGGCAAAATATCAATGACTTCCAGCCATTGATCTGAGGTCAGGTCACGAATAACTGTAGTGAGCCAAAATGTACCACCGTCAAAATCGGCGATGAATTACTCAGAATTGGTAGAAAATGGTAGAACTACCTTGCACAGACGTAAGTAATACCAGGAACCTCAAAAAAGTTTGAAAAGTAGCATATTTTGGAAATAAACAGGCTCTCGCGAATAAAGCTCCGCCATTTATGTAGATTGTTAACTAATGAATTTTTCCAAAATTTAAGCATGGAAAAATATCACAGAAACCACTAAGATCAATAAAATCTACATAGATAGTCTTTTTTCGCGAAAATAAAGGAACGCTAAAATTAGTTCCTGTCAATTTGTTACTGCATACGGCAGCGGCGCACGCCGACAGCTGGCGCGAGAATTGCCGTGACTTTAACTCAACGTTTCGGCGTATATATATAAGAAATCTGGGAAATTAGACGTGTATCGGCATCCGGTACACGTCACAAGTAAAGGCACCAGTGCACCTTTACTTGTGCGCTGGTGCCTTTACCTATGCGTTGTTAGTCACAGCCCTTGAGATTGGGGCCACTTCTCGGTTTCATGCAGTCGGCTATGAGAAAACATATATAGGGCGTAAATTGATTACATATTATCTAGAACTAAAAATGAGACCAGTTTCAAGCTCTACTCGTCACAAGCTTCCGAACGGTATGCTTATTTTTATTGTGCGACCAACCGTTCGTGAGTTAGAGGAGGGGCGGCCAACTGCCCCCCCCCCCCAGTCGCGCATGTTCAAAACCGACCGACGGTCGTGCGCGAGTTAATGCATATAAAAACATATAATGTTTGGTTTTCCAACATATATATGATCATTATTGCGTATTCATGCGAAATCGCCATGTATCTAATGAAGACCGCTTGGCTCGGGGGGCATGGCCCCGATGGCCCCCTGGCTACGTCCCTGACTGCATGCAACCCCAAAACGTGACCCCGTAGGTCCCCATGTACACCACAAGGCGCAAACGTTCCTCGGACGCACTGGCCGTTTTTTTTTGGCCGTCCGCTACGCCACCCATTGCGTGTACGTATTTTGCATTCACATCGAGTTTCGGCCGAACTCCTGCATCGGGTTACGAGGCGTCACATGACCGGAACTCCCGCTGCACGCCTGATTAGTGTTTGGCATCACCAGAACGGCAAAAAACGGGCCTTCCGTTGGTACAAATTTTGTGTCAGACAGTGACGCTTTTACCTTCGAAATTCGAGTGTAAACTACTAGCGCGCGCCGCGGCTACCCTGATGGTGGATGAGGTAAAGGATTTCCTACCCGTACCTAAGTGTTGTGGTTGGTCGTCATGTCCTCGGGGCCGTGTCTTTAACGGTTTTCGACATCATGAATACACTTTGAAGCCTAACAGAACGGGCATTTGTCTTGTTCAAAACCAAGCTGCGACAGGGTCAGACAAAATAAGGTCGAGAAAATGCCCAGATTTTGTTTTCATGTTATCCCTAATTCGAGTGGCCGAAACCACTCCAGTGGTTTACTCTTAAAGTAGGCCCTGGCAGTGACGGTCATAATGTAGAGGTGTCCCATTATATTAGTGTTCTATACGTTCCTTCACGATGCTAGCAAACAGTGGTCGTTCTCTTTTTCGGCCAGGAGCATTCGTTATGTCAGCATTCAATACAAGATGTTGAAGAACTCCGCATTTCACTTCGGTCATGCTCCCGGCTTTGGACACTTGCGGTGATGCTGGGACAATTGCAATATCTGTTGGCCTTGGACTGAACAGTATGACAACATATGAAAATACCTTATTATTCACATGAGTAACATCATACAAAAGAGTATGATCATTTCGCTCCCTGGGTATCACAGCGTTTGTGTTGCATGCCTGGCGTAAGATGATCCAGCACGCCACAAAAAGTTGTCTAAAACGAAGTTATGGGTGACCAAGAAACGCAAAGTCCCACGAAAAATTCCACATAGGAAGAAATCAGACAAATGACAATTCCACAGGCGCAGCCAAAAGGAAGCCGGGGAGGCTCGCCCACTCCCCTTAGGCCAACATTTTTTGGGTGAAACCCACTGCACATCGTCTTCCCAGAAGGCGGTTTTCGTATGATTTCAGTTCACACTAAGCTCCGTCTCCCCCCTTTAAGAAAATCCTTGCTGCGCCCCTGCATTCCCCTAACCAAGAAAGACGAAACATATCCCAAATCCAGATGGTCACATGTGCTCAACATGTTCACCTTAAGCGCAAGCAAGGACTGAAGCTGAATGGCAGAACGAGAGACCGCAAGGACGCGCAATGAGCGCGCACGCGCGCTGAGACTGCGAAAGCTATCATAATGGATGATTCTCAGACTGAAGGGAATAATAGGCGAATGCAGGAGCGGAGGAATCTCTGTGGAGATGGGGGGGCAAACATGATTTTTACCTTGTTTCTTTCCATGCAACTCCACAGGGTTGATGTTCAATGGTGCTCAAAGTTGGGGGGTGGGGGGAGGGCAGCTGCCCTCCGCCCTCCCCTGGTTTCAACGTCCCTGGACAAATGATACTCATCCTGAAAAAGAACGAGAAAGAGAATTTGCACAGCCGTTTGAACGTGATGTCAGGCCCAAATCTGGGGTGCCGTTTTTCGTCCGGACCTGATCACTATTTCTGAGAAGCATGGAGACCAATACATATCAAATTTAGGACGCCAAAAATATATTACACAAGGGATGTCGATTGAAACAAGTCATTATTTGGCCTCAATATTCAGATCAAACCTCAGGTCTGGCGGCCAAAAGCTTTTGAATTATGTATCTTCGGCGTCCCAGTTTTTATATGAAGGAGCTGCGACTTCCGCCAAAGTTGAAATCAGGAGGGAAAACAGCACCCGTCCGGCAGCATTAAACGCCATAAAAGACAAGGTGCACGATTTCAAGGTTGCACCGAGCCAAAAAACATGCAACTCAAACACTGGATTGTCCAGTGTTTTTGTCTGAGGATTATACACCGGTTATCTTGAATTCATGTCACCCGCGCGAGTCTGATTGTCTGCAAGCACCAGCCTGATTTGTTTTCAGTCACCATTAGCCGCGTTTCCATGACACTAGCAAATCCGGATTTCCCTTCAAACCCTGATTTCAGAGGTTATGGAAACACTTTTCTTAACAAACTGGATTGGATTTCCGAATCCGGATTGAAAAAGTTTTCGCGATGAAACCTGGAGTACCCATGAATTGGAAGCATATGGCAGCATTATGCGCCGCATTTGTAGTGGTGGCCTGCGAAGGGGAACTAGCGCCGAACTCAATTTCGTGCCTGTTGGCGTCTTGCTGACAGAAAAAAAACGTTGAAACAGGACTACGACGGTCTGAAATCTCGCACAACACCAATCCCTCAGAGCTACTCGGTCCATTCAGTAATCCACTTTGGAATAAATTTCCGTACGCCCTGAAGAAAAAAAACCGCCATAATTGGCGGCGAATCCGAGATATCCCGAAGTAATCCGGACTCGGAAATCTCCAAGGTAACCCAGATTGGCGTTTCCGTGACAGACGCAACGAGCGCGCACGCGCGGTGAGACTGCGAAAGCTATTATGATGGATGATTCTAAAATTGAAAGGAATAATAGATGAATGCAGGAGCGGAGGAACCATTTTCCGTTTCCATGACCCAGACGGTCACGGAAACGCCACTTGAAATCCCGATATGCCCCCGAGGGCAATCCGAATTGTAATCTTATCATATCAAGGAAAGTGGTCTATTGACACAGATGCTGTCAATCAAGGGTGTCGATTTGTATTCTTTTGAGAGGGCCATGGCCCATCTTATTTCGGTTTGGGCCCACCCAATGGTAGCTTGGGCCCAACCAATATTTTCTGCCGGTTTTAAAGGGAAATGAATAATAGTAGCGGAAAAACGGCGGTAATAGATAAGAAATAGGTAAAAAGTACAGAATAAAGTCTAAAGAGATGTATCTATCCATCTGTCACCTACACCGACATATATATGCATATATATATATACATACATATATATATACATACCTATAAACATGGGGATAAGTGCAATTTTTTCTTTGCTAATTAGTAACAAATAACTCAAATTTCCGTTGGTCAAAATAAAGTGCGCTGAATCCATCAAGAAATTCACATTTGGGGGAGGTTAGGTTGCCGAGCCCTGGGTTGGTCGCCCAGTCATTTACAGAAATCGACGCCCCTGCTGTCATTGATGGTAATAGCAGCACAGAAGCCAGCTGACATCTGTTTGGTTTGTTTTTGCTTGTGGAAGCAATAAAGCCAATGTGACAACAATTCCAAACAGGATGTAGGCAGCGACCCACAGCGAGCCCGTACGGACGGGGCATGTGTCAACTCGCCCTAATGGCTCATCACCTGCGACAGTGACGGTGGCTGTGAAAGGAGTTGTAGACTCGCTTTGCTCACTAACGACTAGTGCATGGATTAACTGAGGTATTCCGCCACCTTTCATTGACTGCGGGGGCGTTCATGGGGCGTAATGTCAAACTGTAGGAGAAACGCTGCGCTGAAGTCGCGGCGTGGAATATTAAAGACCGCAGGCCGATGAAAAGGTGCGATTGGACTTTGCTGTGTCCAACGGAGTGGTTAGGTCGCGCGAAGCTCTATATTAGGTTTTATCTCAAAAGAGACCGTGTACTGGGCTAGGTTCGTACTCAGAAAACTTTGCATGAAAATGTTTCGTAAGAGAAAAGGCTTGGAAGGGAAAAGGTCTTTACCCAAAAGTTGGGAAAATGAAGGTCCATATCGGAAAAGGCACGGACCTAAAATATAGTAAAGTTACTATATTCTACCTTACCCAACCCATCCTAAGATAGCCTTTTTGTTCAACCAAACCAAGTCCTATCGCGTTCTTTAACGGCTTGCGGCCTCTAATATCCTATACCTCGCCTTTGGCACGGGGTTGCGCATTTGGTTCAAACCCGGAACCAACCTTTTCCGATGCGAATCTTGTCATATAGGGGCCTTTCCCGATACGAACCTTGTGGTTAGGAACCTTTGGCTACGAACCTTTCCCCACACGAACCCTTGACTTACGTACCTTGGTCCCGTTATCCTTCCTGGGTCGCTCTAGATATTGCACGGTCACCACATTTTCTTTTTCTCACCAATGGAAAGTTCAGAGCACTAGCGAGCGGACCGTTTCATGCTTTGACCAGTCCAGTCGGAGGCGTCACTGTCGCGGTTGATGGGTGATTAGGATGAGTTGACGCCTGCTTGACCGCTACGTCGCCAGCGTACTGTGCCTGGGGTGCCGGGAAAGGCAACTCAGTTGGGTTGCAGGGTGCTGCGCGAGGAAAGGTAATGCTGATGCAGTGGCTGTAGAGCAAGCCAGCGCCAAGGCTCGACGGTAGAGTTGTATTATTGGAAACGTATGTTCGAAACGTTGATGGACTGGCGAACAGTGATCACATTTCACGGGGGAGGGGCAAAAATGCCGAGATGGACCTGTCCGGGTTACTGACCCCTCTGTCCCAAAAAGACGGTGCCCCTGCCTTGTCCCATATATATGGCAGGACGTGTTTTAGCATGTTTTTTGCAGCCTGTTAACTTGTATACATTTTAAAGGTGGGTTCCCATTTTTTTTCAACATGGATTTGTTACAGTGTGGTTACGATGCTGGATGGAGCATGGAGGAGTATCTCAAGTCAAACATGTCCAAATTTTGCATGACAGATATGGCATGTATGGTATTGCAAAAAGGATGTTGCTCAGGTTTTTTAACATATATCTTGCATAACAGTTTGCTGAAGCCAGAGTACCAAGACAGGTCAAGGATAGGCCATTCAAGAATATTCCATTACAAATGCACTTTTCCACATGCTAAAATTTAGCCACAATGCAGGCATCTGTTATATAACTTAGTTGGCTCCCAAACATTCTCATTAAGAAATAAAGAAATTACATTGTTTTATAACAAAATTTCCTCATGCATGTCAGATAGCCATACACATTGGAAGTCTTTCATGTTAAAGTACATGAGCTTGTAACTGTAAACAAAAGACTTTTAATAGCTGTGCTTATTTACAGGAGGCATAGTCAATCAGGGGGTCTCAGTTTCTTTCCACATACTTCCAAGTTTGGAAATTGATGGGATTTTTATAACATTTTGATTGTAGGGAGATGCAGATATCCAGTAGCTGTTATTGGGTAAAGTAACAATGACCTGTCCTTGAACTATTGATCTGAGGTCAGGTCACTAATACCTGTTATGAACCAAAATACAGCACCCTCAAAATTGCTGATGAATGACATAGAATGTATAAAAAATAGCAGAACTGGCGGCAATCCTTTAGAAGCACACGCCATAAACCAAGCACACTGGATGACACATATACGGCGCGCGTGGCAAAAGGAGACGTCAGCTGTTGCGAGAAACAACAACATTATGCACTGGAGCTCCAGGTCGTAGATCACCTACTATTCGCTCTTGTTTTACACAGTAGGTTAGGTTAGGTTAGGTTAGGTTAGGTTAGGTAAGGTTAGGTTAGGTTAGGTTAGTGAATAGTAGGTGATCCACGACCCTGGAGCTCCAGTGCATAATGTTGTTGTTTCTCGCAACAGCTGACGTCTCCTTTTGCCATGCGCGCCGTATATGTGTCATCCAGTGTGCTTGGTTTATGGCGCACGCTTCTAAAGGATTACCAGAACTGGCTCTCTACAGTTGCAGATGGTACCAGGAAGTTCAGAAAATTTCCAAATATGGTACATTTTGGGAATAAATAGGCTTGTGAGTAGGGTGCTGCCAGTTATATAGGTGGCTAACTATTGAATAACTTGGAAAAATAAGCATGGAGAACCATAACAAAAGTTGCAAGCATTAAGAAACACCAGTGAGCAAGGCTTATGATACCAAAATAAGAGAATGCTAAAATTAGCTCATATTAATTCCATGTCATATTTGGCACTGGTGCCATTGTTGCATTAACATGGAAATCCTTGTGTCTAACTCAACATTTCCACACAGATATTAAATAAATCAGAGAAATAAGATGTGCATTTGCATCTGCTGACTTTAACCTCTTAGGTGTTGCATTTATGTGGACTTTATTAATCACAGTCCTTGAGATACAGGCTGTTTCTCAGTGTCATGTAGCCAGCTATGAGAGAAATATATGTTACCACATGGCACATGTATTAACCAAAAGCAAAAATGAGGCCAGCTTCAAACTTTCCAACAGTATGTCAATTTTTATCCTGTTGTCAACCATTGGTGAGTTAGAAGAGGGGCTGTCAGCCCCCCTCCCCCACCCCAGTTGGGTGTGCCTGGTGCTGACTCCCAGGCTGCAGGTTAAAAATGCTGGCATCCAGGGGTCTGGCCAGGATTTTCTTAAGGGGAGGTGGAACTCAGTGACAACTGAGATATGGAGACTACCTTGCTTGCTGCATCCTTGCTATTGAACAAGAAAAAATGCAGACCTAGGGGGAAGGAGGGCCTGGCCTCCCTATCTGGCTGTGCTGGTGTTGGCATTCACATGGGCCAGTTTCCCTGCATCAGGACAAAATGTGTGAGCCTTCAGCAATCTTTATGTCCATTAAGAACAATTCTCCTTCATACACCCAAGAGAGAAATGCAGAATGTCAGCATGTGTTGCTTTTATAAAGAAAAAGGGCAAATGTTTTAAGTAAATAATTTTAAGTACAACCACTGGGTCTAAAGTGTTTGTAGTAGTTCACAGGGTTGTAGTAGCTCATAGGGTGGGTAGGGCAGCAGTTCTCTTAACCTGTGAGTAATTGAAATATTATCCCAATTATTGTTTTCCAGAAGCAGAAACAGACCAAAATTACCACTGCCCATGTCAGCTCTGATGACATTCCTTCATTCATTGTGACAGATGCCTAGATCATAATGGTATGGAAGCATGATAAAGGACCAGTTGTACATGATGTTGATCCAACCCAGTCCTTTTGACAAAAACAGTAGTTGTCATAATTTCGTGATGGTGGGGGTGCAGAACTTAACAGCACCCAAGCACATGATTAAAGCCAATACAACACTCATTCTTAAGGTTTCAGAGTTATGCTGTTCTCGCCTCAGTGGGCAGAGATGGTATCCACATATTAATGATGCATTTGCATAGGAAACATTCTTTGAAATGCTAAGGAACAATGAATGATACATGCGCATAATAATCGGTTTGCTGTCGGTTCTTGGAGATTCCAAATAAGGTTTATTTTTGGGTTTAAGTCTGTATCCTAGGGGCTGAGTCTCTTCCCCTTCCTTTGGTGTGCCTGCCTCCGCACGGACACCAGGCCTTGACACGAACACTTGGCCGCTGGCGCGGGCACCGAACCCCAAACACCACGATAGGCGGGTGGAACGATGGCGACTCCTGCGGGGAACAGTGGGTCTCCAGAGCATCAAACACCGAATCCCTGGGCCAAACCCTGGACCCCAGAAACGGACACCGTGATCATCAGTATCCTAACACGAAATGTCGGCCCTTCGCTCCACGGACATAGCGATCCAGAAACGAACACTAGGCCCGTAACACAACGAACACCGGGCCCCTGGCATGTCCGCCGGACCCCTTGCACAAACGGTAAGTCCAGGTGGCACGGTGTTTGCTCCTGGTCCTAACATTTTTCCCCGTCCACGAACAACGAGCCCCTTCCACGAAACGAGCATTAGGCCGCTCACATGACGTACGCGACAGACCTGACATGAACACCAGACCCGTAACCGAGGCAAACGCTGGGACATTGGCACAGTTTTTTTGGACCACTTAGGTGGACATGTTACAGGGGTATGCCCAAGGGTGCAATGTTAGGATTTTACTTTCGTGACCTGAGGTTGATGAGAACAAAATGGAAAAAATGAGAACAACTGTAGTGAGTTGTATCGTGTGTGGCCAGTGTAGTAGATATACTGAGAATAATGTAATATATTGTTATATTAATTTGGAAAAAGCTAATAAAACAAAAAAAGTGAAACAAAGAAAAGAAGCGAATGTGCGAAACTGATTTGAAATTGAAGTGAAAAAGTGGAAGTAAAAAAGAGAAAGAATAAAGCAAAGTAAAAAAGCAACAAAAAACAAGGAAAGAGAACAAAACAAAACAAAACAAAACAAAAACAACAGAAAACAAAAGGGTGCACATTGAAATGTATTTGTACAGTTACAACCTGAATTGAAGAAAATATTGCTTAGCTGCTCCAGAATGGGCAGCTGATTTTTAGTCCTGATG